>JAPKLW010000205.1:120972-152312 GCA_026898455.1 Plectranthus barbatus
GTACGAAAACACTTAATCATATATGCTTTCAGTATACAATCCCAACACTTGCTTTATCAACCTTTTCGGCATCGTACAGTACTTTCCGACCTACTTCAGGAAAGCTTTTTTCCTAGGTTGTACTTCTTGTCAGAACGGGCGTCCTTTAGCAATTTTATGCTGAGTATCTCCTTGCTTAGCATTCTCTATCGAGGAATGCTGAATGCTGGGAGTACTCTGCTAAGTATATTGACTCTTTCTGATTGCTAAGTGATTCTAGCAATCTGTCTTCGTAGCTACGTCTGCTAAACCCTCAGCAGATATGTACTCAGCACTTGAGTCTTGTTTTTTGATTGCTATCCCTTCTAGCAATCTTCTTCTTAGTGGCGAATGCTAACTCCTTCAGCACTCTGCTATCTCTTTATTAGTAGCGAATGCTAACTCCTTTAGCATTCTGCTATATCCTCATTGTTGTCTGCTGAGCGAATGCTCCTAGCATTCTCTTCCTCCAGCATATGATTGCTAACGCCTTAGCAATCATTCTTCTTAGCTTTTCACCGCTAACCTCTCTAGCAGTCATTCTCATCTGCTGGCTTCTCTAGCAGCTACTATTTGCTGTGAACTCTTCTAGCATTCCGAAGTTGCTTGACTTGATATTCTTCGTTCCTTTTGCTGAATCCTTCAGCAATCTTTTCAAGCACTTCCTAATCTATTACCAGTCAATATTTTTCTTAAACAGGATATTACAACAGAGCTGCTAGACTATGCTAGAATTCAGCAATGATCGACCATCTACTAAGCTTTGATTCAACAAAACTTTTACAATATGATCCTAAGGGAGGAATTCGTGAATAATTCCCAACAAGGGGTTTATGCGGAATACCTAGATTGTAGAAACTTGAAGAACGAGTGCATAGAGATTTGAATTTGATCTCTTTTCCCGCGTACAAAGATTAATTCCTAACAGATAAAAGGAATTAAATATATGAAAATTAATGAGTAATTTTAGAAAACAAGAAGGAGAGAGAAGAATGACGAGGATCCTCCTGATCTGATCTTCTAATCTGCATCCCAAATCAATCCGGATATCTGGTGAAGATTCCCTTCGGATTCCTTGCCCAGCTAAGAAGCAGAATTTTCTCCTCGTTTCTCGGATCTTAGTCGATCACCACATCTCCCAAAATATGGTTTGCTGTGTGCAACATATGATCTTGTGGTGTGTTGTGATCTAAGAAACTGAGGCCTAATTATAGGAAAATACTGGACTTCTATTGGGCCTAAGTTTTCATGGACCAGACAAGGGACCATAATGCAAATAGCAAATAAGGCCTATCAATTAATTAATTCTCATATTCAACCCAGAATATAATTAATTAATTAATATTGATTCATTCCAGCAGAGAATCAATATTGTCATACCTATTTGCTATCACGTTTTGATGTACGGGTTGCATGAGCTCGGTTTATCCCCACATTTAAGGTTACAAACATTTGTTAATTAATTTAAGCTCTGACAAGCTATTTAATTAATTAACATCTTATATTCCTTAATCAATCCACTCAAACCTTTTCACTTATGCTTGAACTTAATCAGCTTGCAGGACGTTAGCATAACGAACCTTTTGAGCTGCGCAGGGAATATCACCATCTTATACTGGATGTGGTTACCTAGTTCCAGTACCAAACAGTCATATACAAACTGCTCTCACCCAAGATACAGATATACAAACTCAACTAGAGCCTTTCACTGCAACTCAAAGTGATACACAATCAGCATATACTTCCATACTTTCATTTAGGTTTAGGATCTCATCAAGCCATAGAGATATAGATTCTTTTAATGTCAGATAAAAGAATTGATCTCAACTTAGGTCCTTATCAATGTGTGCCCTACACCAGCATACCAAGCCATCCAAGATAAGATGCTTATTATCGCGTATGCTGCAGCCTACACCGACAGTTTATCCTGAAACTATCTCAGCTGTGATAACTATTTATGTCTCGCTAGGTCAAACGATCCATACGATCTTCCGTGATCTACTACACACCGTATGCTCTCCCTATCGACGAGATAAGAGGATAATTGCGTTTGCGACACATGTTTGTTAATTTAGACATGAGATGAACATACAACATTTATGATTCCCAGTATATTAACCAATCGACCTTGTACATAATATACCAATCATAATGCTTTCAGTATATAAATCCATCAGGGTTAAAGCAGGCACCCAGAGCTTGGTATGAGACGTTGTCTCCATTTCTACACAAGAATAGTTTTTGAAAAGGCAAAATCGACACAACGCTGTTCATAATCAAGGATGGATCAGACATCCTTCTAGTGCAAATCTACATCGATGATATTATATTCGGATGTAGAAGCTTGAAGATGTGTGAAATGTTTGCCCAACTGATGCAGAACAACTTTCAGATGAGCATGATGGGCAAACTGACTTACTTCTTGGGTTTTCAAGTCATTCAGTCCGAAGGAGGAATCTTCATCAATCGGAAGAAGTACACCAAGGACTTGATCAGAAAGTTTTGTCCGGAGAAGACAAAGCCTTTGAGGATTCCGATGAACCAAAATGCTCAAATCAATCTTGATGAAGAATGCGAAGTAGTCAACCCAACTACGTATAGAGGCATTATTGGGTTGGCCCTATATTTAACTGCGAGTAGGCCAGATATTTCCTACTCAGTTGGATTATGTGAGAGGTGTCACGCCAATCCGAAGAATACGCACATGGTGGCTGCCAGAAGAATAGTCAAATACCTCAACGGGACAGAGTCACTAGGTATTTGGTATCCAAAATCTAACGAGCTTACTCTCAATGCTTATTCAGATTCAGATTTTGGAGGAAGAGCACAAGTGGAACGTGTCAGTTCCTAGGTCTCAAACTTGTAAGTTGGTTCATCAAGAAACAACACTTAGTCGCCACGTCTACAGCCGAAGCTGAGTAATCCATCCTTAATTTTTGTGTTTTGGTGGGTCAAAGTTAGTAAGCCATCTTAGTCAGTTTTTTAGTTTCTAGAGTTCTAAACTGTTATCCTTATATAGGATCAATCGAGTTGTAATAGAACTTAGGCTGAAGACCTAGCAAAGGAGAATGCTCGAGAATTGACTACCTGCATGCCTCAAAACTTGGTTAACACCAAGTATAGCCTTGACCAAAACTGAGTTGGAGCACTCAGTATAGGGTCTTCCATATTGACGAGGAGGAGTCAGTATTAGAGCTTCCCCGTACTGACTAGGAGAAGTCAGTATGAGGGTTGTCCATACTGATCAGGAGAAATCAGTATGATGGTGTTTTCCATACTGACTTTGGACAGTCAGTATGAGGGTCTACCATACTGACTTTGGGAAGTCAGTATGAGGGCTAAGTTGTACTGACCTTGGGAAGTCAGTATAAGAGCCTCGACCTTTAAAGCATGAGTTATTCGAAATATATCGAAGCTCGGTCAAACTTTGGTATATACATGCCCAAGTGAGAGTCAGTACAAGGTTATCCAAACTTGGATCCCTCTGACTGAAACTTAGTCTGACATAAAGATAGTTTATAGTACACTGACGTAGTAGAGCAGAGCAGAGCAGAAGCAGACCTATGGCATGGGCTACGATTGGACAACATTGCCCATGAGTCTAACGACTGGATTTATGTGTCTAACGGACAGAAATTCAAAATGCCGGAGAAAGTTCTCTATAAATAGGTTTGCCCTTCAACCTTAAACGATTACGAACTCTGAAAATCTTTACACAACAAAGGGCATTCTGCTAAGCCATCTCTCCGCTAAAACTCTCCGAGTTTCCGTGTTTCTTAACACGAGACTTGAGTCTTTGACTTAAGTTATTACTCCGTGCTATCTTCTCCTAGCACGAGGCTGAAGCTTTTTCTTTGGTGAATATATCTTTCCAATAAATATTCATAGCAGTCAGTTTCCTACTCTAGGATATTGATTTTACTAGTGTATGCCAACCAACTGAGTTTTGGGAAGAAAAACAAACATCCAACTACCGGGAAGAAGGTTGCGGGGTGCCGTCCTCACTTCAACCTGAAGACTAAGTCCGCAATGAGTTCCTAGGCGAGTGAACCGGATCACCAAAACCAAACTGAAGTTAATCACCAAAACCAAACTGAACCGGATCGATTTATGGATATTGTGCATAATTAAATACAAGATAAAACCTAGCATGCTCCTATGAATTTAATTCTCAAAATTGTGGATTGAGGAATTACCGTTATTCCGTAGTGTTTGAACCGATCTTTCGCGTTTGAATTTCCAACTTCAATTCAACCACGCGATTCGATTTAATCTGCGGTAGCAGAAATTAGTAATCTAATTTCTTAGAAAAAATCGAAAACAAAGAGAGAATAAAAGAGAAATATGTTGCCCAGATTAGATCTTCAGGGCTGTGTCCCAATGCTGCTCAGATCTGCTACTGGTGAGGATTCCACAGATCTATGTTGTAGGCCGGAGCAGAAAAATCCTTCTTCTCCCCTCTACAGGCGCCGCCCACTCTCTCTCTGCCTCTAGGGTTTCACTGATTTGAATGTGCTCAATAGTGGCTAGGGTTTTTAGAGAGAATGGTCTATTTATAGACCCAGGGTTATATCCCTAATGGGCTACTGGGCCCTTTTTCAGCCTATTTAATTTGGTCAGTCCTGGGACCTAATGCAAATAATAAAGTGGGCCTATAATTAATTAATTCCCATGTCCACAACCCAGGAGATAATTAATTAATTAATATTAATTCTTTTTTACCACAGAATTAATACTGACCTACCCCTTTATTACCACGCTATGAGAACGGATTGCATTAATTGAGAATCCCCATATTTAAGATTTTGG
Source organism: Plectranthus barbatus (assembly GCA_026898455.1). Taxonomy (NCBI): domain Eukaryota; kingdom Viridiplantae; phylum Streptophyta; class Magnoliopsida; order Lamiales; family Lamiaceae; genus Plectranthus; species Plectranthus barbatus. The sequence continues at coordinate 125,800 of JAPKLW010000205.1, forward strand.
GACATCCATTAATTAATCGGAGCCTCTGACAAGCTCTAACTACAATTAATTAATATCTTATTATTCCTGAGTAGTACAACTCAAACCTTATCACTCGTGCCTGAACTTAATCAGCTTGCAGGACTTTAACACGATGAATGTTATTGAGCTCCTCAGGGAATGTCCCCATCCTATTACTCGGATATGGTTACCTAAACCTAGTCTCAGGCGGTACTACACGAACTGCTGTTACCCAAGATGCGGATATACGAGCACGTTACTTAGGCTCTCCACCATGGCAAGTCAAAGCAACAGTCAACCCGTGCAAACCCCTGAACCTTCGTTAGGGTTTGGACTCAATCAATATAACGAGATCTTGTATTCGCTGATGTCAGACAGACGAATACATCTCACTGCGGTCCATCAATACGCCACCTCTTCGTACCAGCATGTTAAGTAACCAAGACAGACTACTTATTCCGACAATGTCGCAGCCATCCAGAAAGACGTATCCTCATACGTTGTCTCGGCTGTGATCAGGTTTATGTCTCACTAGGTCAAGTGATCATACTGTCTTCTGCGATCAACAACAGACCGTATGATCGTCCCTATCGGTGAGACAAGAGGATACCATTGTTCATACATGTAATATTGTTAACAGATAGGAGAAATAAACCGTTGTATACTCATTATAATAAATGCTTTCAGTATACAAAACCCATCAGCACCAACGGGCTATGTATAGATCATAAGGAGGCTTGTACTTACTTAGTGAATTATCCAGACCTTAGGTCTGAAGAGTGGATGAGGATATTTAGATCCGAAACATTATAAATATCGTATGTTATTTACTATTTTACTTATATTCATGTCTTGTTTAGTTTCGCAAACTGACTGTTAAAACCTTCAATACTTGTCCCAGTATTGAAGAGTATACTCTTTGGAACTGACTTAATAAGAACAGACCGAAGCTTAAGTCTTCTACACACTAAACTGACTGTCCTCGGTTTATCTGAACAAGTACAAAGTGCTTTACTTATTATTGCTTCCTCTGTTTATCTACATATTTAAACCTTCCGCTGCACGTATTGGTACTCTGATTTCGGGACCAACAATGGAAAATAATTTTACATTCGATAAACTTACACTTATCCAAACAGATGCTGATGAGTCAGTTTGGTTTGTCAAATCTTAGTTCTGTACTAAAGTTCAAGTATGGTTAATTTCAATTTTCAGTATATAGTTCAACACTTGAGTATTGAGCGTAAAATGATAATAAGCTCTTAAAAATGAAATAATAAAAACACAAAGGTTATAATGGTTCGGATGCTAAAGGTCATACGTCCACTCTTCAGACTCAAGGTCTGGAAATCCACTAAGACAAGGATTACACAGGTGCTCCTACGATCTATCGATTGTCGGTGAATGCTTCGTCCACCAATCCACAAGCTCACTCACCTAATCCTTGCTCGTCCTTCTCTTCGCAACTCCTTGTAGTGTGGGCACACCACAAAGCCTCCTGGTCGCCTTTATAGAGCGTTTAAAGTTTCCCCAAAACTTTTAGCTTGCCATCAATAAGTCCGTAAGAGTCAAACTACTAGATGCACTTGACTGTTGTAATTTTTCTTGGAGAGAAACATTACCAAGAAATAACTAAAGAACTCAGATGTTCTGAGTCTTGTGTTCACTAGAGTGACACACGGAAAAGCTTGAGAGCCTCGAAGATTGATTCAAAACTTTAGCAGTGTATCAGCTTGTTCGTAAATAGCAGGTTCAAAAATATGTTCAGTAACCTTCTTCTGGTGAAATATTTCGGTATTTATAGCCGTGAGGTTGAAAGTTTGAATTTATTATCCGTTAGAGACAGATTGGAGGATGTCCAATCAGGAGTCTCTGTCGATTGCTGCACGTTGCGGGTGGGTGGTGCTTTTTCCAGAGATTCTGCACCTGCTCCGCTTTTTCTGAGATGGACAGTGATTGTTCCTCTTTTCCTCATAATGACAGTACGTCATTTCGAGGAACCCTGAACTAGTAAGTTCGAGGTATCAAGACTACGGTCTTGAGCTTATAGACTTTAAGGAATCTCCAATCCTTAAAGTCTGTACTTGTCAAGTATGTTCCTCTTGACATTCGCTTTGTTTCTTTGCGCAGGGACTAGAACAGAGAAATCCATACTAATGTCGCCATACTTGCCAGTCCAGTTTGGTGACGTCATCAATCAGTATTCGCTCGATCCCATACTGATAAATTTGATATCATGGACATAATGAGAACATACTTTCTAATCCCATCTATGGTATAGTCCAAACTTGTCAATCCAAACTCATGTATACCAGACTTGTAAGTTAAGATTAACCTTCGTCTGTTCGAGTCTTGCGCTTCTCAGACTGACTTATCAGTCTGATATTCAGATCCGCTCCAATTTATAACTCTATAAAAGGTCTATATAGGACTTCACATTTTTCGACCTAACTGAAACTAATCTAGAGACTAACTGAGATGACTTTTACATGCTTTGACTCACTAAAATAATATAAAATAAGAGAATTTTTAACAAATTTCCTAACAACCTCTCTTTCCAACCAAAAGATTAATAAATAATATTTATTATTATTATTATTATTATTATTATTACTAATCCCTTATTATTTATCGACGTAACTTAATATCGAATCAAATTAGTAATAGGTCAATATCATATTTGTATTTAAATTTTACCGAGTTGTATTATATTCGTATCGACATGATAACGACTTGACACGCATAAATTGCCAACCGTAGGTGAAAAAGGTACATATAGTTATGCAAACACACTATGATAATTAATTAAGATTACATATTATCAAAGATTAACTAAAGTACACACATGCAATTCAATTCGTAAAGTACAAACACAACACACATGAAAAAGTGGCAGCAGTCGACTAGACCATCTTCAAGTCATTGTTGCTCATTTATTCCTGGTCATCACCCACCAATCCAAACCTCTTTCAGCAACGCTTCAAACCCTAGAAAACAACAAATAAGTGAGGAATATACGGATATGCATAACTACAAACAAACTGAGCAACAAAATAAACGAAAACACTCCCAACTGATGAAACTTAATGTTGACTTTGCCAGCGTCGGGATGGGCAATAACGGCAAATGCTTCCTGAGAGAGATCGATAGTGCCCCGGCAGCCAGCCGGGCAGTAGTCGACTATCTTCACTACCACGCTCCGCCCCGTGCATGGATGGGGGTCTCCTTGATTTGTAGCCCCCGTGCATGTCACACTGTACTTCCGGCCGCACGCCGCCCTGTTGCCCCAGATCGCGTCGCTGGCCGCCGCGATCATCACTCCATCATTGGTGTAGCCATGGCATGATGAGGCTAAACTTGCACCAAACAATATCTCTAATTATGCTTTAACCAAGAAAGAATATATTTATATCTATCTATATATTAAAAGAGAGTAGTCTGAAAAAAACTATTTCCAGCAAAAGAAATTTATATTAATTTTGAGTCCAGAAAACCTATTCACGATGAGAACCGAAGGAAGAGAAAATCAGCGAATAAATATTTTGCAAGAAACGAAATAAGAACCTGAAGAGCCTTGTTATTGAAAAGGAAAAGGAAAATGAAATACAGTTTCTACTTTCTAGTATTTCTGTCTTATACAAACATGTACAATTAAACATTTAAATAATAAAAAAGAAAAACATAAGAATGCAAACTTCGTCTCTTAAAAGTGGTGGACTATAATTATTATTAGACTATAAATATGAGCAAACTCTCAATACCCAACTCAATCAATACCCAACCCAACCGTCACATTATATATTATTATTATAATTCAATAAAAAATTGTGTAAATTCTCCACAATTTGGTCTGTGGGCCCCACATCCTTTTTTTGTAAATTATTTATTATTGTATGAATAGAATGTTGATATTTGTCTCTATTCTATTTGTCAATTAATTTTTTACAACTTCAATACTAAAAATTGATACATATTTTAAATAATAAAATAAAAATAAATAAATAATATACCAAAATTTATAAATATAATTCTCTACAAATAGAAATTAATTTTGATAGACTTATTTTTATTTTTAATATTTTCAACAATATTAAATTACATTTAATTGTTCATTTTGTATTTTTTATTAATTCAATTAAAAGTACTACCTCTGTCGCGGATGAATTGTCCATTTTGTTTTTGGCACAATAACCAATGCGAGTAGAAATAAAAAAAATTAGTATTTTATTAGTGAGTATTCTAATTTTCTATTTTAGGTAAGTGGACAATTAAATGGGACGGACAAAAAAGGAAAGATGAACAATTGAAGTGGGACGGAAGGAGTAATAATTTTATTTTAAAAATAAAAATAAATAAACCAAATAGAAGAATTATATATAATGGTGTGATTGGGTGGTCGTTGATAAACTTAGTAAAGTTATTGTGGTTGGGTTGAGTGATGTGAAAGATAGAGAAATTAATTAAATATTGAAATAGTTGTGTGGTTGACCGGTTGTTGATAAACATAGTCTTATGAAATTTGAGGGTAGATCACGCGTTAAAAGCTAGTTTTTGTTAAATAAGAATAAATCAACATAATTCATCTCAAAAAATTAAATGATTGGAGTTAATTTTTTTCTTCAAGATTTCAAACTTAAATAATTTATATAAATCATGCTTAATAAAAAAATATGCTTAAATGTTTAATTATTAATGTTTTAATCTTAACCACACATTATTAATGCTTTATATAATATTTACTTTTATTAATTACTCTAGCTAAATTCTCAATCATTTAGGGTATTTTAGCTTATAAAAATAAACATAAGGATATGATTCCATAATATTAAAAAAAACTGATTGAATTTCCCTAATTTAATAAACATTAAATATAATTCCTTAATAGAAGAAAAACTAGAGTAAAATTCATAATTCTTCGTAAAATAAGCAGATTTGAATTACTCACGAACATAAGGAGGAGTGTAGAAAGTAGCAGTCCCTTCGTCAGCATGAGCAGCTGAAGCTGCCATTGCCAACATCACAATAACTTGCATGGCCTTCGACATTCTCTCTCTCTCCCAAAACTTTTATATTTAAAATTTGTGAGTAAAGACATGAGAAACGATACCCCTTTTATAGATGGAAGTGGAGAAATAAAACAAAAATTACCATATCGCAGTAAAGCGACATTATGTAATTAATATTCCTCCTTCAAAAAAAAAAACAAATTGAGTTTGTTGATTTCCAATGTGTCTCAAGGTTTTGTCCAAAAAACTACATGTATAATCAAGTATCTGCTTGATTACAGGCGATCAAAGAGGCGCTAATCACGGTTAATTAAGGTTAAAACCCTAGTTTTGATCAAGAGATAAAATGAAATTATTTAAAATTGATTTTTCCAAATAATATGTTACTAAAGAATATAGCTTAATCATTCAAAAATAACCTTTTTCTTGCATACGTGATTAGGGTTATAAATGAGCCGAGTTACTTGTGACGTATTCCAATATCGACTTTATAAAGATTAGTTTGAGTGTTTAGACTAACTAAAGAGTTAAACATGAACTTAATAGCATTCGACTTGTGAACAAGTTTGTTTATTAAAATAGTTTGGAATTTAAAAAACTATTAACTTTATAAGTTTAAATTATATTTTGAATAAAATAAGCCTTTGATTATCTTTAATAGTTATTAAAAAAGAATAATAATTTGATTAAATATGATTTTTTTGTTCATAAATAAATTTATTTGTAAATTAAAATAATAAATATTTAATTATAAATCAAGATTTAGAAAGTTTATTTTGATATGTATGTGAACATCTAAGTATTCAAAAAATAACGTGTAAAATCTTTTATAAAGGCTCAATTATTAATCCTCATGTATTTGAATCGGATCTGGACACCTTAATTACGTCATTTTTATCACTATTTTCTTTTCTCGATTGTATTTTCCTGCACTTGACTAGTCAAAAATATATAAAACTATTAATGTGGTTCAATTAAATTTGCTGCTAAACATTTTATAGTTTGATGCAATAAACCAACTCTGTTGTTGTATAAAACATGCAATAAACCAACCCTGTTGTTGTATAAAACTGACTAAACTAGAGTGACAAGTTAGAGTGATTCCACTTATATAACTATGTATAGGTTTATTGAGTTGTAATAGACTAGGAATCAACTCGAAGAACTGACATCCATCTAGTCTAGAGCTTAAATACAAATTCTTAGGTGATAAAAAGAAAAAATCAATCACCAAAAGAAAATTGTTGTAAAATGATAAAGAGAAATAAGGTCTCAATCTACGCAAGTTCGAAGATATCTCGGACTGACTTGGAGCCGTTCAGACTCAATTTCAGAAGCACTAGAAAGCTTGCCCAAAGTACATTTCTATGCATAAAGGTTTCAGAACAGAGATGAGCTAACTTACCCACACGGCTAGAAATCAAACTGGATTTGAATGTCTCAATCTCTCCTATAAATACCCTTGGGGATTAACAAATAAAGGTTAAAACTTTTACCAAGATTATGATTCTACACGTCCAACAAGCTATCAATCTGCGATCAAAAAGCTCTCGTCTCTCACTCTTTTTGTGTTCTTACACGAGACACATAGCTTTTAAGCTTAAGTTAAGAAAGAGAAAAGAGCTCGAGAAGTCTGAAGTCAATTTTCAGAACTCAAGGTTGAAGAAACTAAGAAACTAGAAATCAGAAATCTAGTTTGCAGAACTTGAAACTTGAAAAGATTAGAAAATCAGATTTTGGAAACTGACTTTTCACCTGCGAATCTATATCAAAGGCATGAAACTAGAAACTGAAAACTAGATGATTTCAGTTTCTCAGTTATATTGCAGAGTTTTCAAAAGAGAGCTTGAGAATGATCAACCATATTCAAAAAGAAAGAAACTAGAAACTTGAAAACTAAATGATTTCAGTTTTTAGTTTCAAAACTTAAAGAGCACGTGAAAAGCGAGAAGACAAAAGGAATCCGAGTGACACTCAAAGTCTTATCCTAGATTCCTTAAAGTATGTCGAACACAATCATGTACGAGAAATCTTCAGTTTTTAAGTTCCTCGGACTCAAACTCGCTCTGACAAAAGCAGGTGAAAGTACACTACTAAAAGGCAAAAGCGGATATGAACAGTGCAAAGCAGACTGCCACAACAGACAAAGAATAGGTGATGATTGGACAACATGCTCTTTGTCTCTAATGGAAAAAATTCAAATGGTCGATTAAATCTTCTTATAAATAGCAAACCACATCTTCAGAGGGTTTTTTACGACGCTTACGCGAACAAGCCTAAACTCTGTCAAAATAAAAGCTCTCAAAGTACCCTGAACATTCTGTGTGTCTGAACACAAGGTTTAGCTTTCTAGCTCAAGCTGAACTTTCCTTGTGTTTTTCGAGAACACAAGTGTTAGAAACTGAGTTTAAGTTTATTCCTTTGTTTAATATTTTGGTGTGTCAACACGATCCACATCTATCGACACAAACCTGAGTTGGTCAACACAAACTGCCTTTCCATGCACTATTCACTTGTATTCACCTTATAACATAAAAAACCTAGCACCACAAGCATAATCACTTTCTAAATAGACTTATGCAATAAAAAATGAAATAAACTCAAATTCAATAAAAATAACAAAGAAATCAAACCACAAATTAGTGAAAACATGAACTCATTAATGACCTATCAAAATTGTGATGGCCACGTGAAAGTCGATAGGCATGAAGAACTGGAAGGAACAATTGCAACCATGAGAATTGATATTGGTGATCAATCAATTAGTTTTTGAAGGGGACATAGGAGCAAATAATCATGTAGCACTCATGGCTATCGCCTAAAATGAAGATCTAGATAACACTCGTTTAGCACTGACATCAATCGATGATGAGGTAACTAATGTGTTACAAGTTATTCCTTTTATATCGCATATCTTTGAGCACTCTGAGTTGAGGGAATCTGATTCAGATGAGTGTACTTTGGAAAATATTTCAAAAGAATTCTCTATTTTTATGAATTAAGAAACAAACTTGTGCATGAAAATGTCAAATTAATGGAACAAGTCACAAAGTTGATTGAAGAGAACTAAAAGTCTCAGTCCTTTAATGTGGTAAAGACTCAAAGCAAAAGAACATCTTATTTTCATCTCAAGAAAACCCTCTAATAAAAGAGGTCTTGGATTTAAAGAAAAGAACTTTAGTAAAAATGCATGTTTTTTAAAATCCGAAACTGGTAAAAAGAATTAATTTTGTTTAAAGACAAACCAATTATAAGACTCTCAGGAAAGTGTCGAGGAAAACTGAGGCACAACCTCCCTTGAAAGGTCACAGGACTGATATCAAACTAGTTAATCATCCTCAACTGACTAAGCAATCAGTTTTTGTAGTGAGGAAGTCAATTACACAACCCAGGCATAGGGGTAATGACTGGAGGTCGGTTAATTACCAATATGGTGATTGGAGACTTAGACTCAGTTACTCTAACACTAACTGAGGCTCGAGCCCAGAATTAGATCTAATTAGCTCCTTAAACATGATTACTAGGTAAAGAAGGCTTTTTATTGTAATGACTAAAAGAGTACCCGAGGTGGCCTTACAACACCGTTCGTAATCATTTGAGGCCAGTTCTTCGAGGTTTTGCAAGGAAGTCCATTCCAAAGCAAAACTAACACACCACTGTACATTTTTAAATAAAAAATGATGGGTTTTGTATACAGAAATAATTTATTATAATGAGTATACAACGGTTTATTTCTTATATCTGTCAAACAAACTTACATGTATGTAATAATGGTATCCTCTTGTCTCACCGATAGGGACGATCATACGACGTGTAGTAGATCACAGAAGATAGTATGATCACTTGACCTAGTGAGACATAAATCTGATCACAGTCGAGACAGCGTATGAGGATACGTCTGTCCGGATGGCTGCGGCATTGTCAGAATAAGTAGTCTGTCTTGGTTGCTTGACATGCTGGTACGCAAGGGTGGCGTATTGATGGACACAGTGAGATGTGTTCGACTGTCTGACATCAGCGAATACAAGATCTCGTTCTTGATTGAGTCCAAACCCTAACGAAGGTTCAGGGATTTGCACGGATTGACTGTTGCTTTGACTTGCCATGGTGGAAAGCCTAAGTAACGTGCTCGTATATTCGCATCTTGGGTAACAACAGTTCGTGTAGTACTGCCTGAGACTGGGTTTAGGTTACCATATCCAAGTAATAGGATGGGGACATTCCCTGAGGAGCTCAATAATATTCATCGTGCCAAAGTCCTGTAGGCTGATTAAGTTCAGGCACGAGTGATAAAGATTAAGTGGTACTACTCAGGAATAATAAGATATTAATTAATTATAGATAGAGCGTGTCAGAAGCTCCGATTAATTAATGAATGTCCGGTAACCTTAAATATGGGTATTCTCAATAAAGCAGCCCGTTCTCATAACGTGGTAATAAAGGGGTAGGTCAGTATTAATTCTGTGCTGAAAAAGAATTAATATTAATTAATTAATTATGTCCTGGGTTGTGGACATGGGAATTAATTAATTTATAGGCCCACTTTATTATTTGCATTAGGTCCCAGGTTTGGCCCAATTATATATGCTGAAGGAGCCCAATAGCCCACTAGGGTTAAAACCCTAGGTCTATAAATAGACATCTCTCTCTCAGAAACCGTAGCCACTTGTGTGATAATTTAAATCAGTTGAAACCCTAGGACAGAGAAAGAGGGGGCGACGACTATCAGTGCATGAGGGAGGATAATTTTGATTCTGGCCTTGCACAACTACAGATCTGTGGAATCCTCACCAGTAGCAGATCTGAACAACATTGCGATACAACCCTGAAGATCTGATTTGGAGAACAGTATTCATTTTTTTCTATTTTCTTTATTTTCGATTAAGTCTAGAAATTAGATTTCTAATTTCTATTTCTACAGATTTAATCGAATCGCGTGGTTGAATTAAAGTTGGATATTCAAACGCGAAAGATCGGATCAGACTCTACGGAATAACGGTAAATCCTCTTATCCACGCATTAAATTCATAAGAGCATGCTAGGGTTTTGTGAATTGGTATTGTGAACAATAAACCATAAATCAAACCGGATTATTTGGATTTTGTGATTCGGTTCACGGATAAATCCCTACAAAAAATTCATACCATTATGTACTATTTCAGAAGAAAAGGGATTCCCGCAGCGAACAACTTTTAAGATTATCAAAATATGGATTCCAAACGAAATCATTCAGCGAACTAACACTAAAGGACCCATAGTCAGCTGGGTAACTATTGCTTGAAATAGTCAACTAAGAGGGTCAAGCTGCGACCCTATAAGGACAAAAACTGATAACCAGATTGAGAAGTGCTACTAGCCAAACCTTGTCAAATTTTAGCTGATCGAACAACAAACAAACAGAAATGACTGAAGAACTCTTGGGCAGATAATTTTGAATGGGATACCCAATTTCTTTAGTAGTTAGTCAGAAGTCTATTTCAATTGGGTCCAAGCTCCCAGTTGATATTGATCAAGGGATTGCTCAAAAGTAAGAAATTTTGGCGGGACACTAATGTCCCATTTCTCGAGAATGTAATTATTAGGAATATTGTTAGAAATATTACAACCCCTTGATCTTAATTGTATGTATAATATAGTTTTGGTGCATCAAAGCTTAGTCTATTTAGTTTCTAGCAATTTAGAATAACGTCAAAATTGTAAAAGTTCTTTATAGAATAATCATATTCGAGTTGTAATAAAGCTAGAAGAAATTATTGGAGTTTGCTGAATAAATCAACAAAGCCAAAGAAGAATGCTGGAAGACTCAAGCTTACAAGAAGAAATTGCTAAAGGAATCAACAAGTATGAAGATTGCTAAAGAAGCTAGCAAACATTGGAAATGCTAGCAAACATATGAAGAATGCTGAAAACACTTAACAGAATGCTGAAGGAGTAAAGTAAGCTTATTGCTAAATCTCAACAGGATCGCTGAGATATCAGCAGACGATTAATTGCCCAGCAAATGCAGCACAACAATAACCAATCAATACGGAGTCGTGAATCAAAAGGATCCTAAATCACATGAAAACGTGTCGACTCAAAAGGAAGGATAATCAACAGACAAAAGGAAAATTTCCAAATTTAAACTCAAAGATCAGCTCTGACAAAGTTGGCTAAAATAAGGAGAGCGCCACTCAGACACCAAGGAGATCTGAAGAGTCTCTGCACTTCGCAGAAAAACAATAACAGAGATTGGCGAGCAGACATCCTGTGTCTAATGGACCATATTCAAACGGTACGTTTGAATCCTCACTTACAAATAGATGATTTCGCGAAGAGACAAAAAGTTCAACAATTTAAATATTTTTAAGCTCACGAGAGATATCATCTGTTGAATTCAAAATCTGATCATTCAGTGATCGAGGCTTTGTAAAAGCTTTCGAGTTCAACTCGAGACCTTTGAAGTTCTCTTCTAAGGTTATATTTGGGATTCTTTCTATCCTAGAAAGAATCTAGCAGTCACCTTGTTCTACAAGAGTGATTATCACAGGCTACTACCGCAAAAAGGAAAGGTTTTGGGAAGAACTATAAAACTCCCAAGTTTCAGGTCCGAGGAGAAGAATAGGTGTGTCCTCACTATAAGGAGTGTCAATGTGAAGATTGAAGACCAAGGTGCTTGAAGGTGCGCGGTGATCAGACGGAGGAGCTGTTTATAGTTAGAGATCAAGCCTTGCCTTTTAATCAATCATAGTGAATTTTCAGTCAAGAGGACTGAAGAGTGGACGTAGAATAGTTGTTCGAACCACTATAAATCTGGTGTTCATTTACTACTTTAACATCATTATTTATTGTTTATTTTTAAACTCAATACATCAAGTGTTGTAGTATAACTTGAAGTAAATCTAATAAATACTCAAGCTTAAACACATTTTATAAACACTTGTCGAGTCGTGACCTTAGCAAGATAAGTGCAAGACCATATTAATATTCCGCTGTAACAAAAACACTCTGATCGGGGACCAACAAGTGGTATCAGGGCAGTTGATCTTTACAGACTAGCTGCTTCTGAGTCCCTTAGGACCAAATCCATTTTCCTTGTATATTTCTTATGTTTTTTAAGCTCAGATTAAAGACAATGGCGAACAACACAAAGTTGGGAAAGTTCTCTCTGGAAATATACAATACCTGGAAAATGAGGTCGCTGATAACATTAAAGAATATACATCCAAAGATGGGACAAGTGATCGAAGAAGGACCAATCAAGATTCGAAAGGTGAACTCTCAACTCGGCAACAACGTACAAAGACCAAAAGAGATGGTAAACAAGCCATATGAGGAGTGGACTCTGGAGTACCGAGTTTGCGCTCAACTGGATTTCGTGGATATGGAGTTTGTCTTAAATTCTCTATCAGAACCTCTGATAACTGAAGCCCTGGACTGCAAAAATGCCAAAGAAATGTGGGATTTTCTTGGCACCTTTAGTTAAGAGACGACTCAAATGAAGTGGAACAAGCTTCAACAGTGCGTGGAGAAATATGAGTCTTTCTAGATGCGTCCAGGTGAAACAATAAAGGATATGGAAGTTAGATTTAACTCCATTATACCTGAGCTGAATGAGTTTGGAAGAACGTACGAACTTCACAATATGATTTCAAAGATACTATCGAAGATTCCAAAAGACGATTGGTTTGTCAAAGTGACGAGCCTCAAGGAGATATATCTATCAAGCATGAGCACAAAATATGTATTCGCCCAGCTTCAGGCACATGAAAGGGACATCATGCAGATCAACCAGAATGAAATTGTATGAGCTGCAATATTTATTGAAGATCATCCCGAGGACGCAGCATATTTTGTGAATAGAGGCGCACAGAAGTGGAAATCCAAGAAGCCATTCAACTCAGATCGTCCAGCTCAACCCAGCCTAGCAAATGAGACCACATCATCAAGTGGATCTCAACCCAAAGAAGGTGAATGTTCAATCAGTGAGCTGGAGGAACATATGAAAAGACTGTAGAAACTATTGCTGAAGGCTAAAGGCAAAAGGAGGAACCACGACAAAGTCATCCAACAGATAGCTGGACAATAAAGAAGATGCCAAGGACTTGCTATGAATGCAACTCCCCTGACCATCTAAAGTTCGAGTGTCCTCGAATAGATCCAGATGAAAGGGAGTGATTAAGGATGAATTTTGAAAAGTGCACGTCGAAGGCCATTGCCAAAGCTCTGCTGACCAGGACAAAGATACCAGACATCCTAGATCACGATGAGGAAGTCTATTATTCAGAAGATGAAGAGGATGTCCTCATGGTATTTATGGCTAACAATAAAAGAGCACAAATGATTTTACTAGAATCGGCTTTGAAGAAGGTGATTCCAGCAATGCTGATTCTTGGAAATTAAATAAAATAATCTTTGTTCCATCGACTGGGAAGGCTTAACAGAATGCTAGGAAAGAAAAAGGGGACAATACTGCATCAACATGTGTTGCTCAACTAGAATGCTGGCAAGCTAAGAATGTCTTACTGACCAATCAACAAAGACTAAGAGGAGTATCTACTGAGAGGAAGTCAACAAAGTTAACGTATGTAACCAAGCAGACTATTCCATTTGTTAGGAAGGTTCATACACAACCTAGCAAGGCTAAACAATCTGCTAAGGTTGTGAGGAATCTTGCATACACTCTAAGTAGGAGGAACACTACTACACATTTCCATGTTGATTCAATGCATTACTTCATTGGGAAGGGAAAAGTAGTAAAACGTAATGACAAAAAGACTGTCAAGATCACGAAAGTCTGGATTCCTAAGGGATTAATCCACAGAACTAATCCGGCAGGACCCACAGTTGATCGGGTACCTAAAAATTAATTTCTTATTTTGCAGGAACAGGGTCCAGCAAAAAGAACCTCGGAGAAATTGAAAGAATTGATCATAGACAGTGGATGCTCAGGTCACATGACAGGAGACAAAGAAATCTTCACGGATCTTCAGAAAATAAAAGGACCTTCTATTTCCTTTGATGACAACTCAAATGCTAGAGTAATCGGAAGAGGGTGTATCGAGCAAAATGGAATGCGCATCATCAACGTGGTCCTCGTCGATAGTCTCAAGCACAACCTACTAAGCATAAGTCAGCTAAGCAAAACTGGGTACATTGTTTCCTTTATTGATACAGGATGCAAGATAGCTGACAAGACCACTGGAGAAATAAAGTTTAGAGTAATCAGAAAAGGAGGACTCTATATGGTAGATTGGGAATGTGGACAGCAAGCTTCATGCTTCATTGCATTCAACAAGGAAGAGACCAACTGGCTGTGGCATAAAAGACTGTAACATTTGAACTTCAAAACTTTGAATCACATAGCCAGAAACAACATTGTCGAAGGATTGCCCAAAGAAACCTTCAAGAAGGAAGGAGTATGCAAAGCTTGTCAACAAGGAAAACAAGTCAAGGCATCCTTTAGATATAATCCATAAAAGGCCACATGAAATAGAATCCTTGAGCTATTGCACATGGATTTATTTGGCCCTGTGACTCCACCCACTGTAGGTAACAAAAATTATACTCTGGTTGTTATTGATGATTATTCTAGGTACACGTTGGTGAAACTACTCAAGATCAAGGATGAAGTCAAGACAATCCTACTGGAGCTAATACTACGAGTACAAAATGACTAGGCGGCCACCATGAAGATGTTAAGATCAGAAAATGGTACATAATTCTTTAATGGTGCTCATAATGGACTTCTACGCCGATGCTGGGATAGGACATGAAAGGTTCACTGCCAGAACACCTCATCAAAATGTCTTAGCAAAACAGAGGAACAGAACTCTAACGGAGGCAGTACGAATGATGCTTGCGGATATAGATGTCGGTCAGAGATATTGGGGAGAAGCAGTGATGACTACTTGTTATACGCAGAACCGAAGTGGCTTGAATTTAAGGTTCAACAAGATTCCCTATGAAATCTATCATGGGCGATAAGCCTTTCTTAGCTCATCTTCGTGTTTTTCGTTCACCATGTTATATCCATAACAATGGGAAGTCAAAGTTAAGTACTTTCTCTCCCAAAACTGATAAAGGGGTGTTCCCAGGATATGGACATCCTTGTCACAAGGGTTATAGAGTGCTTAACAATACCACAAAACTTGTGGAAATAACATGCAATGTTATTTTTGATGAAGTGACTTTAGTGCGAAGGACTATGAGAGATCTAAGAGATGTGATTCAGAAAACCAATGATGTTAATGGACAATCAAGCTCTAGTACTTCTGAAGCTGAACTGATTGCTCCGACTAGGTGTATGAGTGAATCTAGATCTATGCTGGAGACCTCGGCTGGGCAAACCAAGAGGGTCGGTGATGCAACTAGTAATGCTGAGGCCTCACTAAATCCTCTCAAGGAGATTATAATTCAAGGTGGAACTCAAAAAGGAGAAACCGTTAAACAAAATGAAGATGTTGTTGAGAACCCCCAGAATAACGAGAGGATTGGTGAAGATAGATCTACTGAAAATGACCAGGAGTGGACTACTGATGGAAGACGTATCATCATTCCAGCAAATACAAATCCAGCTGACGGATCATTAGTAGACAACGATCCAGTATATGGCAACCCAACAAGTATAGTTGAAAATCTAAATAACAGACAACTTGTTGACGTTCCTGTTTCAGGAAACCAAATCAGAGCATCCAACAGTCAAACAATTCCTATTACTGAGCTGCAAAGACCAAAATGGCTGCTGAGAGATCATCCATCAGAAGCAACATTAGGAGATCTTGTCGATCATATTCGAACCAGACACAGTGCAATGGTAGCCTACTACATATCTCAGGAGTATCCAACCAAAACTTCTGATGCACTTAAATTAGCTGATTGGATCAACGCGATGTAGGAAGAATTTTTATTATTCACGCGAAATCATGTATGGGA
This sequence comes from Plectranthus barbatus, assembly GCA_026898455.1. NCBI lineage: Eukaryota > Viridiplantae > Streptophyta > Magnoliopsida > Lamiales > Lamiaceae > Plectranthus > Plectranthus barbatus. The sequence goes on from JAPKLW010000205.1 coordinate 141,720, forward strand.
TCTCGTGGATCAACCAACGCATCAATTGGTGATAGGCACCAAATGGGTATTCAAGAACAAGCATGATGAGAATGGACTTTTCGTGGACAACAAAGCTAGGCTTGTAGCTAAAGGATACGTGCAGTGCGAAGGAATCGATTTTGAAGAAACATTTGCTCCAGTAGCTCGACTGAAAGCAATCAGGTTATTCCTTGCATATGCTGCTCACCATGGTTTTACTGTATTTCAGATGGACGTCAAGAGTGCATTTCCAAATGGTGAAATAAGGGAGTAGGTCTACGTGGAGCAACCTCTTGGGTTTGAACGTGGAAACAAGGTGTACAGATTGAGAAAAGCTCAGTATGGTCTGAAGCAAGTCCCGGAGCTTGGTACGAGATGATGTCACAATTTCTACTAAATAATGGATTCAGGAAGGGGAAGATCGACCGAACACTCTTCTTGATCAAAGATTCTGAAGACATATTACTCGTCAAAATATACGTGGATGATATTATTTTTTGCTACAAGTATCTAACGCTATGTGAAAAAATTGCTCAGCTTATTTAGAGTAATTTTCAGATGAGCATGATGGGGAAGATGTCGTACTTCTTAGGTCTAAAAGTTCAACAATCTAGCGATGGGATCTTCATACATCAGAATAAATACACCAAGGATTTTAATAGAAAATGATGTCCAAAAAAGACAAAGACCCTACGGATTTTCATGAGCACAGCATGTCAAATCTTAATGGATGAAGAAGGCCAGATATCTCGTATGTTGTAAGCGTATGTGCTAGATATAAAGCAAATCCAAAGAAATCACACATGGAGTACACGCGTGCGATGGATTGTCAAATATTTAAAAGGGACATAGTCACTAGGAATTTGGTATCCCAGAGCAGACGATCTCACACTCATTGGATATTCAGACTCCGACTTCGGAGGATGCCAAATTGATAAAAAAAGTATGAGTGGGACTTGCGATTCCTTGGACACAAGCTGATCAGCTGGTTCAACAAAAAACAACACTTGGTAGCAACGTCCACAACTGAAGCTGAATACGTAGCTGCTGCGAGCTGCTATACACAGGTGTTGTGGACCAAGCAACAACTTCAAGATTATGAAGTCAACACCGGATGTGTCCCGATCTACTACGACAAAAACAATGCAATATGCATCACGAATAAGCCAGTACATCATTCAAGGACGAAGCACATTGATATCAGTCATCATTTCATCCGAGATCACGTTAATAAGAAGGACATTTTAGTGGATTACATTCAGACAGAAGACCTGCTAGCAGACATATTCACCAAACCTCTAACATAAAGTATATTCAAAGAGCTTTGCCTTAAGCTCGAATTATTGGAGTTAGATGAGGTTGTGGAAGAATGAGTCCCAACTCTCATTCTGTTCTTAGAATTTTTGATTATGCGGATTAGAGTGTGTCCAAGCCCACACTCTCCAGCCTGATACGGAGAAATTTATAGTCGAATTACTGAGTCCAAGCTCTCAGTAGGTTCGACAATGAATGCTGATATCTCACCTTTCGGGAAACATCGTAGAGATTGCTGAGTCCCAGCTCTTAGCAAATACACAAGATCATTGGATCAACCTTGGAAAGATATCCAACAAAGAAGAATTAAAAGTGAGATTTTCTCAACTGATGAAACAGTTTAAACCACATTAATAGAGAGAATTAATATTGGGACGGTCAAAATTCGTTATCATTTCCAAAGATTTTGTTCAAGGCTCGAGATGATTCAGATCCAGATATGGTATTAGAAAAGGTCACGTGGAAAGTTCTTCCGAAACTGTCGTTTCTCGAGGCAAACGATTTGTTTGATCGAACAAATCTTCAGGATAGGTTTGTCTATTTAAAGGGATGTCTTTTGCTTAGGGAAGGATATTCAACCTTCTGAAGTTATACCCGTTTCATGCCTTCAATCCCATCTAATTAAAGATGAAATCCTGTTGCTCAAGAAAAACAAGATATCATCTTTTACTATCTCACCAAAATACCGTCAAGATAGGTTCGAGCAACGAGACTTGGAAGTCTCCAAATTGAGAGAAAGAATTGTAATCTTCACAGAAATCATCTCTAAGAAGATTCTCTAAATTCTCGATTCACCTCTGATAATAGGTTTTCTTATATTAGAACCAAATGGAGATAAGAGGTCCATTTTATTAGGCCATGACAACTTCATCGTTGGCGATATATAAGTTTGTCAGGTGGGTATGAGGATGGATATTCCTTAGTCACATAGTTTGGGAACTCTTTTAGGCGCTGGTGGAACTGCCCATCGAAAGGATTCCCAGACAACTTCTTCCCCACCTCTTCTTCCAGGATTTCAAAAGTCGGAAAATGGAGACGAAGAAGAGATGCAGGAAAGGCTTGCAGATGGAGTAGATGCAACTCATGTGCATTTGCTTGGAATCCGGGGCTAAAGAAGCATGCATCTAGGCATGTGAGCTTGCAGGTAGTGCAGATGTAACTCATCCTACATAAAGTAGGGACATCTGTATGGCACCTGAAGCTGGTGAAAGAGTGCGGACAAGAGCACCGGTCTGAGCAGATCGTGAGATCTGCTAGACTCGGACTTCCTTTCGAACCGTATGTTGGTTTGTCTGCAAGAAGTAAGAAGGTTGTTGTCGAAGAGATGTCTACGTACTTCGCAAGGGGAGGTAGAAGATGAACTTACGAATAGACATCTCACAGCCTAAAAAATGTTGTTGCGTATGTGGGGAGACATGCAACAACGAGCTCGGGGAGGAGACCAAGAAGAAGGAACATATCTAGAAAAGGCGTTATTCGGAGCAATTTGAAGATGGATTTGATCATTCTAACTTTTAGTTTACTACTTTGCAAAGTGTAACTCTTGTAAATCAATGATATCAATAAAACAATATGCTCGTTTTGATGACAATATTCTACTGTCTCAAAATAATAACTGCCTAAACAAAATGCTATATCATTACACTCCTTGTTTAAATAGCTTCCTATCTGAAACCGTTTTGTTTTTCCCTTGGTTAAAATCAAAGATAAAGGGAAATAAACACATAGGAATGTCAAGAAAAATTCTCCCCCAAAGCCTAAGACGGAAGCAGAGTGCTTGATGGATGCTTGATAAATGTTTCTCAAGCAAAGTCTCTGCTGACTACTGAGTCCAAGCTCTCAGTAGAATTTTGGTGAATAATGTGTCCAAGCTCTTAGTAAAGACTCTTTGAACTCTAAAGATTCAATAATTATAGAAGAGTCTAAATTTTCTAATGAGTCCAAGCTCTTTGTAGAATCCCGAAGGATGCTGAGTCCAAGCTCTCACCAGATTCTCGTTGATGGCTAAGTTTAAAATCTTAGCAAACTCAAGATTGGTTGCTGAGTCCAAGCTCTCAGCAGATGCTAGTTAAATGCTGAGTACAAGCTCTCATCAGATATCTATTGATTGATGAGTCCAAGATCTCAGCTATATGACTTATGCTTGTTGTATTCGGCCCAACATGCAGAATCGGGATAATAATTGCAAATATCTCAAAATGCTGGATGATCTGAGCGACGGGAGCAGCTGTTGGAGTGCACATTAACTTAAAGAGTGGCTACTGCACAGGGCGGCGACAAATACGTGATTGCCACGTCAGCCATGCGCAACTTTTCATCATCGTGGGACGTAAGGCAAACCGTCGCTAAAATTCCCAACCGTTGATCTGCCCAGATAAAAAAGTAGATCCAACCATCCATTCGATGTCGATTGCTTCAAATCGTATAAAGGAAGTTGGTATGGGATTTCTAACCCTGTTACTCCCTACGTTCCTGTTTTCAAAATTTTCTTCGACTCTATATCTTTTCTGAGTTTAGGAAAAATCTAAAATGGTGGAATTATCCAACCATTCAAATCCCCCTGCCAAATCATCCAAGAGACCAAATATTCCCGGAGAATAAGAACAATTTCAGTCTACTTTCACAGGCGTATTCAAGAAAGAGCAGATTGATGAATTGATCCCCAATGGATGTTTGGTGTCCATCGCTCACGGTAGAGCGCGTGGCGAACTCACCATTCAACAGAGAAGGGCGGCTCAAGTGCGGAAGGAAAAGATACTCTACGAGCCTCTATTAAGAAACCACTTCGACATTTGACTTATCGAGCGACTTGATCATGAAGAACTTCTAAAGTACATGTTTGCGGAACCTATCAAGTTCCGGCCTCATTTGGTTGTAGAATTCTTTGCTAGAGCCGCAATTGATAAAAGTGAGAAGTTTTTCACCACAAGCGTATTAGGCACCAAGGTAGTGGTAAGCCCAGAAGTGTTGTCAGAAAGGTATGGCTTGAGATTGGATGGGAAAGATGTTGCCACCTATAAAGTGACTGATGATGAAGAGATGAAGAGGAGATGGCTTAGGTGGAAGCAAGCCACATTCAATGAGGAATGGAAGATGGTTGCACCACTAAAATCGTTGGAAGAACCTATGAAGAGCCTAGCACAAATGGTCATAAGAATGCTAGTAGGAGAAGTTGGCTCACTTTCAGAGTTGAGTGCTAAGAAATTTGCGGTCATGATGGCCATTGAGGACCAAATTCGCGGGAATCGAGAAATATTCATCTACTCCAAGTGGCTGGCGCGTGTGTACAAGAACAAGAACATAAAGATGGAGCATATGTTCACTCAGGACGTAGGTTTTGGAATCAAGATAAGTCATTTTCTTGAAAGCGTAATACCTAAGGAGACAAATTGCCGTAGAGAAGAATTAGTAGCCGTTGATTACATACCGCCGACCAGGAAGCAACTACCCGCAAAGGATTTAAGGAGGTCAATAATTCCGAGAGGTAAAATCAATGTCAACCCAACGAACCAGTCTCTGACAAAGAAGAACATTATCAAGGCGACATGGTTCTGCAGACAACGATTCAACTGACTGCTGAGAAAATCGAGCCAGAAATGAAGCAAGCAAAACATGATGCTCTGTTCGAAGAGTTTGAAAGCCTACAAGAGATCACGCAGTTGGAACCCTCCATGCAGCATGTTGTGATGAAGAAGCGAACACAAAAGAGTCCCTAGCAAAAGAAGAGGAAGTCGGCAAATGCTGAGGGACAAACACAGAAGAAAGGAAGAACTAATCCATTCCAGGAATCAACAATTCAAGTTTCTATCCCGGTAGTCAACACCACTCTACCTATTCCTGATGTTGCCAATAGTGCAGAAGAACTTCCTGTTGAGCAAACCACCAAGGACACAAAGTGAAAGTTAGTGTTCACAGAAGAGGAGCAGGACACATTGAAGAAGAGACGACATGAGAAAGCACTGAAAAAGGCAAAAGAACCGAAGGAGTTTGATAAAGCAATATTGAAGATGATGCTCGAACAAAGGGATGCTAAATATGAGCAGATGAAAGCTGCTTATGAGGAGCGTAATGCCAAGATGCAAACTGCTGACCAACCCGAACGTATTACTAGGAAAGATATAGAAAAGGTAAGGATTGCCAAAGGGAAGAAGAAGGTGAGTGATGCAGAGGAAGTTGCCAAAAATTCAAATGCCTTGTCTGATGCTGATTTTGACTAGATGTATAGGGAAAGCGCTTTTGATGGTCTTCAAGATGTGCTAACAAGAGGTTCAGGAGGTCCGATGATCCTGCAGACTTCAACGCAAGAAGAAAGTAATCTTGTTGTTCAGACTGGACAGTCCATCATTGCGCAAGGGGGAAGTGATGGTGCTGGTATTAATGTTGAAAGTGTTGGCAGACAGACTGTTGTGCAGGGAGGAAGAAGTTCTGTAGTTGAACATGTGAATGTGGTTGAACAACTGGTTGCGTAAGGAGGAAACCAAGTTGTTACTATTTTTGCTGAAGAAGATTTGGTGCAGGAAGAAAACCAAATCACTGCTGAAAAAGAAGGATACAAGGCAACAACGCAAGGGAATGCTGACCTTGAGAACTGGACAAATGAGTTTGAAGCAAATGCTGAGGTAGCCACACAAACAGCTGAGCAGCAGTCTGAACCAACAGCTGAGAAGGAAAATGCTGAGAAGGAAGCCATGGAGAAAGAAGTTTTTACCTCGCTCGATGCTGAAACCAGATCAAGATTACAGGTCAACCTCACTGCGAGCGTGAGAGCAAAGAACAAGCAGTATCTCCGTGCCTTAGGAGTGAATCCATCTACTATCCCAGAATGGAATTCAAGCATAGATACACCTTTGTGCTCCAAAAGACTATTGAATCACTGTGGAAGAGACGTAATCCGGTTCCTTCTTGTCCCAAAGTCTCAGGTATTTCATTTAGTGATATTCCAAGTGATGAGGATGTGGAGATGACTGGGAGTACGGAAGCTGGTGAGGGGGTCTTAATGCTCGCTGGAGGCGAATCTATTTTCAGAGCAGAGACGTTGAGAGTACCAATGGAAGGATTAACGAATAGGAGGTTTGAGGCAAAGACAATTGCTAAATGGTGCCCTCCCGTCACTGTGAAGGATGAGAAGAACGACAACCTCATTTCGTGCGATAAGGAAATTTGTGTTTTCATTGAAGCCCAAATTGTTAAAGAACTTAAGACCACCTATGCCGCTGAATTCTCAGAAGGGTTTTCAGATCTTGATTGGTTAAGGATAGAGTTCCAGAGGTTGAGATTCTATGACTATGCCACCCATGAATAGCACGTGAAAATGATGGCTAGAATGGGTCTAAATTTTTGGAGAAGTGAGGAAAAGTGAGCAGATGATTGGATGGATTATACATCTAAAGGCTCACCGAGCAATCATTGGAGATCACTTATTGCTTTCATGTGAGTATGTTGTTGCAGACTCACCCCCATTCACACAGACGTTAAAATCCCCAGCAACAAGAAGGCAAATGGTTGTAGCTGTTGAGTAGCACACAAGATTGGCTGAAGAAAAAGTTGCAGGGAAGATGATGGAGTTCAGAGAGAGAATACTGACCATGTTGGCCAATATCCTATCTCGGATAGATAACTCTAGGCCTCCCTCTCCAGTTGCTGCTGAAGAAGAACAAGTTCAAGACAATGAACCCACTGTAGCAGAGGATGCTGATCCCACTGCAAATTCCTCTAAGGAGATGACAACTACTACTGACATCCTTACCACCTCTAGTCAAATGGTGATATCTTGGGATCCCCCTGATGAGATAGTCGAGCCTCTGAGCTTTAGCACTTTTCACAGAGATCTTCAGATGTTCATTCATGTTGTGGTGGAGAAGAAGGTTGAAGAGCAGGTAGTGCATAACGTGCAAGCTGAAGTGCGAACCGAAGTAGGCGAGGCAAAGGAAGAACTTCCCCAGACTCTACAGGACGACTTTGAAACCCTCTCCACCGACCTTTTAGTTGCAATCAAAGAGGGGGAAGACAAAATGTTAGCAGAAGAAGCTGAGCGGTAGAAGGAAGAAGAAGAAAGGATAAGACACCTCGAAGCACGCAGAAAGCTTGAGGAAGATTTAAGAAGACAACAATAAGAGGAAGAGAAGGAGTAACAAAGGAAGAATGAGGAAAGAGAGTGGATCAGAAGGGAAGAGCGAGAAGCCCTGGTGCACAACTTCATGAATGTAACTACCAAGACTCTCAGGAAACTAAAGAAACCCACCTTAAGTGCTAATGATGCTGATTCAGACTCCTATACAACCAAGAAGTAATCCTTCCATCTCTTACAGTCTTCCTGTAAAATGTTTTAATTTAGGTGTTTTGCTTCCTGTACTCTATCGTCAAAATTTTAATGGAAAAAGGTTGATGACAACACCTCATTGTCCAACTCTGAATTAATTGCTATAGCTAAACTTACACATTCAGTGTAATCAGCAAATTGCTTGGACTGTTTGAGTGTGTGTGATATGTTCCTGTGTGTTGCTCTATATTGTGTGTGAATGTGCCTTATGCTTATTTGATTACTAAATTGAAAGCCCTTTACTAGAACAAAATTTCTTAATCTAGCAATACCTTTTATATTTTAAGGGCGAACATTTTTGAATGATACTGAGTCTAAGAGAGTTGATATGCTGAGAATAGAATCGCTAGGAATATTTTTTTCGCTAGAAATATTTTTTAATCTTAGTAATCAGCTTTCCCGTGATCAGTAAATTAGAATCAGGGCTTTGATTGCACCAAAACAGGGGAAATTATTAGGAATATTGTTAGAAATATTCCAACCCCTTGATCTTAATTGTATGTATTATATAGTTTTGGTGCATCAAAGCTTAGTCTATCTAGTTTCTAGCAACTTAGAATCGTGTCAAAATTGTAAAAGTCCAATATTGGATAATCATATTCGAGTTGTAATAGAGCTAGAAGAAATCATTGGAGTTCGCTGAAGAAATCAGCAAAACCAAAGAAGAATGCTGGAAGACTCAAGCTTACAAGAAGAAATTGCTGAAGGAATCAGCAAGTATGAAGATTGCTAAAGAAGCTAGCAAACATTGGAAAGGCTAGCAAACACATGAAGATTGCTGGAAACACTTAACAGAATGCCGAAAGAGTAAAGTGAGCTTATTGCTGAAACTCAGCAGGATCACTGAGATATCAGCCGACGACTCACTGCCTAGCAAACGCAGCACAACAATCAACAATCAATACGGATTCATGAACCAGAAGGATCCTAAGTCGCATGGAAACCCGTTGACTCAATATGAAGGATAATCAACAAATAAAAGTATGGTTGCCATATTTTAAACTCAAAGATCCGTTCTGACAAAGTAGGCTAAAATAAGGAGAACAACAAGCAGACACCAAGGAGATCTGAAGAGTCTCTGCACTTCACAGAAAAAGAAGAACATAGATTGGCAAGCACACATCCAGTGTCTAAAGGACAAGATTCAAACGTCCTGTTTGAATCTTCACCTATAAATAGATGATTTTGCGAAGAGACAAAAAGTTTGACAATTCAAATATTCATAAGCTCACGCGAGATATCATCTGTCGAATTAAAAATTCGATCATTCAGTGGTCGACGCTTTGTAAAAGCTTCCGAGTTCAACTGGAGACCCTTGAAATTCTCTTCTAAGTTTATGTTTGGGATTCTTTCTATCCTAGAAAGAATCTAGCAGTCACCTCATTCTACAAGAGTGATTTTCATGGGCTACTACCGCAAACAGGAAAGGTTCTAGGAAGAACTATAAAACTCCCAAGTTCAACGTCCGAGGTGAAGGGAGGTGTGTCCTCTCTTTAAGGAGTGTCAATGTGAAGATTGAAGATCGAGGTGCTTGAAGGTGCACGGTGACCAGACGGAGGAGTTGTTCATAGTTAGAGATCAAGCATGTCCTTTTAATCAATCATTGTGAATTTTCAGTCAAAACGACTGAAGAGTGGACGTAGAATAGTTGTTCGAACCACTATAAATTCGGTGTTCATTTTCTGCTTTTATTTCGTTATTTATTGTTTATTTTGAATAACACGTCAAGTGTTGTAGTATAACTTGAAGTAAATATAATAAATACTCTAGCTTAAACACATTTTATCAACACTTGCTGAGTCGTGACCTCAGCAAGATAGTGCAAGACTTTATTAATATTCCGCTACTACAAAAACACTATGATCGGGGACCAACAATAATGAATTAAATCCGTATGATGTTTGACATGATGTCACATCTAAGAATTTTTTAGTCATATCCGATCTCCTACTTCATCATTACAGAGGAATATGGATATGCAAACTAATGCTTACCATTGATACTTTTGTGACAACCCTACTTCTTCCCCTCGTATTCCAAAATTACCTCACTGTTGCAAAAAACTATTGCATGAAAAATTATAATCTTTCCTATATCATCTTTTCTCTTAGATTTTTATTGGCATCTTTATCGAACCAAAACACCTCTTAATGTTTTTCAGTGGCTCGTATATCGGCCATTGAGAGGGAGAATCCCATAAGTCTCATAGGACGCCAAATGAGAACACTCCAAGTTAAGAAGAATGAGGTTTTAGATTTTCTTGGATTTCAAGAAAATCTCAACCCAAAGATATTTTCTGAAATCCAAGAAATTCTGAAAACCTCCTCCTTGAGAAATTTCCTTGTTTCTAACCCAAACATTCCTATTCCTACTTTGTTGAAAAATTTTATGCTAGTGCCCATATTATAGTAGATGATAAGTCTTTTGTAACCATTGTTAATGATAAGATCATCACAATTTTGTCTGATTTTTTTCATCAACAGTACGATCTAAGCAACATGGGAGTTGATATTATATCCTATCTTAATAAAGCAGATAAACCCAAGTCTGATGATTAAAAGATATGGAAGGTCTATAGTGCCTAAAAAAACCACTTCAATATGTTAAATGGCCATATGAAGCCGTTGTATGGGTTTTTTATGAATGTGGTTAGTAGGATGATTTACTATGAACTTCGATGCTTTTTAGAACTAAATCGAAAGAAGTACATGCTCGTGATTGTGCTTGATGACAATGTTCAAGTGAATTGGGCTAACCTTGTTTTCTTAGGGATTCTAGAGCATGTGAAGATAATCGGACAGTGGAAAGTACTCGAGTGTTTGAGTTCAATGTTGAGTTGGATTGATCGCCAATTACATCCTTAAAGAACTTCTCTGAGACGCCCAACCGGAAGCAATTGAGGAGGGAGAAGAGTGTAGGAACTGAGTCTACAATAGGCGACATGAATCGCCATTTATTAA
>JAPKLW010000205.1:162312-192375 GCA_026898455.1 Plectranthus barbatus
TCCCAATATACCAATCATAATGCTTTTATGTATACAATTCCAACAAAGAGTTGTTAGTCTATGACACAAGAAAACAACCAATGATTGGACACAAAAGACAAAATCTCCTCTATTCAGCCTACATCGTCTAAGAATTCAGAGATAGGAAGAAGACATACAAGAGTAGAGAAGACGATAGAAATATATGTTGTTGCATTTGAGAAGCTAGAAGAAACAAAACATCTAGAGGTTCAGTCAGACGAGACTGTTGAACCCATTTATCCATGGAAAGATACGATAAATCCATTCTCTATTGATTGATCATTTGATCAGGAAACCATCATATTGGATTTCCTCATATGAATCATGTTACTCAGTGCTTCGATAACTGCTGCCTTTTAGTGAAGGGTGACGACTTGTCTTATATCAAAATCTTGAAGGAATTCAATGAGCTGATGAAGAGCAAAGAAGACATTTTGGATATCTATGTTGAAGAAGTCTTCTCAAACTTGATGGAATCTCATGATCTAGTCTTGTATTGGAATCTAATTTTGGCCGCAAGGTTCCTTAAATACAACACATGGCGGTTCATTCTTATATTTGAAGAAATGATGATTCTAACAACTAGTCTGAGACTCACCTTTTGGCAAAGAGAATAGGAATGTGCTCTGCATTTGATAGGTTTAGATAATGTGGTGAGATATATTAAAGAAGATGAGTTGAAAGAGATTGTGCTCACCATTATCAATTTTCGTTACATAATGGTAACTGATGGTCTCCCAGAGTATCAAGAGGACTCAGAAAGTCTCAAATAGAACAGCAAGGAGAAGTCTCCTAAGAAGAGAAAATGAGATTTTTTACTGAGCAAGCACAAATGTGTCAAAGCTCAGCCCATCCGCATCATTCGTAGAAGATGTATCCCTAATAATCTCTAGGACTCAAGAGATGGTTGCAAGTTTGAGTCATGAGTTTAATAAGTTGAATAGAACTGAGAGATCGGAAGATGAGAAGAAAATGAAGCTGAATGAGGAAGAATTTGGTGAGGAAAAGAAATAGAGATAGCGGAAAGATCTGCTGGAATTGAGAAAGCTGAATTTGAAGGAGAGTCAACTAGTCAAGATGACTAGTTTGATTTTGTTGATTTTGAAGATTGGTTGTTATTTTTTTTTGTCTTGTTTATTCTGAATCAAGCCGATCGTTCCTCTTTGAGACTCACTTATTTAAGCATATTTTTCATGATCATCTTTATTAACTAAATGACAAAGAAATTGTCAACAAAAAACATCTGATATCAAATAGATCACTCTAAGTGGGACGTTTGATATCTAACCGATAGTTAGCAATATGATAAGATTCCATTTATCATCATCTGGAAAAGAAGATATCAACCAAAGATCTTGACCTGATCATATCATATCGATTAATTGAAATTGTCCCAACTAAAAAAGATGACTAACTGAGTCCTAGCTCTTAGTCATTATATTTAGAAATTGAGTATCAATTGATCAATCATCATGTGATACCTTTATACCTTTAGACTTAGTCTTCAACTGCTTAGTTATGTCTCCTACTGAATCGATATTTTACCGACTGAGTAAGCATTTGTTGTGTAAATCTTCGACTAATCTTTTATTTGACTTGCAAGAATTGATTCCTAATTATATTACAACTCAATGAAACTTTACAAATGTTGCAAGTTTGGAATCACTCTAATAACTTGTTCTATCTAGTCAGTCCTATATGTCTTACTGACGACTGATTTAGTTTGACATATCAAAATAATATTTCCAAGAGTTGACTTCAAAGATGTTGAATTTTCACCTTTGTTCATTTTGTTTATGCGTTGCACGTTTGCGTGGTATCGATCTCATGGTAGTTTCATTTACGATTAGGCTAGGATCATATCATCCGTATCTATTTTTTCTTGTGCGTGTATCAACTCTATTCTTGCGCAATGATTCTTATACAATCAGTAGGATCGTATCATTTGACACTAGAGTTTAAGTTCATTTATCTCCCTTTTTATTTTTATATTTATTTTTTCTTTTCTTCATAATTTATAGTTTCATATTTTATTTAGTTTTCTGTACATATTTATCCACATCTAGATATTCATATGCATCCATGTCTATTCATATTTATCAATATCTATTCACATATATATCTTATCTATATCTATCAATATCAATCTCATCCATATTTATCTATATCTATCCATATATATCTAATCCATATATATTCTACATATATCTCATCCATATTTATCGTATCCATATCATATCCATTTTCATCCATAGCATCTAATAGAGGGGTTGAAAATGCCATTATTTGAGTGATACATGAGCTATAAGTGATCAACCTCTATGAGTGATACTCATGAGCTTGTGAATTGTTGAGGCCTACGCTATTATTGTTTGTTTCGACCTTTTATGTTGGATGGTAAAATAGAGGATTATGAGTAAGAGAATAATAATGTAGATGCTACAATTTAGATGAAATATATGATAAAGGTTTTGAAATCTGACTTCAGAAAGATGGTGTAGTCAGAGATGAAGATGTTGCACCAATGGCTTGGCATCAAAGAGATACTAGTAAAATTGAAAGATGGTAATTGGGCAATATTAAGATTAGCATTCCTTTTCAAGGAAAAATGTTCCTCAATTATATCTTGATTTGGAGAGGAATATCGAGGTTACATTGGATTTTCAAAAAGTTTACAGGCTTAAGAAAATCAAGTTTACATCGATGACCTTTTTTTGATTATTCACTTACTTGGTGGGATCATTCGATGACTGGCAAAAAGAGGAATTGAGAGCAGCCTATCTTGACTTGGGAAGAGATGAAGGTAATGAGAAAATGTTTTGTACCTAATTAATACCATCGATAATTGAGCTACAAGTTATAGGATTTAAGATACGGATCTAAATGTGTGGAAGACTACTTTAAGGAGATGGAATAATTAATGATTCGAGCCAATGTCATTGAGGATAGTAAAGCTAAAATGAAAAGATTTTTGACTGAATTGAATGGAGAAATCTAAAAAAGTGTGGAGTTGTTGCAACCTTTTGAGCAACTAGAAGTCATGGTTTCATCAGAGATATAATTAAGAATCAAGTTTGTTGGAAGGAGCACACACTGATAGTAATTTCTCAATAGAAGAGCTCTAGTCCAAGGTGGAAGAGACTTTGGTGACAACCAAATCTGAGTCAATGAGTGCTTCAACTCAAGAGACCAAGAAAAAATATAACTGTTAATACTTTGGTGATGACCAAATCTGAGTCAATGAAAGGTTCAATTTAAGAGTTCAAGAATGATGAAATGACATATGATACTCCTTAGGAGATTCTATTAAAGAAAAGGAAGAGATCGAGGCTCCAACTATATTCGGTATCATTTCAAGTCAAATTTTGGGTGTACATAATTAAGTGCATATGTTTATCGGATCAGAATCAGTGAAGGTAGTCGAGGAGAAGTTAGAGTGGGAAATGGTTCTGAAGTCTATTTTTGTAAGGACTATTGGTCTAAAAAAGAAGGTGCATGAGACCAGGCAATTGATAGAGATTGAATATATTAATAAGCTAAATAGCTAACTAAGGGAGATGTAAGACGTCCAATTGAGTCTGGTACAGACATGAATTTGAGGACAAATCCTTTTGAAGAGGAGGGGAATGAAGAGAATCAAAGTGGTCCAAATTTGAATAATTTAAGTAGGTCATCCGTTTTTAAATAATTGAAGTTATTGCGATTGATGAGCTTAATTGAAGAATCACAGTTTTGAAGATATATCTAGATATTATTGAAATATTAGATATGACTTAATATATCTTCATAAGATTAGATATTTAGTTATTTTACCTATTTAGATAGATTTGATTTACTTTTTATCTTTTTGATTAAGACTTGATTTTACTTTTCCTATTTTGATTATGATAAGAGATTTATTTTCTCTGTATAAAGAGGACTTGTTAATTTATATTTTCAACTGGAGTTTTTCGATAAATAATATTTTAATAAGTTATTTTCTTCCTCTGAGAGCTTCCAATCTTTTTTGTTTAACCTTGAAATTATTTATTGACTTATCAAGCGGAGTTTCATATCCATTTATGACTTTTTCACTATATCATTCATTGTTATTTCCTTTTATTTTTGGTTTGTATATGAGATTCATTCTAGAATATGGTACTTGGAGGGCTGTGACTAAATGCGTTGCATTCCGACTTGATCCCGGAAAATGGACTGGATGATACCGATCCCTGGATATATGACGAGGCAGTATCTGATAAGGATGCAGACAAATGGCTAATCGCCATCGATTCTGAAATAGAATCCATTACGGCTATGGATGTATACCAGAAAACTGATTTGCCAGATGGCCGTCGAGCCATAGGGTGCAAATGGGTATACAAAAGAAAGAAAGGAGCGAATGGTGAAATTACAGCTTTCAAAGCAAGGTTGGTGGCGAAGGGTTATAGTCAGAAAGAAGGTGTAGACTATGACGAGACCTTCTCACCAGTAGCCATGCTTAAGTCATTCGTATACTCCTAGCCATAGCAGCACATAAGGACCTAGAAATCTGGCAGATGGATGTCAAAACCGCGTTTCTAAACGGGTACCTTGAAGAAGGTAGGGACATCTATATGCAACAACCAGAAGGTTATTTGCAGAAGGGCGAAGAACATTTGGTCTGGAAGCTAAGGAAGTCGCTGTATGGACTGAAACAAGCTTCACGGTCATGGAATCTGCGTTTTGATGAATTGATTAAATCCTATGGATTTTCACAATGCTCAAACGAGAGTTGCGTGTACCGTCTATATGTCAGCGGAAGCGTGGTGTTCCTTGCACTTTATGTAGATGATATTCTCCTATTTGGCGATAATGTGGAAGTATTGTCGGGCATAAAGGGGTGGTTATGAGAGCAGTTTCATATGAAGGACCTTGGGGAGGCAGGATACATCCTAGGGGTAAAAGTAATGCGGGAGTGCAATAAGAGGATGCTGACCTTGTCTCAAGGATCATATGGGGATACTGTGATTGCCCGTTTCAGCATGCAAACTGCTAAGAAAGGTCTGTTACCCTTCAGACATGGCATATATCTTTCCAAGGATCAGTGTCCGGTGACACAAAGGGAGAAAGATGAAATGAGGAACGTGCCGTATGCATCGGCCGTGGGGAGCCTCATGTATGCAATGCTATGTACGAGGCCAGATATCTGTTTTGCTGTAGGCATGGTAGCGAGATACCAGTCTAACCCTGGACAGGCGCATTGGACCGCGGTAAATCACATACTCAAATACCTAAAAAGGACTAGAGATTATTGTCTCGCCTATCAGTGTGAGGAGTTGTGCCCTGTGGGTTATACTGATTCGGATTTCCAGGCAGACCGAGACGAAAAGAAGTCCACCTCTGGCTATGTGTTTACATTGGGAGGTGGGGCCATATCATGGAGGAGTACAAAGCAGAAGTGCATTGCGGACTCCACCATGGAAGTAGAGTATGTGGTAGCTTCTGAAGCTTCGAAAGAAGCGGTATGGTTTCAAAACTTTCTTCTGGAGTTGGACGTGATTCCTAAGATGCCCAAGTCAATCACGATATACTGTGATAATTTGGGAGCTGTGGCTAATTCAAAGGAACCACGAACTCACAGAGCAAAAAAACACATTGAAAGGAAGTACCATATTATACGAGAGATCGTAGCAAGGGGTGATGTGCTAGTAGAGATGATTGATACAAGAAATAATCTAGCGGATCCATTCACAAAGGCTCTGCCTCAGAAGGTCTACGAGATGCATGTACGTAACCTTGGGCTGAGGGCAAAGCTATCCACGTAGAATGTTTGATGTAATAGCTAGATTAGTTTAGACGCGTTATACTCTGGAAAGCACCTGTATAATGCTTTGAGTATAAGTGGGAGATTGATGGATTTATATACTGAAAGCATTATGATTGGTATATTATGTACAAGGTCGATTGGTTTATATACTGGGAATCATAAATGTTGTATGTTCATCTCCTGTCTGAATTAACAAACGTGTGTCGCAAATGCAATTATTCTCTTATCTCGTCGATAGGGAGATCATACGGTGTGTAGAAGATCACGGAAGATCGTATGGATCGTTTGACCTAGCGAGATATAAATAGTTATCACAGCTGAGACAGTTCCAGGATCAACTGTCGGTGTAGGCTGCAGCATACGCAGTAATAAGCATCTTATCTTGGATGGCTTGGTATGCTGGTGTGGGGCACACATTGATAAAGACCTAAGTCGAGATCGATTCTTTTATCTGACATTAAAAGAATCTAGATCTCTATGGCTTGACGAGATCCTAAGCCTAAATAAAGGTACAGAAGTATATGCAGATTGTGTATTACTTTGAGTTGCAGTGAAAGGCTCTAGTTGAGCTTGTATATCTGTATCTTGGGTAATAGCAGTTTGTATATGACTGTCTGGTACTGGAACTAGGTAACCACATCCAGTATAGGATGGTGACATTCCCTGAACAGCTCAAAAGGTACGTTATGTTAAGTCCTGCAGGCTGATTAAGTTCAAGCATAAGTGAAAAGGTTTGAGTAGATTGATTCAGGAATATAAGATGTTAATTAATTAAATAGCTTGTCAGAGCTTAAATTAATTAACGAATGTCTATAACCTTAAATGTGGGGATATACCGAGCCCATGCAACGCGTACCTCAAAACGTGGTAGCAAATAAGTAGGATAGTATTGATTCTCTGGTGGAATGAATCAATATTAATTAATTAATTATATTCTGGGTTGAATATGGAAATTAATTAATTGATAGGACTTATTTGCTATTTGCATTTTGGTCCCTGGTCTGGCCCATGAAACTCAAGCCCAATAGGAGTCCAGTAGTTTCCTATAAATAGGCCTCAGTTCCTCAGATCTCAACACACCACAAGATCATAAGTTGCACACAGCAAACTAGTTTTGGGAGCTGTGGTGATTGACTAAGATCTGAGAACGAGGAGGAAATTCTGCTTCTCAACCGGGCAAGGGATCTGATAGAGAATCTTCACCAGATTTTCAGATCGAGTCGGGATATAGATCAGAAGATCAAATCAGGAGGATTTTTCTTCTTCTCTCTCTCCTTATTTTTCGAAAATAATTATTTTATTTTCATAGATTTATTTCCTCAATCTGTTAGGAAATCAAATCTTTGTGCGTGGGAAAGATCAAAGGGCATCTCCGCTCACGCGTTCTTCAGAGTTCATCGATCCAGGTATTCCGCATAAACCTTCTTATGCATAATAATATAGGAGCATGCTAGGATTGTTCATAGGCATAGCAATTTATTTTTAATATGATCCTTGGCAAACGGACTTCGTGATTCAGTTCACGAATCCCTTCACTATAGGCCCCTAGTGAATCATCTAGGTGTTTAGACCCATCTTTCCTAGTGACATTCACCACTTTCTCCAACACACTCTTCACCTCTCTGTTTGAAAGTTCAACCAATCCATTGGTCTGAGGGTGATTAGATGTAGAACCCCTGTGAGTGACTTTATACTTGGACAACATTGCTGACAAACTTTTGTTGATGAAGTGGGTGCATTCATCACTGATTATGGGCCTAGGTGTACCAAATCTTGTGAAGATGTTCTTGTGAAGGAACTTCATGACTGTGGCTGAATCATTCGGACACAAGCACAAGCCTCAACCCATCTGGACACATAATCCACTACCAAAAATATGTACTCATTTCCAAAAGAAACTTGAAAGGGGCCATGAAATCCCTTCCTCAGACATCAAACAACTCTACCTCAATGATATTGTTTAATGGCATTGCATTCCTGACTGGAAAATTCCCAACTCTCTGGAACCTATCACAATTTTTCGCAAATTAATAAGCATCCTTGAACACTATTGGCCAAAAGAATCCTCATTGAAGAACCTTTGCTGCAGTTCTCTGACCACCATAATTCCCAATGTTAGGTGTTGATGTAGAAATCCCGCCTTAATTTGATGTTTTGATGTGTCAAAACTTATACCAAAGTCTATGACTTAGAGTTATTACCTCATGTAATCCTTGTATAGGATGATTGAGTTGTAATAGTCTAGGAGAAGAGAACTGTCGAAATTGTGGAACAGTTTTGAAGAAGAAGCCATTCAGACGAGATAACTGTCAATCATAAAGGACGAAGAAAACAGACGAGAGTAACGGTTACGAAAAACTGCGCAGACAGATTTTCCTATCAAGGTTTGTATATCAAAGAAAACTGTGCACACAGTTTTCACAGAGAAACTGTCAAGAGGTGCTCACAGTTTCAGACTAGGACTGTTTCTCATCAAGGAATGTGTACATAGAAAGATGCCGATCATTCGCAGAAGAACATTAAAGAAGTCAATGATAAAAGACGGATAGACACTCAGTTGTGATTGGCCTACAACGTTTTTCGGCGTCTGACACATTAAGTACAAACTGACCTGCAAAAGCAGGACAGTACCGTAGAAAAGGCAGAAGTGAAGGCTACTCTGATTGGACATCCATCAAATTGTCTCTACTGGCTATTTTCTCCTCTACAACTATAAATAGCAGGAGCAACAAGACAAACCAACCTTCGACACATTTTATCCTTGCTGTCACTCTGCCAAATTTAAAGCTCAAAACATTAAACGCTCTCAAGCAAGAAGGCATTAACTCCGTGGTTCATTTATTGAACACAAGGCATTATTGCTTAAAGAATCCTCTGAGATTTTCCATGTAACCCTACATACACGAGGATTAAGTCTGCTGACTTAATCTACTTTCTTGGTGTTCTTACTTTTCGAGTAAGAACACAACAACCTAATCTTCTGAGAGAAGAGAAGGTTATTACGGGCAACTGCCAACCAGTGTACGTTCTGGGAAGAACTCAACCATCCAATCTACCGGAGAAGGAAAAGGGAGGTTTGTCCTCAGTCCATCTTCGACGACTACCAATACACAGAAAAGACGCAGAGCCTTTGACGGATTGAAGAAGGAGTGAAGTACAACTGCCTGGGCGAGTGATCTATTGTGTTGTGGACGGAGGTCTCTACAGCAATTGGCTATAGATCGCGAGGACTGTATCTTCTAAACTTATTGATTATCTGGATCAGATATCCGAAGAGTGGACGTGCTTTAGGCTCCGAACCACTATAAATATCCTGTCTCATTTACAGTTTTACTTACTTTATGCATCTTACAGCTTTCGATTATTCCTTGAAACCTTCAACACGTGTCTGGAAGTGTTGAAGCATATAACTGTTAACTGCTTATAATTGTAAAACTGATAACCTAAACTGCTGGCTAACATAAATTGTGTTTTTAAAAACTGTCACATAAAAACTGAGTTATAAATAAACTTAACTGCCCGCGTTTTAGAGTGTAATTAGCTGTCTTAGTACTTCCGCTGCACATCTTACGTACTCTGATCTGGGACCATTACCCTCCATATGCTGCAGCATGACATTCTGCAAAAATTGGCTACATATCCTTTTCTGGTACACATCTTCTGAAAATTTGATCTGATCCCAATTTATACAACACCGGATCATCCCAGTAATAATACTTTCTATCATGGAGGAACTTCTTCAGTTGCTGAACCCTCCTTGGAGTTGCCAAGTAATTTGCTATGTTTGCATACCATGGAGCTTCTTCTGCACAGCTCATCAATTGCTCATTTGGAAATTTGTCATTGACCTGCTCATTATCATCTTCTCCGTATGGGTTTTCCAATCTCGACAGATGGTTTGCTACTTGATTCTCAGTCCCCTTTTTGTCTTTGATTTCTATGTCATACTCTTGTAATAATAATATCCACCTTATCAGCCTTGGCTTTGCATCCTTCTTTGCCATCAAATATTTATTGCAGAATGGTTTGTATATACAATACCTTGGATCCTAAAAGATAAGGTCTGAACTTATCAAAAGCAAAAACTATAGCCAACAACTCCTTCTATGCAGTTGTATAGTTACTTTAAGCTCCATCACGTGTTTTACCTGCATAGTAGATCACTCTGAAGATCTTGTCCTTTCTCTGTCCCAAAGTATAATTGTTAGCATCACACATCAATTCAAATGGAGAATCCCAATCTGGAGGCTGCATCACAGGTGCTGAAACAGGTGCAGAAACTTCGGAAATGCTTCCTCACATTGTGGGGAAAATTCAAATTTTCTATCCTCCTCAAGCAGTTTAGACAGAGGTTTAGCAATTTTAGAGAATTCTTTTTAAAATCTTCTATGAAAATCTGCATGCCCGAGTAAACTTCTTACTGCCTTGACTGAATTTGGTATGGCCATCTTGTCTATAACTTCAATCTTAGCAGTATCTACTTCCATTCCAACCGTGGAAATTTTATGTCCTAAAACAATCCATTGCTGCACCGACTGAATTTCTCACAAATCTATAAGACTTTCTCCATGTTACTCAAACATGCATCAAAGTCTTCCCCAAATAGTGAGAAGACATCCATGAAGATTTCTTAATCCATTATCTATCATCTATGAAAATATGGTAAACATGCATAGCTGGAAGGTTGTTGGAGCATTACATAGCCCAATGGGTATCTTCCTGAAAGCAAATGTTCCATAAGGGTAGGTGAACGTGGTTAAGCTTTGGTGTTCTGGGGAAATGGAAATCTGATGATACCCCGAATACCCATCAAGGAAGCAATAAAACTCTTGCCCAACTAATTTATCTAGCATCTGATCGACAAATGGCAAAGGGAAATGGTCCTTCTTTGTTGCATCATTCAGCTTCCTATAGTCTATGCAGAGTCTCCACCCTGTCGCAGTCCTAATTGTAATCATATCATTGCTATCATTTTGGACTACTGTTAATCCTCCTTTGTTAGGGACACTCTGCAACGGGCTCACCCAAGAACTGTCTGAAATGGGGAAAATGGTACCTACGTCCAACCACTTGATAACCTCCTTCTTTACTACCTCTTCATGTTGGGATTCAACCTCCTTTGTGGTTGAATGGATTTCGTGCTTCCCTCTTCTATCAATATCTTATGCATAGAGATTGTAGGACTTATCCCCTTGATATCAGAAATAGTCCAACCTATTGCTTGCTTGTGCCTCTTGAGCAAATCCAACAAGCTCTGCTCATTTTCCTCCTTTAAATTGGTAGCTATAATAACTGGTAAGGTATCTGATTCTCCCAAGTAAGCATATTTCATATGGGCAGGGAGAGGCTTCAAAGTTAGTTCTGGAGGCTTTTCCATTGATGGTTTAGACTCCTTCAACTCTCTGGATAACAGGTCCAATGGTTAAATAGGTTGTTTCACTCCCCCAAACTTTCGACCTTGCTCTTCCCATGCGATAACATCATTAGGCAATTCTTCACTTTCATTATTCATTCCCAAATGATTTTCAAATATAAATTCCTCTACTGCTGAGTCATGAACCCTAATAGAAAGGCAATCTTCTGAATCATCACGAACCTTCATCGCATTGAACAAGTTAAAAGTAGCTTGTTCATCTTGTACCCTTATAATCAATTCTCCTTTTTCTACTTCAATCAAGGTCCTCCCTATGGCTAGGAAAGGTCTTCCTAGAATGATAGGTTGCTTCATAATCCAAAATAATAAAGTCAGCAAGGAATATGAATTTATCCACCATCACAAGCACATCCTCTATTTCTCCTTTAGAGTGTACAATAGATCTATGTGCAAGTTTTAAAGATATGGTTGTAGGCCAGGCTCCTCCAATACCCAACATCTGAAATATTTACAATGGCATTAGATTCACACTAGCTCCCAAGTCACAAAAAGCTCTCACCACATCTCGACCTCCAACGGAATAAGGAATAGTAAAACTTCCTGGATCCTTAAGCTTAGCTGGAATCTGTGTTCTCAAAGGTCCACTTACCTCCTCAAACAGTGATACTGTTTCAAATTCCTTCAACCTCATCCAGACCGGATTTCCTCATAGTTTTAGCTACATTTCCCTCAAAATTCTCTGCAACTTTGTTCGCAGGACCTTTTTCCATGCTTGCTTCAGGAGACATCTCTTCATTCTTTGTTAGTTTTTCCTCCCATTGGGAACTCAGTATTGCTAGGTAAGGTGCCTTGTGGCCTTTTTCTTAGCTCATTAGCCAACTGTCCCATTTGCACCTCTAAACTCCTCAATGAAGAGGCTTGACATTGAATCAGAGCATCTTGACTCTTTAAGCGCACCTTGTTTTGTGTCATAAACTCCTTCATCATCTCATCCATAAATTTCTCTTGTTTAGGAGGTCGTGCTTCCAAACTCTGTTGCTGATTGGTCGATTGTTGATTATAGCCTCATTTGTTATAAGAGTTGTGCTGCTCCCTTGCTTCAGCATTATGACCTCCTTGTCCAGACTAGGAAAAGTCTGGATGATTCCTCCATCCTATATTATAAGTGTTCGAATGAGGATTGTTACCCTGGTGATTTTGATTCATATTCCCCATATAACATACTAAAGCTGGGTTTGATGGACAATCCTCAAATTGGTGTCCTTCCCCACAGTTAATGCAACTCAAAGCCACTTCAAATTGGTGTTCTTCTCATTGTTCTTCATAGTTGCTCCCAGAGCCTCCATTTGTGCTTTCAGAGCAGTGAGGGGTTCTTTTTCCAAAATACCAGCCACCTTTGGAGTTGAAATTGTTGTAGCTCTTGAATTTGACTAATAATAATTGTTTGCTGCAATCTTATCCAGAATCTCACAAGCTTCATTATAAGTTTTATATAACAATGTCCCCCCAACAGATGGATCCACAACCATTCTTGAATTTCCGCTCAGACCATTGTGGAAAGTCTCTATCTGAATATAGTATGGTATCCCATGGTTAGGACATCTTCTAAGCAACTCCTTAAATCTTTCCCAGACTTCACTAACATATTCATCTTCCTGCCCAAAGGACATGATACTGCTTCTGCATCGAGCATTCCTAGTTCGAGGTAAGTATTTCATCAAAAATATTTTAGCCAGCTTGTTCCAAGCATTAACAGACCCTAGTGGAAGATTGGTCAACCATCTTATCCTCAAAGCCTTTAGAGTTACTCCTTGTAACTTGAAGTTATCACAGACCTCTAGAAAAAGACCTAAAATGTAAGTGAGGATCCTCAGTAGCCATTCCCCCAAACAGTCCCAAACTTTGTAGCAGTTGAAACATATCAGACATCAGTTCAAAGTGTTGTGCCTCCACTGTAGGTCTAACTACTCCAGGATCAAATTCTTTCAGCCGTGGGGCTATGTACTGCCTTATAGCTTTGTTTCGATCATCAACCAAGGCTACCACATTCTCTGGGTTTTCTTCTCCATGTCCACCACCTGGTGGATTTGCTTCAACCATTTTCTTAACTCTCTATTTTCTTCGGTTCCTTCTGAATGTTCTCTCAATTTCTAGATCAAAAGGAAATAATTATCGCTTAACTTCCTCACTTATACAAAATTAACATCCTTACAATTACAGAAAATGCTTAGTTTTCAGCAATTTCAGTCAGCTAAATATATATATAGAACCAAACAATATAATAACATTCAGACTTAGAATCAATCACTCCCCGACAACAGCGCCAAAAAAAACTTGTTGTTGTGTTGAGATGTCTTACAGTTCAATACGGAAGTGTACGTAGTCTAACAACTAATATAAATCAAAGTCCAGATATCGTTCCCATGGGAGTGAAAGTAAGCTATGTAAAAAATATTGCTTGTAATTAAGATTTGTGTTATGATTTTCTAAATTAAAATTGGAAATATACGTAAATGATGAGTCCAATTAAAGCTAAAATGATTAACAACTTTTCTTCCCAAACAATGATCATGTGAACTTCAGAAATATGATTAAACAATGATAGAAAACACATTTGGGTTGTCAACTTATGCTTATCCACTATCCTATTGCTTCAGCATGGTTCATGCATCATCTCTGAGTCTTGCAACCTATCAATAGTGCTTAGCAGGCTTTCACTCTACTAGATCTACCTCGTCTTATCAATCCTCATATGTCTATGCAAGATTTAATATTCAGATGCAATGAAACGGAGTAGGGGTTTCTCAACAAGCCTAAATTTCTTCGTATGTCTACACAAGAAATAAGGTTGATCATGATTTCCCTTTCTTAGATCTCCTTTCGGTCTCCCTAAGTGAGAAACTCCTTTCCACTGTCGTGCTCAAAAAATCAAGCAAACCAAAATCATGATCAAACATCAGAATTGAAACAAGAACACGCTCATGTTCATCTTCCAAACCATCTTCTAACATAAAATAACTTGCAGAAACCAAAATAACTCATACAAAATCCTTGTTCACTGAGTTTTCTTCCTTGATATCACACGAAATCTTCTTCATTTTCTTGCACATATTCCTTCCAATTATGTCCGTGTGTGTATGTTCTCTGCTTCCTCCCAAAATATCTCCCTCTTTTTCATCCTAATCTCATGTCTACTCTACGTGTGGCCCTCCATCTCGCGTTCCAACTCTGGTGGCCCACGGTTGATATCTGTCTAACTTTTGAGACACGATCTGAGATCTTATCTATAGGTGGACCCATAATTGCTTTTTTAGAAAGTTAGCCATGCAGTTCCCATGCTGCAGCAATAGCTTTTCCTCGGCATGCTACTGTTAAGCTCCAACATAATTTTACTTGCGACAACACTTAAACAATTCTTTGCAAAAACCTAATAGATCAAACTAAACAGCACCTAATAAATAAAGACCAAGACACAACAACTAATTAATCTAAAATCTACTACTTATCATACTTAATTGACCTAATTCATGACATATTTAACTAAGTCAAAGTAGAAATAATAACTCTTTACAAGAATTATCAATGAGATAGATGATATGGTAGTGGTGGATGAAGTGCCTACTACAAACCCTATCGAGGAGCCCCAACCTTCTGAGACACCTACTGAGGAGCCCAAAGCCATGGAGATCACTGCTAAAAATCTACCTCCCTCATCCAACAATGTCGTCATCTCTGCTGCTCAATCTCTCATCTTAAATGTTGAGCCTATGAGCACAAGTACCTTCGACAGGGATATTCAAGCCTATCTGGATGCAACTATTCAGTCTAAGTTCGAGAAGGCGATGGAGAAGGCAAAGAAAGAGTTGCGACAGTCACTGAAGGAAGATTTCACCTCTTTCTCTGCTGAACGTTTTGATGCTATCAAGGAGGGGGAAGAGAGAAGGAAGGCTCAAGAGGAAGAAAGACATTATGAAGAAGAGGAAAGACGTGTATGCCAAGAAGCTTGCAGTAAGAAAGAAGAAGAACTGTGAAGGCATCAACAGGAAGAAGATAAGGAAGAACGAAGAAGAAAAGATGAGCGAGAAAGAATCAAAAGGGAAGAAAGAGATGACTTGGTAGATAGGTTCATGAAGATGACTGCTCAATCCATCAATAATCTAACAAAGGCCACCAGATCTTCAAGCTCAAAGAATGTTGACTCAAACTCCTCCGCAGCAAAGCAGTAATTTTTTCTATCTTTGAAATTTTGTAAGTTTTTTATTTGGTTTTTGTTTCCTTGTACTCAATTGCTGAAATATCTAATGGAAACTTACCCAGATTGATGACAACAACTCATTGTCCAATTATGATTTAATTTGCTTAGCTGAACTTACACTCTTTGTGTAATCAACAAATTGCATGTGGACTGCTGAGTGTGTGGGTGTTCGATGATGTGTTGCTCTATCTTGTGTGTGAATGCAACTTCTGCCTATTTGATTGCTGATTTTCTAGAACTTTATTAAGCCATTCACTTGTGCTAATTTTTTTTATCGAGCATTACTCATTTTATTTAGAGGGGGAACTATTCCCAACATTTACTGAGTGTAAGGGGGTCGATATACTGAGTTAGATTGCTAGATATGCTTTGTAAACTCAGAAGTCTTCTTTCCCAGGATCAATAAGTTAGATTTAGGGCTTTGATCGCACCTAAAGAAGAAAATTGTTGGGAATATTGTACGTTAGATCTTATTGTTAACTTAGGAACATGCTAAAATTATGTAAAATCCCTATATAGGATAATTCTAATCAAATTGTAATAGAGTTAGAAAAATATCGTTAAAGTTTGCTAAAGGATTCAACAAAGTGCGAGAAGATTGCAAGAGGATTCAACAAAATATGTAAGGAAGATGAAGATCGCTAGCAAAAACATGAAGATTGTTGAGGGCACTCAGCAAGTAACAATGTTGCTGAAGGAATGTAGCAGACAATATGCAAAATCTCTGCAAGGTTTTTGAGATCTCAGTAGACAAGTAGCAAACTCAACAGAGTATTCCGATAGCAACTAGCAAACATCTGAAGCGGTCGAATCAGACGATCTTCAACTCAAGATTTTAAGGAATCTCCTGAATTGAAAGGTTGACTTATCAAGACACAAAAATGGATTTCTACCGAAAACTAAAAGATTCGTTTTGACAAGTCGGCAAAACAAGGAAAGAGCCAATCAACGACGAGAGACTTGAAATGTCTCTATACATTTCAGAAAAGAAAGGAAGAGGATTGGCAGTTCGTCAATCCATATCTAACAAACAAAAGATTCAAATATTAATGTTTGAATCTTTGTCTATATATAGAAGAGGATTCGCTGATAAGAAAATAGTTCGACATTACGAAAAAAATTAGCATACACTTTGCCGAATTCAATACCTATCAACAAAAGATCGAGGCTTTGTAAAAGCTACTCTTGTTCATCACGAGACCTTGGGAGCTTGATCCTAATGTTAACTTGGAGTTCTTTCTGTCTAAGAAATAACTTAACAGTTATCTTGATCTGCAAGATTGACTATCACGGGCAATTGCCGTAAAGTGGAGAAGTTCAAGGAAGAACTATAAAATCCTGAATCCAGCATTCAAGTAGGCTACAAGGTGTATTCTCACTCTGAGAGTTGTTGAGAAGATTGATATCAAGGGTGCTTGAAGGTGCGCTGTGACCAGACAGAGGTGCTGCTTATAGCTAGAGATCAAGTTCGACCATTTGTATCAAATTTTAGTGAATATCAGTCAGCAGACTGTAGAGTGGACGTAGAACAATTGTTTGAACCACTATAACCTTTGTGTTATTGTTTGTTTTCATTGTTTTACTTACTTGTCAAATTAAAATTCAGCATCTCAAGTGTTGGTGTATAATCTGCAATAAATCTAAATACTTCACGAGCTAAATGACATATTTTCTAAGTACTTGCTGAGTTATAACCTCAACAAGTTAATTGCAAGGAACGTTAAAATTTTCGCTGCACAAAATCTACTCTGATTGGGGACCAACATTGGGTCAATTTTGGGTCGAACCTGCAAACCCAATTAAATTTTGGGTCAGGTTCTGGTCAATTTCGATCAATTTTTCTGACCCGTAAAAAAGTGGGTCGAGTTTGGGTTGACATATAACTTATTAATATTTGACCTCAACTCGACCTTCCAACCCGACCCGACCAATTATCATTCCTAATTTTTAATACCAGATAATAAGTGATAGAGTATTTTCTAAGTTATATGCGATATAAATGTATATTATAAAATAAAATATATTAATTTAAATATCATCTCACTCAAATATCTTAATACTTAGTTTAAATCTATAACATACGCAATAAAAGTAATGTGTTTAAATTACTTATGCCGAAATAGGAACAATATAAATATTATTTACTGACTGATGAAGAAGAAAATATATTTATTTTATTGTGTGAAGATGTGTGTGGCGTCAAATTGTTTGTCGGTTAACTGCTTTCAGTTGACAAAGATTACTGAGAGAGCCAACCAAAATCTAGTCACTATGATTGCTCCATTAATTTTTATCTACACTACTAGTAGTATATGCAACAAAGTATTACATTATAAATATTTTTATGAATGAAATATTCGTAGAAGATCCCTTTCCACCAATAACACAGCCCCCTTCACACGTGAGGAGCATAAGTAAAACAATGATACGAGGGGTTGAAAATGGAAAAGGATAAAAAATATTGATAAAAATTTACGTTAGATACGCTTAAATAGTTTAGACTGGTTTTATTCATACTCAAATGAGTTCATTTAGCACAAATAGGGTTTATTAATTTTCAATTAGGGTATATTATATGGGTTTAGTTTGAGTTAATGGATAAAACCCCGCCTAAACCGTTTAGGCGTGCCTAATTTGAGACCTTTCAAAAAAATATTTAATTTTATCCAATTTTGTATTTTTTTCGTTATATTAAATCTAATATAATCCTTCCTATACAAAATTAAATATCTACAACTACTGATAATATAACATTGTTGATAATAGTAGTTAAAACTAACCTCACCAATAATTTTATACTGCCACATCATTCATAAATATATTAATATATTTACATATAATCATATAATCATGGTGAATAAGTGAGCAATTATAATTCAATTAAACTATTAACGTCACACAGACTATTTTAACATGTCCAGTGGTGGCGGTGACAAATTTGCCGATATGAGAGAGAAATCATTTTTTGCATTTAAACAAATATTGGCTAAGCAAATCAATATCTTTAGCTTTCACTTTGTCGAACGCTACAAGCAAATACAACAATAAAGTCTTCATTATCCAATTAGAGATTGCAAGATCCAGTTTTAATTTTTAAATGAAGAAATGCTTTTGATCAGTCAGTTTTGATTGGTTTCCATTGTCTAGAATGAGTTTTATTAATTGTAATCAAATCTCCATTTCATATGACTATAATTGCACCTACAAATATTAACATTTATATATGTAATGGATTAAATGGAAACTAGAACAGATTTTGACTGTACATTTCGATGATTAAAATGTTTAAATCTATTTATTTATTAAAAAGTACTCTCTCCGTCCTATTTGAATTGTCATACTTACGAAATCGGGCATCCCAATCGAATTGTCACATTTCCAAAATTGGGAACTTTTTCACACTTAACAATAAAATATTAATCTCACTAACTCATTCTATACTTACAACTCTCAGTTCCCGTGTCGAAAAGAAATATAACAATTGACATGGGATGGAGGGAGTATCTCGGATGAATAAAAGATAATTCGCAAGAATAAAGCAAATCTAACTCTTACAAAAATACCTTTACGATAAATTGGATAGGATATTGCTTTTTTTTTTCTATTTAAATTCTTTTAGAAAACTCAAAAAATAATAGTTAAATAGATTTGTGTGTTAATTGGTGTTGGTTAGAAGATGAGAGAAACCGTTGATAAAAACTATGTCTGCGAAAAATGTGTTGCAGTTGTAATTGGGAGGATTCAAAGGTTAATTATAGTTTTCATTCAAAACATTAAGTTGTTGGGGGTCGAACTCATTCGGCCCACTTCATGGTCCACCACATGGCCCAGTTCACTCTTGTACAGGTTGAGCAAAGAAATTGGCCCATAAGAAAATAGCAGAGCAGTTCGAAAAAGGGGGTCCGATTCAAGAACAGTCCGATCAGCAGAGAAGGCAGTCCAATTGTCAAAGGGATAGTCCGACAGGCGTACACCGAATTGCCCAATGGACGCCTAACGGTCAAAAGGGAGTAACGAGAGGATGATAATTAGCTTGCAGGATTCTTAGAAAAGCCCAGCTGCTTTTAGTTCAAAAACCTCGATATTCCATGGAAACGCCGCCGAACGCTCTAGCGAAGCTCACAGAAACCCTAGACAAAATCTTAGGTCGCCAATCCCTATAAATACCCCCATTTACGCCGATTTGTGGTAGTGGGTTTTTGATAGAGGCATTAACACACACATATAGTTCGAACCACCGCGATATATTGTAAAAAGGAGGGCGCATTAATGATTGAGCTTTGTTAAAGGAATCTACCCTCCCTATGTCACTCCTTCGCGGTTACTCATATTATTGAATGTACTTTATTATTTTTTATACAACTTGTATTCTTTATTTCTTGCATATTATTGTATAGTTATCGGGGCTCCGTATCCAGTACATTTCGAACATCAACAATTTGGCGCCCATCGTGAGGCCCTGGAACAAATTTGTGCAAATCTCTTTTGTAGGAAATGATAGACAACCAGAACAACACCCACGAGATCAAAATCGATGATGGAAGGACTGCTCCGCCATTGGGACGAGGCCCAGTATCCAACACTGGTACAGGTCGCGGAGCCGTAGTAGGAACAGGTCGTGGGCTGCTAGCGACAACCGGACGCTGAGCCCTGCAACCACCACCGAACCAGGGCAAAATGGTAGACGATCTCATGACAGCATTCAACGTCACTCCGCTCAACAAGCTGACGTTTCCACCACCGCCTCCCTCCGCTATGACGGACCCTCACGTCGCCAGACTGGTAAGCCAGGTAGAAAGTGCCAGAACAGAGATAGAGACGATGGGCGCGCGCATGGAAGACATGGTGATGAGGTACGAGCTCCTTGAAAGGGAAAACAGGAGGCTGCAGCATCAGGTCAACACACGCCCCATCGTCGAGGAGCCCAAGAGCACTGACAGAACCACCGCCCGAAACCTGGAGGACGATTTTAATCGGACCGAAGGAGGGAATGAAGAGGGAACTCCAAACTAGCTGATCCGGGTACCTCCAGAGGGGCAGACCAACAACCAGATCTTCTCGCAGATCGAACGACACTTCGAGCAGAGGCTGAGCTACTTCGAGTCACTCATCACAAGGATTCCAGGGTTGCTGCCACAGGAGAGGACAATACCGCGAGAGAGTTACGCGAAGTCGACTTTCTCCTTGGAGATAGCCGTTGCGGAGCACCCTACTCGTTTCACTCCTCCTATTTTCACGTTGTATGATGGAACCACCAACCCAGAAAACCATGTGGCGGTGTACAAGCAGAAGATGTTCGCGCTGGGAATGCCAAGCGCGCAGAGGGAAGCCTGCATTTGTAAGAGCTTCGACTCGACTTTGACTGGGCCCGTGCTAAAGTGTTTCATTAATCTGCCTCGAAACTCGATCTCAATGTTCTCCGAGCTCAATCAGCTGTTCCTACGATAGTACTCGAGCAGCAAGAAACTGAACCAGCATCCGGACAACCTCTACACAGTCATCCAGAGACCTGGCGAGCCGCTGCGGTCCAACCTCTCGCGCTTCAACGAAGAACTGGTGGCCGTGCTGAACTGCCAGAACAGTACTGCGGTGCGCGCTTTCACTAAGGGCCTGGATGTTGATTCAGACCTTTACTGCGGTGCACGCATTCACTAGTCAAGAACGTGCTGCGCCAGATCCCCCGGAAAGTAAAGTGGCCTCAGAAGATGAAGGCCGACCCCGCTTCCCAAGATGTGCAGAAGTTTTGTGAATTTCACAATGATCACAGACATACTACCGCAGACTACAGGGCGTTGAGATTGGAGGTGATCGAGATGCTGAAAAAGGGTTCTTGACGGAATACCTATCCAACAGGGGAAAGAGAACTTGGAGTCCTGAGAAGCGGTCTGAAGATGCTCGAGTAAGCAGGGATTCCACCCCGAAGACCCCGATCCCAGTTTGCACCATAAACTGCATTACCGGGGGATCTGAGATCAGCAACATAACGCGGTCCGCCGTGAAGAAAACATGAAAACTCACCCGCGAGGAAGCAATCGCACCATGAAAGAACCCGAAGCACACCCCGATCAAATTTACAAGTGAAGAGAGCCCGGGGTTGAGCCATCCTCACGACGATACGCTGGTAATCTCCTTACTGATTTCGAACTGCCTCGTCAAAAGGATCTTGGTAGATAATGGGAGTTCTGCGAACATTTTGTTCCTACACACCCTAAAGGAGATGAAGCTCCACGAGGAGAAGATTGTGCGAAACCAAACGCCACTAATCGGATTCAACGGGGAAGTGCAGATGACCCTGGGGATGGTAGTCCTGCCATCTCATTGCGGCGGGGCACACCACGACGTATCCTTCATGGTGATCATTGCACCAAGTGCCTTAAACGCACTGTTCGAGCGACCCTGGCTTCACAAACTCAAAGTCGTAACTTCTACCTACCATCATGTAGTCAAGTTCCCAACGCCTAGAGCGGTGTGCACCATCAAAGGGGAGCAGAACGCGGCCAAGGAGTGCTACTATGCTAGTTTTAAGGTCGTCTGCACAAAGAAACATTTCCCGAGCACTACCCCTTTGCCTCCACCAGGAGAGTTTGACGAGACAGACGAAGTCAGACTTGATCCAGCTGATCCGGACAAAAAGATGAACATTGGTAGTGGACTGGACCCCGAAACTCGGACACAACTCGTAGCTTCCTAACTAAGGAGCGGTTCGTGTTCGCTTGGTCGCATAAAGACATGGTAGGGATTGACCCAATGATAATGATGCATAGATTACAGGTCGACCCACTTAAGAAGCTGGTGCAGCAGCGCCTAAGAAAGTTCCCAGCCGAGAAAAATGAGGCAATTGACGAAGAAATCTAAAAGCTATTGGAAATTGGTTCCGTGAGAGAAATGAAGTACCTGACATGACTAGTCAAGGTCATGGTAAAATAAGAATGGATAGAATCGAGTGTGCATAGACAACACCGACCTAAAAAAGGCGTGTCTGAAGGACCCACTCCTACTTCCTCACATCAATTTCATAGTGGATGCCATTGCAGGACAAGAGCTGCTGAGCTTCATGGATACCTTTTTGGGGTGCAACCAGATTCAAATGCAACCCAATGATCAAGAAAAAATAGCCTTCAAGACCAGCAAAGGCATTTACTGTTACAAGGTAATGCCCTTCGGGTTGAAGTGTTGGGATTGTATACTAAAAGAATTTATGATATACACTGGTCTTCATAAATGTGTTACATCAACATACTCGATATCTGATATGACAAACATACTATACAAACTATAATATCCTATTATCTCGCATGTAGGTATGATCATATGATGTGTAGGAGATCACAGATGATCATATGAATCGTTTGACCTAGCGAGATATAAACAGTATCATGACTGAGACAGTCCCTGGAAAGGCTGTCAGTTTAGGCTACGACACATCAGCTTATAAGTGAGCTAATCCTTGCTATTTGATGTGTCGGTACATCTTTATGTATTGATGGGATCAACAATGAGATGTGCCATTTCAATTAACATATGAATAAGCCAGATCTCTAGATACTTGTTATGATCTTAAACCTAATGGAAGGCTAAGAAGAATACATAAGTTGACCACACTTTGACTTGCTATGGTGGCGAGTCTTTCATGTACTCTTATACCTGCATCTTGGGTGTGGCGGTTTGTGTGTGGCTTGCTTAGGACAGACATGTAGGTAATCATATCCGCTTTAGGATGGGGACATTCCCTGAGGAGCTCACAAGGTTCATTATGCTAAACCCTGCAGGTTGAATTATTTAATTCAGGTATAAGTGTAAAAGAGTGAGTGGTACTACTCAGGAAATACGAGATTAATTAATTATGGCTAATTGTCATAAGACAAATTAATGAATGAATGTGCAGAACCTTAAATATGTGGATCATTCAAGTTTAATGCAACCCGTTCCAAATAACGTGGTAATAAAGGGGTGAGTCAGCATTGTTACCGTGGTGAAGGTTAAAACAATGTTTTATTAATTAATTATTTTTTGGGTTGGACTTGGAATTAATTTATAAAGAGGACCCACTTTATTATTTGCATTTAGTCCCTGGTCTGGCCCACATAATGCTCAAAGCCCATTAGGGTTATGGTTTTTGTAAACCCTGCCACTATATAAGCCTTTCTCTCTTCATATCTAATTAAATTTACACACAACTTTAAGAGAAAAGAGAGAGAGGGGCGACGACTATCGGTGGGAGGAATTAATCGATTTCTTTGGATCTCTAATTCAACTCGGTAGCATATCCTCACCAGATTTCCGAGGAGCAAGGGAACATATCAGATCTGTTGGAACAAGATAGCTTAGATTGATCCCACATCCAGATCTACTCCATTGTTGCCATCTCCAATCTAGATCTGTAGATCAGTCGAGCTATTGGCACATGACAATGGATGATGCTTTGAGTTAGCTCTCCAACGCAACTGGAATTGGGTCAATCGGAGTTCGGGAGAGAAAGTTATGGTCAAAACCGTGAGACCACGCAGAAGGGGCGAGAAGCTGCGTCGACAGACGCCAATCAACATCGATCGACGCCGACCAAGAAGCCACGTCGATCGACGTGGATCAGCCACGATCAACGCGAGGCTGTCTGCTGGAGCAGAAATTCGAGGAAAAACGGATTTATTCATATCTTTAGCCCTAGATTTGATAGGATACACATCCACCACTGCCGGTACGGAGGTGAACTACATTGGCGGTGGTTATCACAATAACTACCGAGGCAGTCAAGGGTATCAGTACAACCATGGGCGATCTCACCCTGGTTTTTCCTATGCTAACCCTTCTGCTGCAGAACACCATCCGCCTGGTTTTGATGCAGGTACTTGAGGAGAGATCGTGGAAAGGAAGAAATCCGTGCTAGAGGAGACGCTCGAGAAATTCATCAAGAGCTCGGATAACCAGTTTGGGAAAGTAGAAACCGAGGTGAAGGGAATGGCCAACCACATGCAGCTGATGACGAAACATCTTCAGATGATGGACACACAATTGAGCCAGATCGCCACCACACTCGGCAACCAACACAAGCCTGGACAGCTTCCGAGCACAACGGAGGTGAACCCCAAGGCCCAAAAGACTGCAAAGCCGTTACTTTGAGGTCTGGGACGAGCTACAAGGGTCCCGAGATGGCTGTAGACGATTCTGGAGGCAAAAAAGAGCAAAAATGCACAGGAGATGAATCCACGTCGATCGACGGACCTGCTACGTCGATCGACGCAGAGAAAAAAGGCTCGTCAATCGACACCACACTACGTCGGTCGACGTCAAAGTCTGTCCCAGTCATGAATTTGAAGCAGTCTGAAGATCAGCTCCCTCCTTTACCATTCCCACAACAGTTCGTGAAGCAGAGAGAGGACGAGAAGTTCTCCAGATTTGTGGAGAATCTGAAGAAGGTCAGCATCAACATCCCGCTGATCGAAGCACTAAAGGAAATCTCGGGGTACATGAAGTACCTCCGGAAATTGATGAGTGGATAGAAACAATTCGTGGAGAATGAGATGGTGAAGATCTACGAGCAGTGCAGCCTGCTACTTCAAAAGCAGGTGCCCAACAAGAGAAGCGATCCTGGATGCTTCTCTATTCCGGTTGAGATTGGGGGACACACATTCGAGAGAGTACTATGTGATACTGGGGCCAGTATCAACCTGATGCCGTACTCCATCTAAAAGCGTCTCTACATCGGAGAGATGAGGCCCACGACGATCACCCTGCAGATGGCGGAACGGTCTGTGTCCCGCCCGAAAGATATACTAGAGGATGTGCTCATTCGTGTGGGCCATCTCATTTTTCCTGCAGATTTTGTGGTGCACGAGATGAAGGAGGACGAGAATACGACCATGATCTTGGGGCGTGAGTTTCTCGACACTAGCGCTGCTCTCATTGATTGTCGAGGCGGCGAGATCACACTCCGAGCGAATGACGAGAGGATCACCTTTGTGATTGACAAGAACAAGAAGAAGGTGGAGTGCAACCGAATCTCCACTACCGAAGAAGAGGATGAGTCTGAAGAAGATGAAGCAGCTGCCATTGAGTGGGAGCGAGGAAACGATAGGGTAGCAGTGTCAACTGCGCCACCTTTTTCTGAGCTCACCACCATTATCAAAGACCGGAAAGTCTACAAGGTGGATGCCAAATGTCGGCGAGTCTGGACCCGACCTCCTTGGCAGTGATTTGAGGTATCGTCGAGCTGCGACATTAAATCAAGCACTTGTTGGGAGGTAACCCAACATTTTCCGTATTTTCCTTTCAATTTTCATTTTTTTTTATTATTTCGAATTTCTGCTTTTATTTCTTTGCTAACAGTTGTTTTGCAGTATTGAAAAAAAAAACAAAAAAAAATTTGGAGATCAGCTCGATGTCGATTGACGCAGCCTGGCGTCGATCGACGCCGAGCAGTCCGGCGTGATACACTTGATCCAAGGAGAGGGATCGACAAGAAAGCTTCAAGTCAATCGACGCAAAGTGCCAACAGCCACTATTTCACACCGCGCAATGTTCGAAGACTCCGAGGGATTAAAAGTTGATGTCTGAGATCAACTACTAGGTATCGTTCCCTCTTTTGTCTGATTTTCAAACTTATTCCACTCTTCGAGTTGGAAATAAGTTTTGGGGGATGTGGACAAGAGATGGAACATTCTATATTTAATTTATTCTGCTTTCCGTATTTAAATTTTGCCTTAATTTTTAAGTTTATTCTATTTTGTGGGGAAAATTTTTGAGTTTTGAAATAACCCGAATGAGACTGTGAGATTAGAATTGATTGAGGGTTGAGTTGAATTGATTGTGATTGTGGTTAGATGCCTATGAATGTAGAATACCGCATGATAGGATTGATTTTACACTTGTGCTTGCATGCTGATTGAGCTGATTTGAAATTGACTGCGGAAGAAAATTTTTGAACCCTTGTGTGAGAATTTTGAGCCTTTATTTCGTTTGATGTGAGATTCACATGTGTGTTTTTATTTTTCTAGAACTTGCCTATTTTCTGTGTTGAGACTGCATAGTGTGCACAAGTTTAGGAAATGATCTTAGGCCATCTTTGATAGCCAAATTCCCTAAACACTGTCCCTTCACATTGAATTTTCCCTAGCTAGCCACTTTTGAGCCTATACAAAATTTTTCTTTCCTTGTCTATGAGATTAAGAAGAAGTATTGGTTTCGCTCATGTCTTGAGTTGTGGTATATGGGTGGAATGATTGTGATATGGAGATAAGAAAATATAAATTAGTGGTGAAAAGATGTGTGAAAAAGAAGCTCAAATAAATAATTAGAATTCTCATAAGCTCTCTGAAAAGAAAAGAATTCAAAATTATGTAAAGAGCATAAGAGATTCAAAATGAGCTATAAAAAAAAAAGGGTTGTGTATTTGTTGATATATTGGAGGAGAAGGGTGAATGAACTTAGATGGTGGTTTGGATTGATTGAGGAAATACAACTTGATTGATTTTAGTCACTTGGCCATATTTTCCTACCCCTCACAAAAGCCTACATTACAACCTTATGAAAGTCCTTTTTGATTCTAGACTTGTGTGCACATTCTGGCAGTGGAGATATTAGTAAATTTGCAAGCCTATGGTAGAAATTTCTTCATACATGTTTTTGAGTGCTTTCATCTATACCTTAAACACTTGAGAGTTAAGCAATACACTTCCCGTGAGTTCTTCCAATATTGATAAATTTTCTGTCTCTTTCAAATTGCTTGTGTAGTGAATTTTTGATTCTTGACTGTGATGGATCTTGTGAGGCATTGCACTTTAATCGCATGATATTTTGATTTCTTTCTTGCCTATTGATTGAGGACAATCAAACGTTCAAGTTTGGGGGGTTGATAAGCTCATTATTTTACTCGCTTATCTATATTATTTTCTACTATTTTATGTAGTTTTATTGAGTTTATATATATATTCTATGCATGAGTCTATATTAGGTTGTATTATGCGCATTTTGGTGTTTTTGTAGGGTTTTAGGCCTAAGTTCACGAGAAATCCGTTCCGGAAGCAGTGACGTGTAAGAGTAGCAGTGAAGAGTTCTTCCACAAGAGGAATTCGAGCTATTGGCACATGGAAATGGATGATGCTTTGAGTTATCTCTCCAACGCAACTGGAATCGGGTCAATCGGAGTTCGGGAGAGAAAGTTATGGCCAAAATCGTGAGACCGCGCAGAAGGGGCGAGAAGCTGCGTCGACAGACGCCAATCAGCATCGATCGACGCCGACCAAGAAGCCACGTCGATCGACGTGGATCAGCCACGATCAACGCGAGGCTGTCTGCTTGAGCAGAAATTCGAGGAAAAACGGATTTATTCATATTTTTTGCCCTAGATTTGATAGGATACACATCCACCACTATAAATTCCTATGTAAATTCGATTTTTTCAGAATACCCAATAATTCCTTTTCATATTTTCGTTCTACAAATTTGATTTTGAGAGTTTGGAGACTTGGGAAACACGAAACCCTTTTATTTTCTTGTAAGTTCTTTATGTTTATGCAATTTAATAGGTTTTCTTTTGGATTTCTATCTGCGATGAGTGGCTAGAAACCCTAGCGGGTTCTAGGGGTTGATATTATTATGGATGCATGTTAGGATTAATTAATTAGGTTCATGATTCCTGTGTTTATTTTCTAATTCTAGATTAATTCAAGGACCGAGAGGTGACGATTAATTTAGATGTCTAGCTATTGATAGAAGGACCGAGAGGTGAATATTAATAGTGGGAATAGGAATGCATGATACAATCTACACTATCCAAACAGATGTACTAGACTGTAGGAATTGAACTGATTTGCTTATCAGATTGACTAATTTGGTTTACTTTGAGACCGAGCGGAGATAGTCACTAGTTAGTAATCTAGGTTATATTTGCCAAACAAGGAAATATAGCATTGTTGCAGTATTCCACCTGTTAAATTAATTGATTCCTACATGTCATCCATAATATGAATTCTTCCCTAGAATCTGTGTTCCTTTAAATTTGCTTTCAAAACTACTTTAATTTTCTGCATTGTTTTCTTTACTTTTATAAAACCCTGATTTTGGATCTCTCAAACAATGAATCTTAGGATCATAGCTAGTATATAGTATAGTTTCCCCACACAATTCCCCTGGATCGATAACCTTAGGGTTTACAAATTTATTTGCCACTGTTATTATAATTAATCTGTTAGAAATAGCAGTGATCAATATCTCAACTGATGTGTTTCAGAGTATCTGGCAGAGCAAAGGATTGTATCCCAGTTGACTACACCCGTTATCCCTAAAAAAGGATGGTGTAGGAAGAACGAAATAAATAAGATTCTTTAAAGATTGATAAGCTATGCCATTTTTGGGAAGTGCGCCAAAAAATAGTAATGTGTCTGCTTAATCCAATGTCTTCTAAATCAGTTCCAAATACCCTCTTGACTTTGTCAAAAGACAATGATGGGTAGTTCGGCTTTTAAGCTGATGAAGGAAGCTGATTGGTTGGAAGAAATGCTTTAAGCTAATACTTCTTTGTGGGCTATCCCAGGTAAACGAATTAGGTGGTTTGTTTAATGTCCTAAACACAAGAGAGTTGTTTTAGAGGATGAAACCACGAATCCAAATGTAAGATTGTTCTCCAATGATTTGCAGAAGACAATTCTAATCCATCAGGAAATACCCCGTGACATATTGAGCAAACCTTGGTAGGTATGGTACCAATTTAAGGGTCACCCATGCAAGGTGGTGAACCATAAATTAATGCACCAATAACTGACAACATAAAAGGAGCATCGTTGCAGTGGGAGGTTGCCTTAACAGGCTTAACAACACTGGTTCGTTGGAAATAGTTTTCAGACATATTCTCAGTTGACGAACAATGTTGTACTAATCCTTTATTGCGCAACGAAGCTGTTAAGACAAACGATGCAGTTTAATGACGCCAATTCATGGATTGAGAAATGAATCAGTAAACTGTTATGGTTGTACATCAGGATCAATGTTACAAAATAGCTTTCAAGATATAGGCAATAGATTGATATACAGGTAAGGAAATGCTTGAATGGTAACCTAGTATACTTCAAAAGTCTAGGTTATGAGCAAGGTATGTTTCAAAACAAGGCCTTCTCACTGGTTGCAAGTATTAAACCCATTCGAATTCTTTTGTCCATAACAACACATATGAACCTAAGGATTTAGAAGATAGATGTCAGCGTCCGTGTTTTTCACAAACGAGTACCTTAACAAAAAGGTGGTAACATCTATATGCAACAACCAGATAAGTTATGTGCAGTAAGGTGAGCAGCATCTTTTCTAGAAGCCAAGGAAGTTCAAGTATGAACTTAAGGGAGCTTCAAGGTCATGAGACAAACATTTTGATATTTCATATCGAGAACGAGAGTTTCATGTACCAGTTTTGTGTCGGCAGAAGCGTGGTTTTCCTTGCACATTATGTAGATGGTATTTTCATATTTGGAAACCGTGTGGAGATAGTGGCAGGCATAAAGAGATGATTATCAGAACAGTTTCAGAAGTAGGACTTTTGAGATTCTGGAACATCTTTTTGATTAAAGTCTCGTGTGAACACAAGAAAGGATGTTTATGTTGGAATTGTATACATAAAAGCATTATGATTGGTATATTAGG
>JAPKLW010000205.1:207375-219497 GCA_026898455.1 Plectranthus barbatus
ATAAGTTTAAGTTTGATTTTCAAATCAGAAACCCTAGAGAGATAGTGTGAGAGTGGGCGGCTGTAGATCCGGTAGCGTATCCTCACCAGATTTCTGGATCAAACAAGGGAACAGATCAGAAGATCAGATCTGTAGGAACACCATCGTTTTGATCGATTCCAGATCCAGATCTGCACCATCTTCATTGCCTTCATCGATCTAGATCTGTAGATCAGTCCTTGGAGTTTAAGGTATCCCTTTGAATCTACGAATTAAATTAAATAGGAGCATGCATAGGGCATTTACTGTTTATCATGATATTTATTTTGATATCCATAAATCGAATCCGGAGTTTTAATAAATGGCGATTCATGTCGCCTATTGTAGACTCAGTTCCTACAGTTTAGGTATCTTAAGTCACTTAAATTGATTATGTGGTGACTCGTTTCATGCCAAGAATGTATTGTTGTCTTTCTATATGGTAATGAACGAAGTCAGATATATGTAATGCTATAGACATGGTAAACATATATCAATTCGACTCTAGACAGGCACATTGGTTTATAAATGTGCAATGTGGGTTGAATGGCATCGGATATCCAGGAGGATCATAAGGATGGAAATCGACCTCTAACTACGTGTTAGCCTTGGAGGAGGAGTTATAGGAATCTCACACAGAAGTGTGTTGCAAATTCTGGAATGAAGGCTGAGTGTGTGACAACTTCATTAGCTTTGCAAGAAGTAATATAACTCTGATGTTGTCCTCTAGAGGTGTGCGTTCTGCGATTGCCTAATAGAATCACGAAGTACTATGATAATGCTGGTTCAAAGGCAAAATCAAGGGAACACAAGACTCACAAGGAGGTGAAACAAATAGAAAATGTAGTACCACATCATACGAGAAATCGTGATAAGAGGCGATGTGTATAAAGTAATAAGCGATTGACATGGAAGGTCTAGCAGATATATTTATACGGGCTTTAACTTAGAAGACTTGTGAGGATCACGCTCATAGTTTGGATCTGTAAGTAAAATCAATGACAAGATGATAAACGTGTAAATAAGCTAGGTCTGATATAGACACACTCAATACTCTGTTAAAGCAATGGTATTATGCATTGAGTATAAGTGGGAGATTGTTGGGATTGTATACTAAAAGCATTTATGATTTAGCGTGTTCGTTTGATACACAAGTCTTCATAAAGGTGTTACATCAACATAGACGCTAGCGGATATAACAAACATACGATATGAACTATAATATCCTATTTTCTCGCCTATAGGGATAACCATATGGTGTGTAGGAGATCACAGAGTATCATATGAATCGTTTGACCTAGCGAGATATAAACAGTATCACGACTGAGACAGTCCCTGGATAGGTTGTCAGTTTAGGCTGTGGCAAATCAGTTTATAAGTAAGCTTATCCTAGCTACTTGATGTGTCGGTACATCTTTATGTATTGATGGGATCAACAGTGAGATGTGCCATTCTAATTGACATGTGAATGAGCCAGATCTCTAGTACTTGTTATGACCTTAGACCTAATGGAAGGCTAAGAGGCATACATAAGTTGACCACACTTTGACATGCTTTGGTGGCGAGTCTTTCATGTACTCTTATACCTGCATCTTGGGTGTGGCAGTTTGTGTGTGGCTTGCTTAGGCCGGACATGTAGGTAATCATATCCGCTTTAGGATGGGGACATTCCCTGAGGAGCTCACAAGGTTCAGTATGCTAAACCCTGCAGGTTGAATTATTTAATTCAGTTATAAGTGAAAAAGAGTGAGAGGTCCTACTCAGTAAATAAGAGATTAATTAATTATGGCTTATTGTCATAAGCCAAATTAATTAATGAATGTCCGGAACCTTAAATATGTGGATCATTCAAGTTTAATGCAACCCGTTCCAAATAACATGGTAATAAAGGGGTGAATCAACATTGTTACCGTGGTGAAGGTTAAAACAATGTTTTATTGAATAATTATATTCTGGGTTGGGCATGAAATTAATTATTTGCATTTAGTCCCTGGTCTGGCCCACATAATGCTCAGAGCCCATTATGGTTAGGGTTTTTGTAAACCCTAGCACTATATAAGCCTTTCTCTCTTCATATATAATTAAGTTTACACACAACTTTAAGAGAAAAGAGAGAGAGGGGAGACAACTATCATTGGGTGGAATTGATCGATTCTTCCGGATCTCAGATTCAACTCGGTAGTGTATCCTCACCTGATTTCTGAGGAGCAAGGGAACAGATCAGATCTATTGGAACAAGATAGCTTGGATTGATCCCACATCCAGATCTACTCCATTTTTGCCATATCCGATCTAGTTCTGTAGATCAGTCGCCAGAGTTCAGATATTATGTAGATCCATCCCTTTTGCAATTAAATATTAGGTGCATGCATAGGGTTTATTCCATCTGAGTTGTTTTGATGCCCAAAGAACCATCTAAACGGCAAAAGAAATAAATGACAACTCACATTGTCTATTGTAGACTCAAATCCTACTAGAAGAATGCCGGATCAACTTATCAGAGGCTCGTCAACAAGATGTTCGAGCTACTCATAAGAAAGACGATGGAGGTCTACATTGACAACATGGTGGTTAAATCGACCAAGATTGCAGATCACGTACAACATTTAAAGAAGACCTTCCAAGTCTTAAACAAGTACCACATGAAGCTCAACCCGGCGAAATGCACATTTGAAATAGAGTTATGAAAGTTCCTCGGACACATTTTTATTAGTAGGGGGATAGAGGCGGACCCTACACAAATAAAGGCGATCTGCAAAATAGCACACCCAAAGAGCCCGAAAGAAGTCCAGAGATTAAAGGGGGGCTCGCAGCTCTGAGCCACTTCATATCAAAGTACTCTGACAAAATGCCTGGATTCTTTCAGATCTTACGAAAGGGGACAAAGTTCGAATGGACTGAGGAGTGCGCAAAGGCATTGGAAAAACTAAAAGAATATTTGGCGAGCCCGCCTCTCATATCAAAGCCTAAAAGATGAGAAACACTGTTGCTCTACTTATCAGTCTCCGAGCACGCGCTAGACGCAGTGTTGGTCAGGGAATGCGAGGGCAGGCAGGACCCCATGCACTACACGAGCAAGACCTTGCTTGATGCTGAAACGAGATACATGGCGCTAGAAAAATTGGCAATAGCCCTAATCACAGCCTCCAAAAAGCTGAGGCCGTACTTCGATGCTCGCCCAATAAAAGTGGTTACCTCCTATCCACTCCATACTGTGTTATCTAAACAATGTCTTTCCAGTAGGTTACTAAAATGGGCGGTGGAGATTAGCGGCTACGGATTGGAGTTTGAATCCCGCACCGCAATCAAATCACAGGTGTTGGCGAACTTCATCGCGATATTTACTGCCGAACTCCAGATCGATGCGGAGAATGAAATTTCCAACCTTGAGGTTGGAAACACGACGAGGGAACCCTGGATACTCCAAGTAGATGGTGCGAGCAACATTCACAAAAATGGAGCGGGAGTAAGGCTACAAAGCTCGTGGGAAGAATTATTTGAAAGGGTCATGAGACTCAACTTCAAAGCTACAAACAACAAAGCCGAGTATGAGATGCTAATCAGGGGAATGCATTTTGCTCAAGAGTTCGGAGCGCGCCGCCTCCAAGTACAAGGAGACTCGCAGTTAGTAGTAATGCAAATGGAAGACTAGTACCAGGTCAAGGAGCTGAGGCTAGTGAAATATCACGAATTGGCCAAATCACTCAGCAAGGAGTTCGGTGAAATCGAAATCAAACATATAGCAAGGGAAGAAAATAGCAAGGCCGACGCCTTGGCAAACTTGGCATCATCCAAGCACGACAAGCATGGGAGACCCATCCCGATAACATCGGCCGAAGAACCCGTAGCCCAGTCAAAAGTCACTAAAGTCCACGAG
This sequence comes from Plectranthus barbatus, assembly GCA_026898455.1. NCBI lineage: Eukaryota > Viridiplantae > Streptophyta > Magnoliopsida > Lamiales > Lamiaceae > Plectranthus > Plectranthus barbatus. The sequence goes on from JAPKLW010000205.1 coordinate 211,271, forward strand.
ATAAATATTGCGGATTCATGGAACGAGTCGATCGTGTGATACCTTAGGGACGAAATCACGTCTGAGGAAAGTCAAAAGCACTTCGACTAGCAAGAACGCCCTCCAAGTACACCATCCACAACGACAAGCTGTACCGAAGGTCCATAGAAGGTCCACTGCTCAAGTGCCTTGAGCAAGCAGCCGCACAGGTCATCCTTATGGAAATTCAAGAGGGTCATTGCGGGAGTCACTAAGGGGCTGGACCCCTAGCACACAAAGGACATGAAAAATTATGTTAGGAGCTGTGAAGCCTGTCAAAGGTTTGATGTCACGACTCAAAGACATGCAGAGCCACTCCACGCTACGATCGCTGCTTGGCCCATCATCGCTTAGGGGATGGACATAGCGGGGAAGCTCCCAAAAGTCGTGGGACAGAAGGAATATTTGCTCCATGCCACGTACTACTTCACCAAATGTGTCGAAGCGGAAGCCTTCCCCAATGTCAGGGAGCAAGAGGTCATCAAGTTCCTCTGGTCTCACATCCTGTGCAGGTTCGGAATCCCAAAAGAGATTCGAACCGACAATGGAACACAGTTCAAGGGCGCAAGGTACAAGAATTTTGCGATCAATATAACATCAAGCTAGTCTTCTCCTCACCAAGATATCCGGAGGTAAATGGTCAAGCTGAATCGACAAACAAAATAATCATGGTAACCATGAAGAAGTTCCTCGATGCCCATAAGTCGAAATGGGTCGAAGAGTTTCTTGGGGTCCTTCGGGCCTATCGAACCACTCTGAGGACATCAACGGGAAGTTTGCCATTCGCACTCGCCTACGGCAAAGAGGCTGTCATCCCAACAGAAGTAATAGCTGGGAGTTTGCGCGTTCAAACGTGCGAAGAAGAAGGGAACAATGACAAATTTCTCAAGAGCCTTAAATTAATTGACGATTAGATGGACCAGACCCTGCTCAATATGGCACAAAGAAGGATGTAGGTCGAAAAGTTCTTCAACAAAAAACTTCGCATGAGAACGAAGGACAAGAGCGCAGGAAAACTCGCACCAACATGGGAAGGACCATACAAGGTCACCAGAATAGTAGGTCGAGGTGCCTATCATCTAAAGGACCGTGATGGAAGGGATATTGAAAATAGTTGGAACAACAAGCACCTGAAGAAATACTATTTCTAGGAATGTAGATCGAACCCACCGATCTCTCATATAGGCTTTCCCTTAAAATTTCTAATTTATTTCCTATTTTTCGTATTTAACCATTACTAACTTAAGCATCAGACTATCCTGCAGGTTAAACGAGACACTAAAAGTAGTCAAAAAGCACCTCGCACATTCTCCCTGATAACTCTTCCTAACTGTTTCTAATTTGATTGTGATCTGTGGTATCTTGTACTGACTTAAGCATCGGAGGAGCAATGTCGTGCCATCGCCCATCTTTACTCTATGTTGTGCATCGAAGCCCGCCACATATAAGGAGAATCATAGAAACAACACCCGAAGCAGTTCAAAACCCACAGATGCTTCATCACAAAACAGAAACGAGACGCACAATGAGTTAGAATTTGAAAGCTACGACATCAATTAATGTCGTGAAAGTGAAAGTAACAAAAATTTGCATGAAAAGCAGTAAAATTGTTTGAACAATGTAATAACTAAAATTCATCAAAAGAACACAGAGACCAGTCAGCGGCGTTCCGATCGGGAGTTGGACTGGAGCTAGCATTGGGATCAGGGGTGGGCCAGATGCATACTCATCTAGTTTCGGGCTTCCATCAATGCTCCGGTCTATGCGGGAAGAGTCCTCTGGTTGCTTCTACTGCTCCAGCAACTGCTGCTCCAGGAGTTGCTGCTCGACGCGCTACTGCTCCAGTTGCTGCCGCTCAAGTTGGATCTGCTCCGGGCCATGCTCTTTGTTCCCCTCCACCTCGGGCTCGTCCAAGATGCTCAAGTCGAGGTCTGGGAGCTTAGCGGAAATCCTCTCCCAAACCTTACTCTCGACCTGTTCGGTGAGTGTCTACGGAGAGGTTACACAAAATAAAAAATGGAATTCAAAGTAAAAGGAAGGGCATTGCGAGGTACCTCGTAAGTCTCAATGACGTGAGGGGAAGTTATTAGGGTGCCAAAATCATTTCCTTCGCCTATTTGTAGGCAGGTGATCTGATCCTCATACTTCTCGACCTCGACTATATAGCTCTCGTGATAAATTTTGAGCCGGGCACCGAGAGATATGAGCTGATCATTCCACGATTTGAGGTCCTAGACCAGCTTAGCTGTCTCAGACTGGGCCTCAACAGCCTTTCTGTGAAAGAGCTCCAGCTCCTCCTGGCAGGCGTCAGCCTCTCGCTGGGCCTTCTCTGCCTTTGCCTCTACAACAGAAACCATCTCGTCCTTGACGTCGAGCTTGTAATTAAGACTGTCCACCAGCTTTTTGGTGGATTCCGACTCTTTGCGGAGCTGGTAGATCTCCTTGGAGCACTTATCACTGAAGACAGTGAGCTCTCGATGAATGGAATCAAACTCCAAGCGGGCCTACACAAAGCAAAGGGGAGTAAGATCTCATGTTCACCAAACAATTTCAGGATCAGAGGGTTACCTGAAGCTGGTGGAGCTTGTAGCATGCCAGTAACATGAGGATGGCACCCGACTAGTTGTTAGACCCTGGGTTTTGCAGCAGTTTGCGTGCGCGAACCAAGAAGGGGTCCACGAGCGCATCTAAAGGGGCCGTGGTGGTCACCAAGACCCTGCTCCTATCATCCTGACGTAACTCGTGCTCCCTAGAATGCCGGCACCTCCGGTGCTCGAGCTGGCCGACCTCTTTGTTCTTACCCTTCTCCTAGTTGCGCTGCGATGTGTCCTGATGAGTCGTAGGGAGGGAGGACTCCACCCTCCCCTCCTGTGGTTTCTTGAAGGGCGGCGGAGGAGGAGGAGGGGGCGGTAGCTTCTTTGACGAGTGGCCACCCACAGGTCAGGTTTTCTCTATGTCTGGGGAACTCGGGGTGCTCAGAATTGAGCTGCAGTTAGAAGAACGAGGTCCACCAGGCTTCTTTATCAATGTCGACCTCTCGCCGGACCACTGGGTGAAGTAGTAGTAGTGCTTGTCAGCACATTGGTTCAACCGGTACATGTAGTGCCATTCTCGAACTATCGGGAGACCCAGTCTGAGATCCATCCACACCAATAACACACCGACTAAGTGACACCACCCGTTGTTGGAGATCTGGAAGGAAGAGAGGTTGTATGAGGCCAGTACCTCGCTGAAGAAGGGGTGAACAAGCCGCCTAATGCCATTATCCATAGCAGCGGTAAAGAATGAGGCAAAGCTGGGAGGTGGGTTTAAGCACCAGTTGGTAGGGCAAAGAATCACGTACTTGAACCCCTGGCACAGAACTGACTCGGCCAATGCCTTTATCAAGTCCCAGGTGACTGTAAAAATGACCCCCAACACCCTATGGTTGCGCCAATTCGACGAAAGAATGTGCTCCGCTGGGGCTTCCTCCTAGGCACCATGGCCCAATCCACTGGCCTCTCCTCCAGGCCTATTTCGACCCTTAGAATGCCTCCGACAACATCCAATCATCACCAAACTCAAAGTCAGAGTCTTCATCCGAAACCGCCTGGGCACCACTCGGGCCAGGTCTCTCAGGCCCTTGCAGGATCAGACTCCAATCCAGACTAGTGAAATCGATTGCATTAGGGCTCCTAGGGGGAGATGGAGTAAAAGGTGGTGTAGGGTAGATCCCCCAGAACCAGACCCCTTTTGATTTAGAGAATCAGTGAAACTCATCTCTTACACAAGAAATGGAAATCTTGAGATAACAGTTAACCAAGAAAGGAAAATAGAAAAAGAGGAGGACGATCCTCGGTCATCCCGTTCTCTACCATGCACAGCCAAAACCTCAAACACCCTAATATCTCAAATCGTGCACCACAAGCCAGAAAGTGAAAAAATAGAAGAGGAAGGTAGAAGGGAAAAGTGGTTACCTTTCTAATAGATTGCTAAGATCTTAGTAGGAGAAAAACACAATCGCCGAAGCAAAAGTCGCACCAAGTGGGGAGTTCGCGAGAAATCACATAGGAATGAGAGAGAGAAATTGCACAGGGAAATGTGAGGAATCATCCACTTACTCGTCGACTATACTATTGCGCCCTTTCAATTGCTTAAAATTGCCCCCGAATATTACTAATATTACAAAACTACCACTGGAGTTGCCGACCAAAAATTGAAAGCACTCCACCCCAAAAGTGGTTCGATAAAAGTAGTTCACACAACACGTGGCCCGACCACACAAACTCTAAAAACAGCCCCAGAAGGGCAGCCAGGGGCTCGACCCCCACGGCTTACCATGCAAATGCACAGTTCGAATTGCCCCAAAGCGGTAGGATAGTGCCTCTTCAAGCACCTAAACCCCGTATTCAAACCCATCGAGTTTGCTAGGGCTTACAAGATGGCTAGTAATGAAAACGGGATGGATCCCGAATTGTCCCAGCACCACGCTGCAGTTTCGGGCACGCGGCACGACGTTCGTAGCAGATTCCTGGGGTTGTGCGAGTTAGGGAGGCCACCCACAGAGGAATTGGTCTTCCGAGCCAGGAGGTGCCCCCGGCCACCCTAACAACTCTGGACTTCCCATCGAGGAATCCGAAGGGCCAAAATCTAGGAAAATTGACCCATTACGCATTAACCGTGAGACGTTGTGGGTCCTAATACTATATTCAAATCTCCAGGCTCCACAAGGCGCACTCCGCTGAGCCAAAGGGGCTATTGTTGAGGGTCAAACTCATTCGGCCCACTTCAAGGTCCAGTACGCGGCCCAGTTTGTTCTTGTGCAGGTCTAACAAAGAAATTTACCCATAAGAAAATAGCAGAGCAGTTCCATCGAGAGGGCTCTGATTCAAGAGCAATCCGATCAGCAAAGGAAATAGTCCATTTGTCTAAGAGAGAGTCTGATAGGCGTACACCAAACTGCCCAATGGTCACCTAACGGTCTAATGTGAGTAACAAGAGGATGACGATAATCTTGCAGGATTCTTGGGAAGGCCGAACTGCTTTCAGCTCAGCCACCCCAATATTCCCAAGAAATGCTGTTGAATGCTCTAGTGAAGCTCGCAAAAACCCTAGACGAAACCCTAGGTTACCAATCCCTATAAATACCCCCCATGTTCGTCGATTTGCGGTAGTTAATTTTTGAAAGAGGCATTATCACACACATACAGTTCGAACCACCCCAATATATTGTGAAAAGGAGCGCGCATTACTGATTGAGCTTTGTTAAGGAGCTCTATTAAAGGAATTTGCCCTCCCTATGTCACTCCTTCACGGTTACTCATATAATTTAATGTACTTTATTTTTTTATACAACTTGTGCTCTCTATTTCCTGCATATTATTGTATAGTTCCCGGAGCTGCTTATCCAGTACATTTCGAACCTCAACAAATTGGGAGGATTCAAAGGTTAATTATAGTTTTCATTCAAAACACTTAGTCAAATACATTAAGAGTTTAGTTCACCGTTATTTACACTAATAATTAAGGTCAGTTGTTTGGTTTTTAATTTGAGAGCATGAGAACTAAATAACTAACTTTTAGAAAATTTGACATTAATATTTCCTAAATTTATTAGTTTCGGTGTGTCAAAGCTTTGGTGAAAGGTTCAAGGTCTAACCAGTTTAGGTTGTCTCTATATTAAGTTTCGTTTTGTGCAAAATGTAAAATCTTGTAAGGTCTTTTTTATCGAGTTGAAAGCTGGAGCTAATTTGAAGAACAAACTTACGAATTAGTCTAGATGAGCAAAAGGACTAAAGAGATTGGAAGTTCAGTATGAGACTGATTAGTCTGGGTGTCACCAGTTCGGGACTGACAAGTTTCGGACCTCATTCGTCATGGAACTCACCAATTTGGGACTGACTAGTTTAGAACTCATCAGTCTCAAACTTACCAGTTTAGGGGATCAAGGAACCGACTTGTGATATCGGCCAGCATGGACTTACCAGCATGATGATATCAACATGGAACATTAGTTTCAATCCTCGCAAATAGAGACATGAAGAATTGTCAGAGGAACAATACTCATAAAGTACAAACTTTAAGGATTGGAGATTCCTTAAATTCTGTTAGATTCATCGAACTGATCATTTTGGATTCCTCGGACTAACCAAACGTTGTCGTTCTCAAAGTCAGAAAAAGCGGGTAAGATATAGTACTTTCCAAAAAAAATATCTAACCGTACAGAGTGAAAGATCATCAGATTGGTCGAACATCTGATGTGTCTAATTGCACCAAGATTTGAGTCTCACTCATACGCCTATCGATAGTCGAGGACTTCCAGAGATTCAAGAACCCAACACCTAATTTCTCGAGCTTTAATTTTTTTTTGTGTGTAACCGCTGTGAACACGAGACTCAAAATATCTTGTTCTCGAGTAACTTTTGGTATTCTTTCTCTCCAAGAAAGAATACAACAACCAACTACGCTCTGTACATTAACTCTTACGGGCATTCTTGCCACCAAGCTGATAGTTCGAGGGTGAACTATAAAAACTCAAACCCTATTCCGGCGATGAGGAGGCTGCGTGGTGTGCCCACACACCGAGGAGCTACGAAGTGAAGAAAGTACAAAGGACTGGGCAAGTGAGCTTGTGGACTAAAGGATGAGGCAGTCTTCAGCAAGCAACCGAATGTGGGAGCACCATGTATTTATTCACTTAGTGAATCTCCAGACTTGTGTTTGAAGAGTGGACGTAGGACCTTTTAGTGTCCGAACCACTATAAATTGATTGTCGTTTTACTGCTTCAACATTTATCAGTTTACGTACTTTAAAACTCATTGCTCAAGTGTTGAGGTATAGACTGACTGAAGACTATCCGGACATAAATCATATACTGAGATTTAAAAAACCAAACTGAGGTTGACACTAAGCTTGGGTAAGTGAAAGTTTACAATTAATCAATTCCTGTTGTGCAACATACTTACTCTGAAAAATCGGGACCTACAAGTGGTATCAGAGCGGTCAGTCCTTCCAGAGTGGTCATTTCGAAGTCACTTTGGACCGAGATCTATTTTCCCTTCACATCTTTTTATGTCTTAGCTTAGGTACTCTATATTCAAGAAGAATATTCCGAAAGCTACTACCGTACAACATAGAAAAGTACGCGATATGGAAGAAGAGGTCTTCCATTCAACTTAAGAGCTTCCATCCAAATATTGTGGATATTTTGGAATGAGGACCGATCAAGATCACAAAGATCCTTCCACCTCTAGAAGTTGAAGGCCGCAAAACAGTCAAAAAATCGTACGAAGAATGGTGCATAGAAGACAAGAGAAGAAATCAACTTGACTCCATCGCTCATGAAGTCATCATCTCTTTCTTACCAGACTCTCTGTTGAGGAAGTTATGCAATTTGACAATGCAAAGGAGGTACAAGACTACCTCGACAGTCTCTACCAAGAGACTGACCAGATGAAGAGGAACAAGTTGCAGGTGTGCATAGACAAATACGAGTCACCAAATGCTACCTTAAGAATCTACCAAGGCAATGGAGGTGCGATTCAACGCCATTGTCAGTGAGCTCAAATCATTGGACATAATAAAACAAAAATGCTAATCCAAATGCAAAAATTCTATCCAAAATGTAAAAAAGAAGACTGCTTTGTCAAGATGACCGCTTTGAAAGAAAAGGATATTTAAAAAACGACGACCAATGAATTGTTTTCCCAACTTCAAGCATATGAGTGGGATATTCAAATGGAAAATAAGAATGACGCTATGAGAGCAATCAGCTCACCAAGCCCCTAGACTGAAATACATCTTATTTCATCCACAGAGACTCCAAGTGGATGCCCAAGAAGCCCTTTCAGATCACGATGATGACTATTACTCCTTTGGTTGAGAGTTTGACTGGCCTGCTGGTCGGTCAGTCTGAAAGGCGAAAGGAAGGCGAAAGCTCAGTTGCCGAGCTTCAAGAGCAAATCACTAGATTATCCAAACTCCTCAAAAATGTAAAAGGTAAACAAGAAGCTCCTAGGACCTAGGAAAAGAGGTTCGTCAAGCGAACACCCCGATCCTGCTTCTAATGCAACTCGCTAGATCACCTCATGTTTTAGTTCTCCAAGTGAACAAGGAATAACGAGAGCGGCTCAAAAAGGTTTTGAGCAAAGACCATCAAAAGCAGTGGCCCAAGCCATGCTTACAAGAAAGGAAGTGCCAAATATTCCAGATCACAATGATGACTATTAC
>JAPKLW010000205.1:219507-271588 GCA_026898455.1 Plectranthus barbatus
GAGGGAAGTAAGTCCAGCCACAGAGACTGACTAAGCGGTATGTTCCTCCTACAAGGAAGTCAGCTCCATTGACCATTTTAACCAAGTAGCCATTGTATATTGCAAGGAAGTTAGCTCCATTGGGGAACCAAATCTCGAGCTCAGCTTGAGAAGATGATTATACAAGGTAGGGGGAACACCTACATGAGGCGAGAGCCTAACAAAAAATTTCATTTCAAGGGTTGTGAAAGCTAATCGAGGTGGTCAAGACTTACCTAATAAGAGACCACCAAGGTATCACACATATCCAGAACCTAGTTTCTGAGGTTCTCAAAGGAAGAACAATTCTAAGAGGACTACACACATTGCCACACCTTCCCAATAAAAAACAACGCAATATTTTCTAAGGAAGGGAAAGGTTGCTGCTGGTGATGACAACAAGAAGTCAGTTGCTGTCAATGCCACAAAAGTTAAGATTCCCAAATTTTGATGTCGGCCAATGCGGATAGAGCAGTCGATGTGTCAACCACATCAACCAAAGCAGCAAGATGTGGAAAAGGGACTTCGATGAGTTCATCTACGTTGATTGATGTCGAAAGCACGTCGGTCGACGTCGAGAGCAAATCGCGGATTTTCTAACTCCGATCCGCCTGCTCTAGACCTCAAACCTCTACCAGTGCATTTGAGGTATGCATTTTTGGGTTCTAAAGATAAATACCCTGTCATCGTTTCTGCTTTCCTAACATAGGGTTAGCAAGATAAGTTGCTTCGAGTTCTATGGAAGCACAAATCCACCATTGGATGGACATTAGGGGATATCAAAATTATCGACCCTCATTGTGCATGCAGAAGATTATTCTGGAGGAAGATGTAAAGTCAAAGAGACAAGCACAACAGAGATTCAATCCTATAATGCAGGACACCGTGAAGAAAGAAGTTCTGAAGCTTCTAGATCATGGCATGATCTACCCGATCTCTGATAGCAAGTGGGTGAGCCCTACTCAAGTGGTAGCCAATTTTACTGTTTTCTTGATGATTACTCAGGATATAAATAGATCGCGGTGGCACTGGAGGATCAGCACAAGACCGCATTCACTTGTCCCTATGCAGTATTTTCATACCGGCAGAAGCCATTTGGCTTATGCAATGCACCGACGACCTTCCAGAGATGCATGATGGCTATCTTCCACGATCTGATCGAAGAAGTCATGGAGGTATTTATGGATGATTCTTCATTTTTGGTAGCTCATTTGATGTTTGATTGTAGAATCTTGCTACTATATTGGAGAGATGCACCGAGACAAACCTATCTCTCAACTAGGAGAAATGCCACTTTATGATGCGAGAGGGAATCGTGCTGGGAAATCAAGTGTCAGCTGAGGGATTGGAGGTGGACCGAGTGAAAGTAGCTGCCTTTGAGAAGATGCTAAAACCAGCAAATGTTAAGGGAGTTCGGTGTTTTCTCGGCCATGCCTGGTTTTACAGGACATTCATCAAGGACTTCTCAAAGATTTTAAGGTCTCTGTGAATATTTTTGGAGAAAGAAGTCTCCTTTTTGTTTGATGATGATTGTGTGCAGGCTTTCGAGAGACTAAAGAACGCCCTAGTGACTGCACTAGTTTTGACTTCGCCGGATTGGAGTGAGACGTTCATTCTTATGTGTGATGCCAGTGACATCACAGTTTTAGCTGTCTAGGTTAAATGAAAGACAAACTGTTCCATATCATCCACTACGCCAGCAAGAGCATGAATCCAATGCAGTGCGACTACACCACCACCGTGAACGAGATGCTGGCAGTGGTGTATGCATTTGACATGTATCGGTCCTATCTGACAGGTTCAAAAACAATTGTTTGTATTGACCATGTCGGCATCAGATGCTTGTTCGCGAAGAAGGATGCCAAGCCCCGCCTGATTAGGTGGATTCTACTGCTTCAAGAGTGTGATTTGGAAATCAAGGACCGGAAGGGAAGTGAGAACGTGATTGCGGATCACTTATCGTGATTGGAGCCACTAGTTGAGCGGGATGGCCAGCTGATGAGGATCCGACAGACCTTTGTGGATGTGCAGATTTGTGTTATTCAAGATCTGCGAGAGACTTATGAGTCCAAAACACCATGGTACGCTAATTATGATAATTATCTAGTGACCGATGATCTCACGCCTGAGTCCTCTCCTTATGCCAAGAAGAATTTCATGCATGACTTCTGATTCTACTACTGGGAGGATCCTTACCTTTGGCGTCAATATGCTGATGACATCATTCGCCGTTGTGTCCCCCAATCAGAGTGGCACCAGATTTTTGAGGATTATCATTCAACTCCTAGTGGCGGTTACCACTCTTCAAAGCAGACTGCCTTTTAGATTTTGGCAAGTAGATTCTACTGGCCTTCTATCCACGAGGTCTACCTGGATGATTACTGGTTGTGATCGTTGTAGAGGACCAACAAGATCTTGCAAAGGGATGACATGCCACAGACCCTAGTGATCGAAGTAGAGATATTCGACATGTGGTGGATTAACTTTATGAGGTTTTTTCCGCCATCCCGTTGGTTCTCCTATATTCTGCTTGTGGTGGACTATGTATCGTGATGGGTGGAAGCCATTTCAACGACCACCAATGATTCCAAAGTCATCAACAATTTCCTACAGAAGCTCATGATTAGATTTGGGACGCCGAGAGCTCTGGTGAGTGATGGTGGGTCTCATTTTTGTTACAAGCTACTTGTTTATCTTCTTGCAAGGTATGGAGTCCAACATCGCGTTACTACTCCATATCACCCTCAAGGGAATGGCTTGTAGGAGCTATCCAACCGCGAGATCAAGTAGATTTTGGAGATGACAGTGAAGCAAAGGAGAGATTGGGCTTTGAAGCTCGATGACGCGCTGTGGGCTATCGCACCGTCACAAGACACCAATAAAAATTTCTCCGTACCAGCTTGTGTTTGGAAAATCCTATCATCTCCCAATCGAGATGGAACATAAAAGCGTGGAGAGCACTGAAGGAGCTCAATTTGGCTTGGAAGCTCGCCGCTGCTGATCGATCCATGGCCTAAAATAAATTGGAGGATTATAGGGATAAGGCCTATAAGAACAACATCATTTACAAGACACGGGCTAAGAGATTCCACGATCGCAGGATTCGCCAGCACTTCTTCAATTCTTACGACAAGGTACTCCTCTTCAATTTCTGCCTAAGATTCATGCCCAGTAAGCCGAAGTTGAAGTGGACCAGTACCTACAGAATGGTATGCGCTTATCCCAATGGCATGGTTGAACTGGCTGGTCAAGACGACACCACATTCAAAGTAAATTGGCAAAGGCTGAAAAAATATTACACTCCACTGAATATTGGTGTTGTGGAGGTCTACTATCTAGACTTCCCATTATTGCAGGTATTGTCGAGCTAGCGACAATAAATAAAGTACTTGTTGGAAGGTAACCCAAAGATTGAGTTGTTTTGTTTTCATTTTGATTTTTCTTTAATTTCAATTTCGAATTTTATTTCTAATAATTTTTAGTCGAAGTGGGCGTTCATCAAATTTTGCTGTAGTTTTTTTTTTGTTTTAGTTCATTCATCACTTGTGGCAGACGAGGCTCAGTTTCGACCGATATGGCTACACATCGATTGACATCTAGAGCTATCCACATCGACCAACTCCAAGATACGTGAATCAATGTCCAGCTGTTGGTTAAATTTCTCGTCGAAGTAAACAGGTTCGAATTTTTGATTTTGATAAAAAAGAAAAAAAGAAGAAAAAAATTAAATTTACATCAACTGACGGGCGCCTGTGTCGGTCGAAGTCTAGACAGCAGCAACGCGCGGGTCTGAAAATTTTAAACATGTTTTTTGTTTCTTTCTCCACACTTCACACACTAAACACTTTTCTCCCCAACAACAAAACCCTTGAATTCTCCTCTTGAATTGTCGATTTCAACAGAAGGTATGCTTCTTACACTCATTCCCTTTAAATTGAATTGTGGTATGGGGATCTTTTTCAAGTTTTTGTGAAATTTGAACCATTAGAATTTTCAATTTCATATCTAGTTTGAACTTAGTACTTGAATGCTTATTCTGTGCGATTGTTTGGTATAGGTTATGTGTTTAGTCGGTATATACTCTTATCTTGTCTCGATTTTGAATCTATTTGAGTAGGAATTGAATTTTGAGTTGCAATTTTTTTTTCTAATATTGCTTTGATTTTTGCACGATTTGATGATCTTTCGATTTGGGTACCCATATTGTTTGATTTTGCTTGAATTGAGCATGAATTGCATGAATGTGAGTTCAATTTTGAATGGGCATAGAAAATTGAGGTTGAATTCTGGAGTTTTTGGGCGGAATTTACCATTGTTTCTATTTGATAGGAGATGAATTGTTGCTGCAATGTACTCATTTTGCTTGTTTGTTTGATTGCAGACACTACTCATGGCTGGGGAAGACTCGTATTCTGGATCGCTGATGAAGAAACAACATACAACAAGCTGCTTAGAGGCTACACCATTCGCCAGACCCGCTAAGCCCTACCTACACACGACGGACCAACTTTTTACTCGAGCTGATGTGGAGCCTCTCCTTAGGAGGGTTAACTAGAGGCGATGGATGAACACACACATGGTCACATACCCTGCCTTGTTGCGGGAATTCTTCACCACACTTAGTGGTCAAATTGCGAACTGGTGTTGAGCCTCTTGGCATCAACTTTCATTTGTGCAAGCAAAGGTTTACACTGACGAGGGATCAGCTGGACTAGATCTTTGAACGCTCCAGGAGGATGCTACCACCACCCAGAGGATTTTCATCCAGTGGGATTCTGTATTTAGGGGCTCCCAGAGCCACCTCTATCAATAACCATGTTTTCTGATATATCCAGCATTGCATGGGAGTGTCTGTTGCCTGCTGGAATGAGAGTGAGAAAGTAAGATTGCCCGAGTTTTTGGCCCTTTGGGGCATGCTCACGAGGACCCTTGTTAGTCTTGCAACACTAGTCATGGATAACTTGGAGAGAGAAAAGAGAGCCAAATCTGGCACTATCTGGAGTAGGGGAATGATCACCCCCATTGCTAAGCACTTGGGCGTCCTGACTATTGATTTGACAACTTGTCCACCGCCCATCGGCCTGGATGACTTGCAGCTTATACAGATGCAGGTGATTTCCCGCTGGCAGCAAGGTAGTTGGTTTTGGAGACTATCCAACGATGATCTCTTTCCACTTCCCCGACCGAATTAGACATATGTCATAGACTTGAACATCCGTGACAACTGGCTCATGAGCACCGATCCTCATATGCAGCTCATCGTTGGCCAATGGGGAGTAGGCGCCGCTACGTCCCGCCTTCAACACTGTCCCTTGATGAGGCCTTATCAGTGCATTCTGACTGCCAAGCATGAGAGAGAGGAGTAGCGCCAGCGCAAGCTCCAACATTAGGGCACTACAACAGCCGATGATACGATGGGGGATGCCGCTGAGGACCAGGGGACTGCATTCTTCAGTGGAGAGAGATCCAAATCCGTTGAGCTGAATTGGGCTCAGTACAAGGCCTTCATGAAACAGTAGCGGTAGTTGGCCGAGCAGTAGCACACTTTTATGCAACAGCAACACACTTTCATGGAGCAGCAACACACTTCGTTTGAGGAGATGTACACGTCCATTGAGAGAGTATGCACTTCTTTCGAGGAGGAGCGCATCGTTAGTGCAGCCCATTGGGAGTTGAATGATGCGCCGGTGCAGCACTTGACAGGGAGGATGGATTAGATCTACCTCTACACTGAGCCCATGACCACCTATCGAGGGCGGAGGCAACGAAGATTGGATGTTGACATTGGCCCGACCGACCGATCTAGAGGTACAATTTCTCTTTTCCAGTCTGACTTTCAAACTTCTCCACTCCTTCGAGTGAAATAAGTTTGGGGGGATTAGGACGATGGAAAAGGGAAACATTTTTACTTGCTTTATTTATTTATTTCTTTCTGTTTGATGTTGTATGTAGAAGTTGTGTCACAAATAGCTGCATATTGTCATTAGTTAGTAGTTTAGTAGTTGTTTATTTTAGGAGCTTTAAACCTAGGGCAGTCAGAACTATTTATGATGTTGGTTTGAGAATTTGACTCATCCTCCCTAGAACGAAAACAGTTGGTTTAAGATTGATTATTTGTGGATATGGAATGAAAATCTGTGTGATAGAGTAGCCAATGATAGGAGTAACTTGTTTGATGAGTCGCTCTCTGATGCTTGAATTTTGCATGATGGACAATTTGAATTAGATAATTGTTGAAGAGTAACAAAATTTGAACCTTTATGAGAATTTTTACCTTACTATTCGTTTGATGTGGGACAAGGCCTTTAGCAAGAACCTTCTAGAATTTGACAAGTTTCTCACTTGAGGTTGCATAAGTGTTGTAATAGGGTTAAAATGATTATAGACATATTCTTTTATAACCCATTCCCCATACACTAACCTTCAATTATCTACACTCGTAGCCAATTTGAGCCTTGAAAGATTTTTCTTTAATAATAGAATGGTTGAAAAATGTGAGGAGTAGATGGTTGGATAATGTGAATTGTTGGGAATCAATTGTGGATTTTGGGATGAAATGTAAAATTAGGGTCCCAAGGGTGAAAATGAGAAAGAGTGAACACATGTTCATAAAAGAAAAAAAAATCAATGCAAGTTCACAAAATAGATGTGCGAAGAAAAAGAAAAAAAATGATGTGAAGGGACCCTAGAAAAAAAAAGAGAGAAAGGGATTGAGAAATTGATTTTGAAGAGTTGATGTGGTTGTGGTGTGATTGGTGTTGATATCACATTAAGAAATCTTAAGTCACTTAACCAAAATACCCCACCTTTTTAGGTAAGCCACGTTACATCCCAAATAAGACCAATTTGATTCCTTGAACACTACACTATTAAGCAGTGGAGGGATGAGGAACTTATGGCCTCTGGTAAGTGTGAGCTATGGCCTTGAATTAAGAGAAACACATACCCATAAACACTTGAGTGATGTGTGCAAACAGTACCCTGTAAGGTTCCTCTTCGACGATTTGATGATTTGAATTGTGTCTGGATTGTGTGATTTATGTGGATGAGTGCTACTTGGATAGTAAAGGGACTTTTGAGGCATTGTACACTTTTATCTACATGTGATTTGAGTTCTTGTTTGTGAATTGATCGAGGACTATCAATAGTTTAAGTTTGGGGGAGTTGATAAGTTCGAATTTTGCACTAACTTATCAATTAGTTTTAGGTTGTATTAATTGTTTTTAATGAATTTTACTTGTTTTTTCATGCATGAAAGGGTTTTCGCACATGTTATGCTCGTGGTGGTGTGTTTTGCAGGTTTAGGGTCGAATTTTGTTGAGTATGGAGAAAGAGACTTTTTGGGAGCTTTGGTTTCGACCGACGCGGGGCAGCGTCGGTTGACACGAAGGTCGTGGATCAATCGAGGCGAAGACTAATGCAGGATCAACGTGCGAAAATCCACGTGGGTCGAAGCCAATCGGTGTCGGTCCATGTGCAAGTGCCAACAACGATCGTTCTTGGATCAAAGTGGGGATCGAAGCGAGACTCCACGTCGGTTGATGTGGCTACACATCGGTCAACGTCGACCTTATTTTCCAAAGATTTGATCGAGATTTGAAGATAGAGATATATCTAATCTCCTAGGCTTAGTAGGATACATCCACCACTATTATAAATAGTCCTATAGTTCGAAAATTATAGAGTTATGCTTTTTTTTTAGACTTAATTTCTAGCAACAATTGTAAATCTTTAGAGTAGACAATTGGAGTTTTATGTGTAGAAATTTGTTATCAATTTCTACATTTAGTTTATGTTATGCAAGTTCCATTCAGGTTTTATCTTTTCTTGATAATATTTTTTACGGCTGTGTGTAATTAAATTAGCATCGTATTCTAAGGTTTCAAACAATCATGTCTTCATATTTGACTAATTGAATTAATTATCCTTTCCTATCATGGTTTATGAAATCTAGTGCTTAATCTACAATCTTGATTTGCTGGCCACATATTAGGATTGATTAGTTGATAATTAAAGACTCAGAAGGTAATAATTTCAATGGAAGATGATTTTCATAATATAATTTGATTCCTTATCTGAAAAAGAGGGAAATAGATTATAGGAATAAATCTGTAGGGTTCATGAGTTAATTAGATTCTTCTCAAGATAAAAAGGATAGAGATGTTTAATTAATCTACTATATGAATTGTCTGATCTAGATATTCGTACTAATTTTTTGATGTTTCACTATGATTAGGAATTAAATTGATATTACTTAATTTGTCATCACATATAAGGCATGATAGGTAGAAATCCCTGGAATTTGTGTTTTCCATATTTGTTTTCGAATGCTTAAAACACAAATTTTAAATGTCCCTAAACAATATTCCAAGAAACTATGTTTTAGTATATAAGGTTTTTGAAATTTCACTCCTCTGGGTGTGATTATTTATCTACCACTATATTATTGGCTTTTGCTAAATTGCTAACCAAAATAAGTAGCAATCATGGAAGCGGAATTTTCTCCTTGTTCTCAGATCTCTAGTCGCCAATCACAACCCCAAATTCGGGTTTGCTGTTTAGTAACTTATGATCTTGTGGTGTGGTGTGTTGTGATATGAGAAACTGAGGGGTATTTATAGGAGAATTCTCATCTCAAATAGGCTTGATGTTTCATGGGCCTGACCAGGGACTAGAATGAATATAACAAATAAGTCCTGTCAATTAATTAATTCCCAAATTCAACCAAGAATATAATAAATTAACTATTATTGATTTATGCCACCAGAATATCAATATTGTCCTACCTCTTTGCTACCACTTTATTAGGAACAGGTTGAATAGGCTTAATATATACCCACATTTAAGGTTACAAACATTCATTAATTAATTTAAGCTCTGACAAGCCATTAAATTAATTAACATCTTATATTCTTGAGTCAACCCACTCAACCTTTTTCACTTATGCTTGAACTTAATGAGCCTGCAGGACATTAGCATAACGATCCTTTTGAGCTGTACACGGAATGTCACCATCCCATATTGGAAGTGGTTACCTAGTTTTAGTTACACACAGTTATACAAAAATCGCTACCACCCTAAGATAGATATATACAAGATCGACTAAAACTTTTCACTGCACCTCAAAGTGACATACAAATATGTGTATACTTAGAAAGATGTACGCCATGTTTGAAGGGTAACAAACCCTTCATGGAAGTTTGCATGCTGAAATAGGAAATTACAATATCCACATATGAAGCTTGAGACAATACTAACATCATTTTCTTGCGCTCCTGCAAGGTTTTATCCCAAGGATGTATCCCGCATTCCCAAAGTCCTTTATATGAAACTGCTCGGATAACCATTCCTTTAGGCCTGACAATACCTCCACATTGTCGCCAATAAGAAGAATATCATCTACATAAAGTACAAGGAACACTATGCTTCCACTGCCACACAGACGGTACACGCAACACTCGTTTGATCATTGTGAAAATCCATATGATTTAATCACTTCATCAAAATGTAAGTTCCATGACCGTGAACATTTCTTGAGTCCATACACTGACTTCTTGAGCTTCCAGACCAAATTCTCTTTGCCCTTCTACACATATCTTTCTGGTTGTTGCATATACATATCTCGAACTTCCTCAATGTCCCGTTTAGAAACTCATTTTTGACATCCATCTACCAGATTTGTAGGTCCATATGTGCTCCAGATGGTTACCGGTGAGAAGGTCTCATCATAGTCTATGCCTTCTTTCTGACTATAACCCTTCGCAACCAGCCTGGCTTTCTAAGCCGTTATTTCTCCATTCTCTCATTTTTTTTCTCTTGTATACCCACTTGCAACCTATGGCTCTAAAGCAATCTGGCAGTTCAGTTTTCTGGTATACATTCATAGTCGTTATGGATTCTATATCTGAATCCATGGCGACATGCTATTTGTCTGCATCCTTATCAGATACCGCCTCATTGTATGTCCATTGGTCGGTATCATCCAGTCCCTTTTTTGGGATCAAATCAGAAGATTCTCCCACGAACATGTACCTTTTTAGTAGCCGAACAACCTTTCCAATGTGAGGAGGCATCTGAGCCGTATCATTAGTTGACACAATATTTTATGGTCCCATGCCTTGCAATGATGGCAGTGTTGGTAGTTCCTCACCGGTAATAGGTGAATCTACTAATACATCGGGCTTTCATGATGGAATCACTTCATTACCTCCAAGCTCGTGGAGAATAATTTCACTTTTAGATCTGTGGTGTCTTACATATTCTTCCTCCAAGAATCTTGTGTTGGTACTGACAATGACTTTATGCTTCTCAGGACAATAGAAGTAACCACCTTCCGTTTGCCTAGGATATCCTACGAACAATATCACCTTATACCTACTTTCTAAGTTATCAAGTTCCTTTGTCAGCACATATGCTGGACAACCCCAAACCCTCATCCTAGTCAAACTGGGCTTTTGCCTATCCCAGAGATCTAGAGGCATTTTTGGAACAACTTTAGAAGGTAACAGGTTAAGCAAATAAAACTTTGTTTCCAAGGCATATCCCCAAAACGAAGTTGGCAAGCTTGCATAACTCATCATAGACCTAACCATTTCCAAAAGAGTCATATTTCTTCTTTCCGCTACACCATTTTGTTGAGGGGTCCCTGGTGCCGTCTACTGGGACGTAATCCCATTTTCTGACAGATACTGCAAGAACTTGTTACTGAGGTATTCTCCATCACGATCTGATCGTAGTGTTTTGAGAGTCATACCTAGCTTCTTTTCTACTTCTATCTTGAACCCTTTGAATCTCTCAAAACATTCAGACTTGTTGTGAAGCAAATAGACATATCCAAACCTTGAGTAATCATCAATAAATGTGACGAAGTACTCATAACCTCCACGAGCTTGCGTGGACATACGCCTAGATAAGTTAGAGTGGATCAGTTCTAACACATCATCTGCTCGAGACCGACTTGCCTTAAAAGGCTTGGTCACCATCTTTCCTTCTATATAGGATTCACAGACAGGATCAGGTACCACTTGGAATAAATCCAAGAGACTATCAATCGCTAGTATTTTGATCCTCTTTAGACTAATGTGACCTAGGCTCAAGTGCCAGAGATATGTTTGATCCTCCTTGGAAGAACACTTTCTCTTTAAATGATTATTATTATTGGATGAGTTTATCGCAACATTAACTGAAGATATATGGATACAATTAATGATATAGGGAGAGTCAATCAGTTTGCCATGACAGATCACAATGTTATTACCAATGATAGAAACATCACTATATGAAATAACTGAATATCCATCATTCAATAACTAGGAAACTGAAATTAAGTTCCGCCGAAACTACAACAAATATAAAACATCACTCAAAATCGAAAAAATGTTCTCTAAACATAAAGTAAAATTTCCAATGGCTACATCTAAGACTCGCTCTCCACTGCCCATTGAGATGATCACCTTGTCATGTTTCAGTTGCCTTGTCAGCACGTACCCCTGCACAGTATAACAAACATGATCAGTAGCCTCAGTATCCACTACCCATGAAAAGGTAGAAACCGATGCTAAACATGTTTCCATTATAAACGCACATGACGTATCTTGTCCATCTATGCTAGGAACTAGACAATTTACTCTTCCACTTCGCTTGCGCTTGTGTGGCCTGGTGATGACTTCTGCGCTTTCATTCTTTTCTAACTTCTTAAGCATGTCCTTAGCCTCAGCAACCGCCTTGTCTAAAGCATACAATGTTGGAGCTAATTCCAATGCCAAGATGTTAGACTGTTCTCGTAGTGGTGCCTTGAGTAACATTATGAGAAAAACTCACGCCTACCAACAAGAAACTTGATGAAATCATCAAAGACTCAGAAAGAGAGTTCAAGACAATATTAATTTATGCACGAGCATTAAATGTCCACCTCTCATCCTGTACTTTCTCATGATCTTCATCACGTTATGAAATGCAAAATTACTGAACTTCTCTCAGTCTTCTCCTTGTAAACAAGGTCCTTCACAAGATTATAACTGATAGTTCATTTTTCCTTCCCATATACTTTCATAATATCCCTCCAGATCTCAACAATACTTTGGAACTTCCTCATGTACTTGAGTCTCAATTCTCTAGACAAACTATTTTGTGATTAAGAAATAAGCTAAATCATCATAAACATTCCATCTGTCATAGAATTGTTGCTTAGAAATAGAAGCCTTCCATGACTGGGAACTAGTGGATCCATAGAAAGTATGTAGGCATGATTCTCAAAAGAGTGAATATACACGAAACAGTATTTCCACTCAGGAGAGTTTGGACCAGTTAATGGGTTCAATGTTAAGAGGTTTACAACGTGAGCAATAGATATGTCTGAAAACTATAAATTAAAGCTGAAATTAAAACATAATCACAAACTATTGAAACATATAAATATTGAAACCTTATGATAAAAAATATTAATATTTCCTCCAATTTGTCCAAGTAATTCTATTGCAAGCCACACATGTGGACATTTACAACAAAACACTTGACCAGAATGCATCTTTCAATTCTAGTCCATTAATTCCAATCCATATCTATTTCCTTAGACAAATGGAATTAATAATCGGAGACTAACTAAGACCATATTGTTCTACAGAGTAGGGACAACACAAATGAGTTATACCATGGACAATAACTAAGCAAGCATAGCATCAAAGCTAATCTTCCCGCATAAAGATCGATTAAAATACACTGTGATCCTTTATAATAAGGTTGTGTCATTTAATTCAATCCCTAAAGAACTTGTGAAAGATCAAGTACGCAAGATACACATGTAGACGTTAACGTATGAGCTCCCACTTCTCACATGAATTAAATGTTTGTTTTAAGAAATCTCATCTATTATAATTTATGAATAATAAATAAGCAAGCTACACATGTAGACGTTTACTTAATAAATTATGCATTTCTAATAAGGGATTGCTTTGTGCAGGCCATAAATAAACAACTTAGTAATTTTATAAATTCATAAGGTTCAATTGCACAGATTATTTTATGTAGCTATAAATTATAATATTGTAAAATTCTATCATGCAAAGCATGAACCCCGAATTTATAATCATAATTTAATTAGTTCAAATAAATCACATAAGCATGCTCTAAAGCTGTAAATAAAAGCATTAAACGTGCTCCTATTGTCTTCAACATGCTTGGATGTTATGCAATTAATTAAACACATATATCATGCGAGATTAAATAATAAAACAAATAAAAATGTCATACAAAGTACAAATTAAATCCTATCTATTAAAGTTTGGATTTCATATAAAGATCTTCGCCTGGGCTCCCACTACTTGGACTGAGAGCTGATTTATTTTTTAAAATATCGGGCATTCAAGATTCAATCCATTAGAAAATTAGACAAGCGGGCCCGTGCACACAGCGAACCCGAAGCCCACATGTACACTGCCCGACGAGCCACCACCAGCGAACCGCCGCCGCAAGGAGCCCACCAGAGAAACGAACAGCAAGCCACCAGCAACTCGCGCACCCACAACCCGTATTCCCGGCCTCCCCGCCATTGCCCTTCGCTTCAGCCGCTGCCCCGGCTAGCTTTGGCATCATCCAACGCCGTCCATCATCTGCTTCTCTCTACTACTCGCAAGAGAATGCGTTGGAGACACCGTGGAAATGCTCGCAGGTTGTGGGTGCCAACCCAAGGGTTTTGCGCCGCACGGAGCCACACCACCGTGCATCCTTAGTCGCCCCTGTCTCCATCTTCTCCCTCCCGAGCTGTACGAATGTTGCCGTCGACCGCTGGAGCAAGGAGAGCCACCGCAAGATGCGTGAAGGATTGTGGAGGTGTTGCGTGCACATGGAACCTAGGGTTCCACAATGCGTGTGTGCCCTCCGCGCGCCTGACCACCATCGCCGGCTGCTGCTCATCACCTGCCTTAACGCACGTTTTCCAATTCGTGTCGGGCGACACCATAACCACGCCTAGTGCATGGGCTGCTGCCTGCGTGTGCGGCTGTACGTGGCGAACCCTAGGGTTCCGCCGCTGCACCTGGCTGTCCCTGCCCCTATCGACTATTGCATCTGGTACCTACATCTATTGCACCGCCATGGTCCGGGCCCCGTCGCCTACTGCACGCGACCATGCGGAACCCTAGGGTTCCGCTGCACGCCGCCGTGGTTGCTGCGCTACAATTGATTTCCTCGTTCTTCATGTTCTTCGTGTTTTTCACCTTTTCAATTTTACGAATTTATTTAAAATTGTGAATTAGTTCGAAAAACATCATCCTACAAATTCAAAATTAAATCTAACCACAAATTTATCTTGTGGGTGAAAAACGAATCCAAATAAAAGGGCAGATTAACCCGAGAACCACAAGGAACAAAATCCATACAATCCAAAAACCATTCATCATTAGTAATTCAATAATAATAATCATGCATACTCACATGCAATATTATTTTTCCGACAGAGCCAATTAATTCAACCTGACTCTGATACCACTTGAAGGGATTTCGCAGTCATGAAATGAATCACTTTATCCACATAAGCGCAGGTTGAATATTGGCTATCAAAATAAATTAGTATGCCTATAATTAATCCTAGCATGCTCCTGTTGAATAGGATATCGATGCGTAGTGATTTGATCCTCGATCCTCTTTCTCGCGCAATAAGATTTAATCCTACAAGATAAGGGAATTATATCTTTGAAATTAGTAAGATAAATTTCGAAAAATAGGAGAGAGAAGAAGAAAATGATCTTCTTATCAGTATTCCAGCTTCGATACAAAAATCTGGTGAAGATTCCTTCCAGATTCTGTGCCTATCGAGAAGCAGAATTTCCTCCTCGTTATAAGATCTCCAAATGCCAATGAAAGCTCCAAAATCCCGTTTTGATGCTTAACAACTTATGATCTTGTGGTGTGTTGTGATCTGAGAAACTGAGGTGTATTTATAAGAGAATTTTTATCTCAGATGAGCTTGAGCTTTCATGGGCCAGACTAGGGACCAAAATGAAATTAGCAAATAAGGCCTATCAATTAATTAATTCCCATATTCAACCCAGAATATAATTAATTAATAAATATTGATTCTTGCCACTAGAGAATCAATATTGTCCTACCTATTTGCTACCACGTTATGAGGACCAGGTTGCATAGGCTCGGTATAACCCAACATTCAATGTTACAGACATTCATTAATTACTTTAAGCTCTGACAAACCATTTAATTAATTAACATCTCATATTTTTTAGTCAATTCACTCAACATTTTTCACAAATACTTGAACTTAATCAGCCTTCAGGACTTTCGAATAACGAATCTTTTGAGCAGCTCAGGGAATGCGACCATATTATACTAGAAGTGGTTACCTAGTTCTAGTTACAGTCAATCATACACAAATTGCTAAAACCCAAGATACAAATATACAAGCTGGACTAGAACTTTTCACTGCACCTCCAAGTGACATATAAATCTGTGTATTCTTCTGTACTGTCATCTAGGCTTAAGATTCCATCAAGCCATAAAGATCAAGATTCCTTTAATGTAAGATAAAGTAATCGATATTAACTTGGGTACTATCATTGCGTGCCGCACGCACCTGCATGCCAAGCAACAAAGATAAACTGCTTATTACCGCATATGCTGCAGCCTATACCGACAATTTATCCAGGGACTGTCTCAGCTGTGATAACTATTTATATCTAGCTAGGTCAGGCAATCCATATGATCCTCCGTGATCTACTACACACCATATGATCTCCTTATCGATGAGATAAGAGGATAATAGTGTTTGCAAAACATGTTTGTTAATTCAGACAGGAGATGATCATACAACATTCATGTTTCCCAGTATTTTAATTAATAAACCTTGTACATAATATACCAATCATAATGTTTTTAGTAGATAATTCCATCAACCAATTCTTATCAATCGAAATTGAGGCTTGTCCACTCTGACTCCTTCATCATTTAATCCACTTTTTAGCCCATAAACCTATAAAACATCACCATACCTAGCTTAATATCGACATATGCATAAAATAGACTAATAAATCCAACAAAACTATAGAAAATAAGATAGATAAGTGAGTCACATTACGAGCTAATCAAACCCCCAAAGTTGAACATTTGATTGTCCTCAATCAATAGGAAAGAAATAAATCAAAAGATCTAGTAGTTAAACTGCAATGCCTCACAAGATCCATCACAATCTAGAATAAAAAATCCCTACACGAGCAATTTGAAAGAGATAGACAATCCATCAACTGTGGAAGAACTCACGTGAAGTGTATCCTTCAACTCTCAAGTGTTTTAGGATTAGATAGAAGCACTCAACAACATGTATGAAGAAATTTCTACTATAGGCTTGCAAATTTTCTAATATCTCCACTGCTAGAATGAGCACACAAGTCTAGAATCTAAAAGGACTTTCAATAGGTTCTAATGTAGGATTTTTGTGACAAGTTAGAGGAATTGGTCAACTGACTAAAATTCATCATGCTGGCCAACTCAAACAATTTATAACAACTTTCTACTTATCATCTACCACATCTCCTCAAAGACATCAATAAACCCATCGTTGTTTTTCTTTCGTTCTTTTTTCTAGCTTTTTTGCATCTCTTATGATCTTTCAGATTTTTCATTCTTTTCTTTTCAGAGAGAGCTTATGAAAATTCTAATTTTTCTTAGAGCTTTTCTATCACACATCCTTGAATCAACCACTAATTTGTTTTTTCCTTTCTCCAATTCACCATAAAACTACCTCATATATACCACAACTCAGGACACGAGAGAAACCAACACATTCTTAAGCTCATAGACAATGAAAGAATTGTAAAGGCTTAAAGTTGTTAACTAGGGGAAATTTAAATTGTAAAGGGACATAGTTTAGGATATTAGGTAAACAAAGATGGACTCATCTCATCTCCTAAACTTGTGCACACTATGCAGTCTCAACACAAAAAATAGACAAGTTCTAGATAAATAAAAACATACATGTGAATCTATTAGTCCAGAAACTAGAGTTGTTATGTATGTAGCTGAAGTTTAAATAAGATTGCACTTCTGATAACTGATAGTCAGTTTTCAGGTTTTAATTTCTGAAAACTCAGTTTTAGCTCAAGGTTGGTTTTAAGTTTTAGTTTCAAGTATGCAATGTTGGGTTTTGTATACAGAAATCATTTATTACGATGAGTATACATTCAGCATTATTTCCTATCTGTTAAACAAACTTACATGAGAGTAACAATGGTATCCTCTTATCTCACTAATAGGGACGATCATATTGCGTGTTGTAGATTGTTGAAGATAGTATGATCACTTGACATAGTGAGATATAAATATTATCACAGCTGAGACAGCGTATGAGGATAAATTTGTCGGTATAGGCTGCATCATAGTGAGAAAGAAGTAATCTGTCTTGATTACTTGATATGCTGGTACATGCGGTTGCGTATTGATTGGACCACAGTGAGATGTATTGTACTATCCAACATCAGAGAATACAAGAAATCAGTCTAGATTAAGTCCAAACCCTTACGAAGGTTAAGGGGTATGCACGGGTTGACTGCTGCTTTGACTTGCCATGGTGGAGAGCTTAAGTAACATGCTCGTATACCCGCATCTTGGGTAACAACAGTTCGTGTATTACAGTCTGAGAATAGAGTTAGGTTACCTTATCCGAGTAATAGGATGGGTACATTCCTTGAGGAGCTAAATAACATTCATCGTGCTAAAGTCCTGCAATGTGATTAAGTTAAAGCATGAGTGATAAGGTTTGAGTGGTACTGCTCAGGAAATAAGAAATTAATTAATTGTTGAAGCTTGTCAGAAGCTCTAATAAATTAATGAAGGTTCAGTAACCTTAAATATGGGGATTATCAAGTAAATGCAGCCCGTTGTCATAACGTGGTAATAAAGGGCTAAGTGAGTATTAATACTGTGGTAAAAAATTAATTAATATTAATTAATTAATTGTGTCCTGTGTCGTGGACATGGGAATTAATTAATTCTTAGGCCAAGTTTATTATTTGCATTAGGTCCCAAGTTTGGCCCAATTAAATACGCTGAAAGGAGCCCAGTAGTCCATTAGGGCTTGAAACCCTAGATTTATGAATAAATTGTTATCTCTTACAAAACCTAGTTCAATTCAAATCATAGAAACCCTAGGAGAGAGAGGCAGTGGGCGGCGCTTGTGTGTCTGGGAGGAGAAGAAGTTCAACTTTTGCTTTCACATTCACAATCCTGTGGAATCTTCACCAGTAGCAGGATTGAACATCATTGGGATACAGATCTGAAGATCTAATCTGGAGAACAAATTTCTTCCGTTCTTTTTGTTTTGATTAATTCTTGAAATTAGATCTAGTTCTAATTTTTATTTCCGCAGTTTTAATCAAATCAAATAGTTCAATCAAGTGATTGGAATTCAAACGCAAAAGATCGGATCAAGTTAAGGTAAACTAAAAATTCACCTCATTAAATTCATAGAAGCATGCTAGGGATTTATCGTATGTTAATTGTTCTCAACATCCATAAACAGTCCGGGTTTATATGGATTTGGTGATTCGGTTCGCCATGAAATCCCTTCATACAATTCAATACTTTGAAATTATTGAAGGTTTGAAATAAGTATAGAAACTTAAATAAATAGGAAATTTTATAGTGGTTCGGAGCCTGAAGTGCTACGTCCACTCTTCGAAAATGAATCCAAAAATTCACTAACGATCAGATTACAAGCCTTCCCATGATGAATAGCTAGCTCGCCAGAATTATTAGTCTTTTGGCCTACTAGCGCACTCGCCCGGAAACTCCTTGTCATCTGCATTCTTCTTCAGATTTAAAGTGAAGACGCACTTCATAGCCTTCAAACTGAATGATGGATGTTTACTGTTCTTCCCAGATTGAGGTAGGTATGCAATTGCTAGTCGGAGTCGAAATTCCGAACTAGAAACTTATAGTTATGTTTATTACTTGAAAAGTAATAAACACCAAATAGGTAGCTTAAGCTTGGAAAGCTTCAGCCTCGTGTACTTAGATAGGTACACAGAATGATTATCTTGGGCAAAGAAGCTAAGTCTCGTGTTCAAACAAGAAGATTCACAGGACTTTTGATAGAGCTTTTTGACAAAGTATCGGCTAGTTCAAGTGAGAGTTTGTAAGCTTTCCTCTAAAATGGTTGACTGCTATTTATAGGCAACTGAGCGATGATTTGAATGATATGTCTATTAGAGACAAGGATGTAGTTGTTAGAGAAACTTGGAATGTCGCCCAATCATACCCCATTCTTTTGTCTACTGGTGTCTGCTCCGCTCTACTTTTACTTGCTTTTGTAGTGTACTATTCACCTGCTCTTGTCAGAGCGATAGTCAGTCCGAGGAACTAGAAATTTAGATTTCTCGTACTGAATTGAATTGATTGATACTTTTAAGAATCTTCGATATGACTTTGAGATCCACTTGGATTCCTTTTATCTCCTTGAATTTCACTTGCTTTTCGACTTCTAAAATCGAAAACTAAAATCCTCCTAATTTAAAGTTTTAAGTTTCGGCTTCTCTTCAGTGAAAACTCTATTTCCAGAAACTGAGTTTCTGGACATTTAAGTTTCAAGTCCCAAAACATAGCCTCAACATTTCAAGTTTCTTAGCATCTTCACTTTAAGTTCCAAAACATGATTCTTGACATCTCGAGCTTTCACTTCTAAAAATTTCCTTTTTTCAGAAATTAAGTTTCAGACTACTCGATCTTCAGCTTCCAGTTTCTAATTTCTATTACTACTCGATATATCCTATAAAAGGATTACATGAAGAAACATGGTAGAACTTAAAAGCTGATTTTGACACACCAAAACATCAAATAAAGGGTAAACTGATACTCAGTTTCTAACAGAGTCTCCCATCAAACGAATATACGAGTAAAAATCTCACACAAGAGTTTAAAAATTTTGTCCATAGTTGACTTCAAATCAACTCAATCATCATGCAAGTGCAAGCTTTAAATCAATCCTATCATGCGGCATTCTACATTCATAGGTCATTAACCACAATTGCAATCAATTCAAACTAAACCATCAATCGATTCAATCTCACATTCTCAATCAGGTTATATCAAAAGTCAAAAAAATCTTCCCACAAAATAGCATAAATTCAATTATTTTTTTAGAAATTTAAATACTAAAGGTAGAATAAAAAAATATAGAATGTTCCATCTCTGATCCACATCCCCCCGAACTTATTTCTAACTCAAAGAGTTTATTAAGTTCGAAATCAGACAAGAGTGGGAACAATGTCTGGTTGTTGATCTCAAACATCAACTTTTTCTCCCCCGGAGCTTTTGGAAATCGCACAACGTGATTTTTGGGCAGCTGGCACTGAAGGGATTTCGTTGTCGTGAATTGAATCACTTAATCCATGTAAGCCCAAATTGAATTTTAGATATTAAAATTAATTACTAGATCTATGATTAATCCAAGCATGCTCCTATTGAATATTCATAAGAAGGTTTATGCTGACTTCCTGGATTGCAGAAATTGCAGAACGCGATGCGCAGATATTTTATCCTTGATCATCTTTCCCGCGCAATAAGATTTAATCTTAAAAGATGAAGGAATTAAATCTATGAAATTAATTTCAAAAATAGAGGAGAGAAAAGAAGAATAAGATCCTCCAGATCTGATCTTCTGATCTTTATCCCAGCTCCGATCCAAAAATCTGGAGAAGATTCCCTCCAGATTTTGTGCCTGTCTACAAGCAAGATTTCCTCCTAGTTCTCAGATCCCACTAGCCTATCATAGCTCACATATCTTGGTCTGTTGCTTTGCAACTTATAGGAAAAATATGATCTCCAGATGGGCTTGAACTTTCATGGGCAGACCTGGGACCAGTATGCAAATAGCAAATAAAGCCTATCAATTAATCAATTTCCATATTCAACCCAAAATATAATTAATTAATTAATATTGATTCATGCCACCAGAGAATCAATACTGTCCTACAAATTTGCTACCACGTTATGAAGTACGGGTTGCATAGGCTCGGTATATCCTCATATTTAAGGTTACAGACATTTATTAATTAATTTAAGCTCTGACAAGCTGTTAAATTAATTAACATCTTATATTCGCGAGTCAATCTACTTAAACCTTTTTATTTATGTTTGAACTTAACCAGCCTGCAGGACTTTAGCATAACAAACATTTTTAGTTGCTCAGGGAATGTCACCATCCTATACTGGCTTTGGTTACCTAGTTAGAGTGCCAGACAATCATACACAAATTGCTACCACCCAAGATACAGATAAAGCTCAACTAATACCTTTCACTACATCTCAAAGTGGCACATAATCTGTGTATACTTCTGTACCTTCACCTAGGCTTAGGATCTGATCAATCCACCAAGATCAGGATTCCTTTAATGTCAGATAAAAGGAAGAGATCTTAACTTAGATCCTATCAATGCGTACCCCCGGACCAGCATACCAAACAACTACGATAAGCTGCTTATTGTTGGTCCCGATATCAGATTCGTCGTGGTGAATATCGAACAACAAGCACACACAAAATGCAGTGGACTATTAATGTTCACTTGCACACTTAGGTACTTTATCAAGATTGTTTAGCTCAGCTAGAACTTAAGGTTTCTTAAAGTTATACACTAACAACTGGGGTAGCTAGGTTTCAAATCGGAATAGTAAACACTAGGCAATAAGACAATAAGAACACGCAATATTTATAGTGGTTCGATCCAATTGATCTACATCCACTCCTTAGCTGAAACGCTAAGAATTTCACTAAAAATATACGAAATACAAGGATTCGCCGAACACTTGCTGTAGGTGGTGAGCTTTCGAGCCGACCACAACAAAGCTATCCTTCATTACTTCGTTCTTCTCAGTCAGCTGCAGCTCCGGCTAAGTCCAGGGCGAACCTTCATAAAACTTGTCATTCGCTGCTAGTGGGAGCTTTTAAAATTCTCTCCTGAACTTGGTCAGGTTTAGGCAGTATGCCCGTCGGAGTCAATCCATTTTCACAGATTTGACTGCTGGATGCTTCCTAGGATGGAAGATAAATGATTGGATTCTTAACCGAAGTCAAGGTTTCTCTTAAAGACAGTGTCAGATATTCAATGGAAGATACTTCTGGTTGTTGAGAGCTTTGAATACACTTTTATCTCGTGCTCTCAAATGAATACTTTCTCATTCTTTGTTTGTCAAAAGAATCTCGCTGTTAATGCTTTTTCAGAAGTGATTGAGGTTCCTTAGCTCATGAGTAATGGAAGCAGTAGTCGTCTCTCACTTCTGGACTTGTCTTTCATACCTGGAGATTCAAACTTTGAATCTCCATACCCGTTAGACACAACGGCTCCTTCGTCCAAGAGTGGTTTGACTTTATCCGTCCTTTCTGGCGCCATACAATACTTTCTGACCTACTTTAGGAAAGTTTTGTCCTTTGTGTGTACGTCTATCAGAACGATAGTGTAGCAGTCGTTGTTAGCTATCTCGCCTTGCTAAGCCTTCCTAGCAATCTGCTAGACAATGTATCAGACTGATGACTGCTCATCAGTTGCTCATGTTTATCACTTGATTCATTTGACTCTGGATTGCTATCGCCTTTAGCAATCTGCTACATGCTTGCGAATGTTGACTCCTTCAGCATTCCGCTATAGTTTGCTTTTAGCAAATGCTAATCTTCTTCTAGCATTCTGCTACTTGTTCTTCTGACTGCTGAGTACTTGATTCTAGCAGTATTTTCCTTTGACATAGGATTGTTATCTCCTTAGCAATCTCCTCTTTAGCACTGGACCACAATTATCTCTAGCAGTCATCCTCGTCTGCTAATATCTCTAGCAGTCATCCTTGTCTGCTAATATCTCTAGCAGCCACAATCTTCTAGGAATGATTCTAGAAATCTAATCTATTACAACTCGATACTTAGCCTATACAAGACATTACAAGAGTTGCTAGACTATACTAGAATTCAACAATTGATCGACCAATCTACTAAGGATTGATCCAACAAAACCTTTTACAATAATTTCCCAACAATTTCCCCCTTTTTGGAGCGATCAAAGCTTATTATCACTTGCTGAATTAAGAGGAAAAATGTCAATATTTCTCGATTAAGATATTCGTTAATGCTGTATGGAGTCTGCTAGAAATTCTAGCATCTAAATAAATTAGCAGACATTCACAACCAATCCAAAGCAAACTTATGTGAATTCGTTGAATACACTAAAGTGTATATCAACTTTAGTACGCAGTAAAAACTCTGAAATCGACAATAAGGAATTTTCTAAATCTGATTCCATTTTCATTCATTTTATTTGAGCATTACAATTACAAATTAAAAGGAATATAAAAAAATGCTAAGATAAGAAGTGAAAGGTCAAGAGTCGGGAGCACGCTTCTTCTTATCAAGCTCATCGAACTTGCTCATCGTCATCTTCATGAATTTCTCCACATAAGCCTTGCTCGCTTCTTGTTCTGCCGCATCCCTCTCCATCTTCTTAGCAAGCTTTTCGTTGTCCATCTCCAACTTCTTAATCTTCAGCTCTAGTTCTTTCTTTTTGAGCTCCTCCTCCTTCTTCTTGATTTCTTCAACCTCTAGCCTCCTTTCCTCCTCAGCACCAGCCAGAGCTTCTTCCTCCTTCTTCCTCTGCTCGGCTTCAGCAAGTCTCATTTCTTCCCCCTCTTTGATTGCAACAAAAAAGGTAGAAGAAAAAGATTGAATGGTTTGCATCATTTGTTGCTGGGAATCAGCGACCTCCGTTGTCAAAATCTCCACATTTTGTTTCACATAGGAAACATCTAACCTCACCTCAACAACCTCAGTGCTGAAATCTGACACTTCGGTCCTGACCTCATCAATCTCGTTCCTTATTTTAGCCTTTTCCATCTCAACAAGCTTATTCAGGGAAGATAGAGCACTTCGCATCACTTTTTGCACGGCTTAATCCACGTAAGATTGGAAGTCATAGGAACTTATAGGCGTAGCTTCAAATGCAGAAGATGTTGTTGCTAACACCATGTCCAGACCTTCAGCAGTTGTAGTCCCTTCCTGGCTCGGCTGTGCTATCTCCAAGGCTTCAACATTTGCTAGTTGAGCAGCAGAGTAGCGCGACTCTTCATCCATAACCAGCTTAGCACCCGCCATGATCTGAGCAATTTCAGCATCATGAGAAATCTGAGCCTGAGTAGCCACGTAGCGTTCTTCCTCATTCAGCATCCTTTGAGTAGCATCCAAGATTTGAGCAGTTTTGGCCTCCTGAGCTTCCTCAGCTTGAGAAGCTTTTATGATGCTAAGAATATCCAGGCCCAACAACAAGACAATTATTTTGTCTTTTTTCACTAAACTCAGGTGCCTCACGCTCAACAATCATTTCGGTCTTTCGGGCTTCCATCATTTCCTTCTTTGGTGCTTCATATTCTGCTTGACAATGACGGTACTCAGCAGCCGCTATTGCTTGGCGCATCGAAGTTCAATCTGGGCGTCTAAGTAATCGTCTGGGGCAAAAGAGGAAAATGGCAATGATTTGGAGTTGGAGAATAGTTTGTGAGCACGGATCGCCTGCAGTTTAGCAATGACCTGCTTGTCTGAGTACTGCTTGGATCCGGCTACTTGATCAACCCAATCATTCGCCCATGACTCTTTCTTCCTCAAGAAATTTAAGCCTCGAGCAGTGGTGACCAGCATCCTTTCCTCAAAGCATAGCTAATGCGTCACATAATCAATGAATTTCCACCTCCTCAGCTCCTCTACTAACACCTTTCCTTGCTTTGTCGTCTCATCGATCTCACCATAGAAGAAATTAGCTAAGTCTCTTTCAACTTCTGTCGAAATGAATTCTTCGATCTCAGACAACATCGGAAGTACATCTCCACTCGCCTCCTCCTTGATATGAACAAGAGCACACTATTGAGAAATCCCTATTAACTTGAATCGAGGCCTTGGAAGACCGTCGAAGGGTACACGCAGCTGATTGTCGATGCCTATGTTGATCTCCCTCAGGAAGCGTGCGTCGTATACGTCCTCAGATTCACCATCGGAATCTGATTCAGAATAAGCATCTTCATATCCTGCGGGAGTCTCTTTGCTGACCTGCTCCTCTCCTTGTGTGCTTTCTTTCCTGTCGGAGATGCTAGCAACTTGCTCTGCACCTTGTCCTTTAGCAACACTAGCAGTCGGCTCAACGTGCAGTTCTTTAGCACTCTCAGCCTCATCCTCTTCATGCTGTCCTGCTCCGGAAGGACCCTTTTCCTTGTCTATGGGTGGCATCTCCTCATCAGAGCTACTGCTGCTACTGCTGGGCTGTTCATTTGGTGCTCGGATTTGAACACCTTTCCCTTTGGATTGCTCTGGCATATTAAAGGCTCCGGACTACAAGAGTTGATCTAGCTCTTTGTCGGACATTGCTTCCTCTTCGGGCACTATTGCTCCACTAGCATCAACTTTGGGATTGGTGACAATGATCCGTCCACCTTCCTTTGCTTTTCCTTTCTTCTTTTTCTCTGCTTCGATAGCTTGTTAGGAAGCCTCCTATGCTGCCCGCTCCAACAACTGAGCAGCCCTCTTTGCCTCGGCACGTCCATCGGCAGCCCTCATAGCTTGCTCGAAATTTCGATCACGAGCATCAAACGTCATCTGCTCCATGTTCTTCTTAAACTTCTTCTTCTCCAGAACTCGTCGTTATGCTTGCCTCTGCCTCTTCCTTTCTTTTATACCTTAGCAGCTTCTTTCTCCTGCTCCGATTGCTTCACTAACTTCCTCCTAGTCCCCTTCTTCTCTGGCTCAGCAGGAGTGGGGACGTCCTTAGAGATCAGATCAAGTGGCTTCTAAATCCGCCTCCTAGTCCTCCTCTTCTCAGGCGTAGTAATCTCGGTGCGGGGCCTCTTTGGAATGGTAGCAGTGAGAGAATCCAGTTGAGCAGTGGGGACAGGGACATCTCCTCCTAGCTCGAGCTTCTCAATTTCTTCGAGCTCCTCGAAGCACTTCTCCGTCTCTGCTTCTTTTCTAGATGCCGCTATCTCCAATGGAGTCATAGCAATGGCATGCTCATGCCGCTGGAATGCTAGCTCAGCAGCGTGAGGATGCTTTGGAGATGTAGGAATTGTGGTGTCCACGTTTGTCGTGCCCTTCAAAATCCTCAGACAGCTAGCATCAGGAAGAGCAGTGGCCTTCCTCGTCTGAGGAATGAAGTCCGTCGGAAGCAACCTCTCCCCTGCATCCAGCCTCTTCTTATGAAAGAACATTTCTATAAACTTACTGATTTTCAAACAAAAATTCACATTCGAAGAGAATCTGCCATCCCTCTTCACAGTCACATTCTTTTTCACATGCTCCAGCCACCTCCTGTAAAAAAACTCAGCCAATTACCGTTAACCTTGTCTACCAGGGTCATCATCACAGAATACCTGTGAGCAGACATCTATGAGTATGAACCAGCATCACACTGGAACATTTTGATCAACAGCTCAGCAAGGAGCTTGTATTCCCCCTGGAATTGGTTGATAGGGTGTACGACCTTGAAGGTGATCGGCTGGCCTTTGTTGTCTTTCACTAACTCCGGCTTCTTCCACATCTTCCAACGCTTTTCCACCTCAGCCTGATTATGTAGCTTATACTGAGCAATACGAGTACCATCTTTGGGAAGCCCAAACTTGGCAGCAAGGATATCTGCATTCACCTCCAATATTATTCCAAACACCGATATCTTAAAAGACTTTTCAGAGGGCTCCTCCACTACTTCCCTAGAATAAAATTCAGACACCATATGTGGGTGGAACCACGATGGCTCTGGTGACAGAAACCCAATAACTCCAGCTTTTTCAAGAACTTCCATGAGCCAATCTAGAAATTGCGTAGCGGCGAGAGGGGTGTATAGAATCCTATATTTCATAATCTGTGTTGTGCGCCTCTGCTTATTGGAAAGATTGGACTGTGCCCTTGCCTTGGCAAGCTTCACCAACTGACCATATGAGATGTCGTCCTCCACATCCTCCTTCTTGACGACACCGGTGTATCGAGCTGCCCACCTCTCATGGAGAGTCATGGTGGAAGTAAGGGATTGAATAGGAAGACCGAACTCAGTAGATGAATCCGATGAGGTGGTATGAATAGATGGTTCGGAGCCAGAGTGATGAGATTAGGTTGAGGATTCATGGTTAGCAGCCATTGCAAACAAACTTAGGAAATTTTTTTAGAGAGATTTGGAATTTTCTGCGAGCTTGAAGGCGAGAAGGCTTAGGGATTTTAATTTATGTAAAGTGAAGAAATTCGCGTAAGTGAGGTGTATATACCTTACGGGTAAAGATCTGACGGTTGGGGTTACGCCTCTTCAGATGCAATCGATGGCTAGGCTTTGCGAGGACGTTTCGTATGGTGACCCACACCCCTACGAACTCGAGTGTCGATGATGTGTCAATCCCTGGTTCGTCGCTGCCATCTGCACGCAATAAATGCAAGTCCCATTTGAAATTCAAATTCATCCCGCGTTTGAATTCCTTTGCATGGTGGAGACTGCTACCGGTTGGGACTTAGCAGTCTGCTATCGTAGGAAATCCTTAGCTTGGACTCAGCACTCAATTCATACAGGTATAGTCTACTGAGGGTTCGAACTCAACAGCCAAATCCTCTAGCAATCTTCAATGAATATTCCCAAATATCAAACACCTTTGGGAATGCTATGAGCTTTGACTTAGCACTTCTCTGCTATCTGCTCAACAGTCTCGAGTTAGCATCAAGACCTAGCAGTCTAAAGACGTAATCTTGAAAATGTTTCTCCATCTCCTTCAGATCTTCAAGAAATCCAGAAAGAATGAGAATAACAACTCATTCATCCATAGCATCGTCTATCTCAATAAGGCCTAACTTGATGCATAATTCTTTAAATCTGGCCTCAGCTAACGGTTTAGTGAAGATATCCGCAATCTGTTCTTCTGTGCATATGTATTGAACGTGGATATCCTTCTTCTCCTGATGATCTCTGATGAAGTGATGTTGGATATCAATATGCTTCGTGCTCGAATGATGAACTGGGTTCTTTGTTATGCACATTGCACTACTGTTGTCGCAGTATATCGGCACACATTTAGGAGGAATATAATAATCTTACAATTGCTGTCGAATCCACAAGATTTGCGCACAACAGCTAGCGGCTGCTACATACTCTACTTTAATAGTAGATGTAGGCACTGAGTGCTGCTTCTTGTTAAACCAGCTTATGAGCTTGTGTCCAAGGAATTAGCATGTCCCGCTGGTTCTTTTCCTATCAATCTTGCACCCTCCAAAGTCTGAATTTGAGTAGCCACTCAATGCTAGACCATCTGACCTTGGATACAAAATTCCTAGACCTTCTATGCATTTGAGATATCGTACAATCCTCTTAGCTGTGTCCAGGTGCGACTTCTTGGGGTTTGCTTGATATTTCGCACATAGACCAACAACATACCATATATCTGGTCTGCTAGCTGTGAGATATAGCAGTGAACCGATAATACCTCGATAGAGAGTAGGATTCACAACATCTCCTTCTTTTTCAAGCACAGCTATACAGGTCTTGCTTATTGGACTTGAAGTCCTAGAAAATACGACATCTTCCCCATCGTACTCGTCTAGAAATTGCTCGTCATAAGCTTTGAAAACTTATCGCACAAGTTTGAATTCTTCGATCCAAAAATAATGTCGTCGACATATATCTGCATGAGAAAGATACTTCCTTCGTCCTTAATACGAAAGAGGGTTTGGTCTATCTTTCCTTTCTTGAATCCATTAGCTAGCAAGAATTTAGACAAAAATCCATACCACGCTCTTGGTGCATGCTTCAAGCCATATGAGGCTTTCCTTAGCCTATAAACTTGATTTCCCTGCTCAAAGCCTAGTGGTTGCTCCACATAGACTTCCTCCTAGAGCTCACCATTAAGAAAGGCGATCTTCACATCCATTTGCATCACAGAAAACTCATGATGTGCAACATATGCTAGGAATAAGCGAATAGCTTCCACTCGGGCTACTGGAGCAAACGTCTCGTCATAGTCTATTCCTTCGCATTGTCTGTAGCCTTTTACTACTAGATGAGCTTTATTGTGGATGACCATTCTTGACTCATCTTTCTTGTTCTTGAACACCCACTTGGTTCCAATAACGCTCGGATGCTCTGGTCTATCTACTAGATCCCAAACATGATTGCGCGTGAACTCTGCTATCTCTTCTCGCATAGCATTCACCCAATTTAGCACGCTAGCATCGCATTGCCTTGCCTCGTAAGAATAGGATCATTGATGTCACCAAGGACATCATGCAAATGATGATTGCTTAGCCATCTTGGCTTCAGATTGCTAGGTTCTGGAACTTCAGCATTGGCCTCGCCTGCTGGGTTTTTGTTTGCTACAACATTTTCCTCAGCAGTCTCCGGGGTTTCGGCATTCCGGATCTCAGCATCCTGATTATCAGCATTAGGAATCTCAGCAACTGCAACCCAGCATCTGAAACTTCAGCAATAGGGATTTCAGCAACTGGAACTTCAGCAGCCTGATCTTCAGCATTCTCCAAATGCTCAGCAACGGCTTGGGCAATATCATCAGCAGCGCCTATGCCGTTTTCAGCACCTTTTACTGGATTTGGGATCTCCTCATCGTCATCATTAAGCGATTCCAGGATATCCAAATTATCATTGAGATAAATTGGATTGGTGGCCTCAGCATGATCGTTAACATCATTGGCCTTATCAGCAGTCTGGTCACCTGATGAGTGCGTCAGGGTTAGATTGTAATCACTCATAGACTTAGTCGGGTCAATATGCATATTTTCAAAACAAATCATGATTGATTGACCATGGACATCATTAGTCTCATGATTACTAACCACTTTCTCTCTTATAACTCTGCGCACTAAGATAGACTCATCAAAAATAGCATTGCATGTTATTTCCACCACTCCGATTATCTTGTTTAATACTCTATAGCCTTTGTGAGAAGGGTGACCATATCCAAGGAACACACCTTCATCAGACTTAGGCAAAAAAGTATTAAGCTTTGACTTCCCATTGTTATGGATATAACATGTCGAACCAAAAGCACGGAGATGAGTAATAGAAGGCTTACGACCGTTGTATACTTCATAAGGAGTCTTATTGAATATGACAGTGATTGCGCTCCTATTCTGAGTATAGCAGACTGTCATGACTGCTTCGCCCCAATACTTAGCAGACAACTTGTAATCGGCTAGCATAGACCACACTGCTTCCTTGAATGTTCGATTCCTTCTCTCTACTAGACCGTTCTGCTGGGGGGTCCTAGCAGTGGATTTCTCATGCCCGATACCAGCTTTAGTGCAAAAATCCATTAAGATACTGTTGCAGAACTCAGTTCCATTGTCCGATCTGATCCTCTTGATTGTAACTTCTTTGCTCTTTTCCTCCTTGAGGATTAGCTCCGAAAGGATGAGCTTTACTTCATCTTTAGTCTTTAGTAATTGAACCCACGTGTACCTAGAGTAGTCATCAACAACCACAAGTGTATAAATATTTTTACTTTTAGTGGTTGGAGTGACTTGACCAAATAGATCCATATCCAAGAGCTCTAGGATCCTTTTTGAAGTGGCCTTCTCCGGGTTGGATCTGAATGATGCTTTGCTCTGCTTCCCATGCTGGCAAGCTTTGCACACACTTTCCATGCGGAAATTTTCAGCAGGCAGACCTACAACAAGCTTATTCTTGGCTAGATGGTTAATGGTTTTAAAATTCAGATGATTCAACCTGTTGTGCTATAGCCAAGTTGTCTCTTCCTTGCTCAGTGTTATGAAGTATGAATGTTGTTGACTGCTTTGCCAATCAACAATATATAGCCCACCCTTGCGGATGCCTCTAAGCTTTACTTGACCTATAGCATTGTCAGAAATTAGAACATCCAGTATTAACAAAAGAGACAGTATACCCATTTTCGCATAGCTGGCTAATGCTTAGCAGGTTGTGCTTGAGATTGGACACGAGCGCAACATTGATAATCCTTAGTCCATTTCGCTCTATGCATCCTCTCCCAACCACTCCGCCTTTGGTATTGTCACCGAACATGACTGTGGGGCCATAAAATCTTTGGATGTCAGAGAACAACTTTTCATCCCCCGTTATTTGGGCTGAACAACCACTATCAATGATCCATTTATTTGACATACTTGATGCCTTAGCATAGGGATCTTGATCCTGCAAAACAATCAACAAGTTGATTTAGGTACCCGCTTAGCATCAGGTCCTGTGGGATTAGCATGGATCATGGTTCCTTTTGGAACCCACATCTTGGCGATCTTGAAGATTTTCTTCGTGATCTAACCCTTCACAGCCTTCTCGACCTTAGTATAAGTATGCTTTGCATAATTAGATCTAGGTGTGGTTGTGTGCTTAGCCTTCCTAGTCCTTTGAAATGGAAATGGTTTGGACTTAGGCCTTACATAGGTGTTCCTCCTATGTGGTGTGTAAGAGTGATATTCTGGTCTTACAGCATGATAATTAACCTGCTTGCCATTGTGGAGGGAAGGATATGCGTTCCCAGCATTGGGAACAAAAATCTCAACATTCCTTCTCGACACTGTTGGGAATGACTGCTTAGCAGTCTGCTTAGCAATGGCTTGTTGTGTCCTCTGCTAGGGTTTAGTAGATGTCTGCTTAGCATACGATCTCTTGTTCCTCTGCTGAGGTTCAGCAGATCCACTCTGCTTACGTCTTTCCCCTTGCTTAGTAATTCAGGATTCAACAATCATATTTCCCTTAGTATCCTCTTTAGCATATAACTTTCCATCAGAGACGAATTGAATCTTTCTCGGCTTAGAAGTTTCTGCCTTTTCAAATACAACCTTCTTATAGGATTTGCTAGAAGCTTCAATACTACTAAGGCCTAACCCAGATCTATCAGTAAGAGATCTTTGTTGGCTCACAATGGTATTTAGTACTGTCTTGCTAGTAGTATAAGCACAAATGCATTCCTTACTAGCCCTGTTTTTCAAAGTATTATTCTCCTTTTCAAAATTTTGAAAATTTTTAGAGAGTTTGGAGAAATCATCCTTGAGTTTCGAGTGTTCATCGCTATCAGACCTTAGTCTTTCGACTTCATTGGTCAAAGGTGTGACTTTTAATTGTAGCGAAGTGTTCTCTCCTACTATAACATCTTTCATTTCATAAATCTTTGAAAACTCTAAAGATAGCTTAGTAAGGTAATCATCCTCGGACACTAAAGAAGTAGACTCCTCAATTTGATGCGTGATAGCTAGAAAAGAAATACTCATAGAAATTACCTCCTGAGCATCGACTGCAAGAGCAGATTCAGCAGGTTGCTAAGCAACCTCAAAAATATTTGCCATTAACACGAGCATGGATTCCTCATCATCTTCTTCGGAGGAATAGTTATACTCCTCATCATTATCTGGGATATCAGGTAACTTAGTCCTCGTCAGCAACGCTCAGGTAACGGCTTTAACAGCACGTCTCTCAAATCTTTGCTTCAGGCCCTCTCTCTCCTCTTTTTAACTTTCGAATATTCGTGCTTGAGATGATCTGGAGAGTCACACTCAAAGCATGTCGTAGGCTTTCGCTCTGCTGAGCGGGTGGATGATGAAGAAAGCTTAGCTTCCTTGGCTTCTTTCTCTGCTTTGGCTTCCAACATCAGCTTCAGAAGCTTTCTCATCTGCTCTTCCAGCTCGTTGATCTTTAAATCAACAGGTTGAGAACCTGATGTTGAGACAACCTCGTTTGCTGGCGACGATGGAATAGATCTCTCACCACGGAAAGGCTTCTTGGGCTTCCATTTGCTGGGATCTCTCTTAGAGAAGAATTCTAAGTCTTTAGAGTTAGCAGCGGGTGTTGATTGAGCTTGTGTCATGATTGCTTCATTCTTCTCTGACTGCTCGATTATAAACTCGTGAGTTTTAAGTTAAGCTTATACCTCGGATGTTGACATGTTGCTGAGGTCCTTATCGCTCAAGCTTGTCATCTTCACGAACCAGTCTTCTCTTTGGAAGAGTTTAGAAATGATTTTGTTGTTCATCTACCTAGTGTCATATGTCTTTCCCAGGTTGCGAAGCTCTCCAACAATAGTGTTGAACCTTTCTTCCAATGCTTGAATAGATTCTCCTGCATGCATAGAGAAGGATTCATATTTATCAACAGCTACCTAGAGCTTGTTGTGCTTCATTTGGTCGGTATCCTGGGAGGATTCACAAACATAATTCCACATCTGCTTGGCTGTATCAAAGTCCAAGCCTTTATTTGCCATCAACGGAGGCAAAGAATCAAGGATAAGCTTCTTTGCTGGTTGCTCCAGTGGAGCTCGCTTCTTATCCTCTATAGTATACTCATCGAATGACTTTGGGATCATTTGAGGTTGTGTCGGTTGTACATCAGCGACCTGTCCTATAAAAGTGTTAGCTTTCATGATTTTAATAGGACCTTTCTCAAGAACATCCGCCATCTCCGGATGATTGCTTTGAAGTTGTATGATGGCAAGCTTCTGCCATGAGTTGAACTTCTCCTTGGTATACCTAGGCTAGGTATGGTTCATCTTAGCAAACTTTAGACCTGAGCTAG
Organism: Plectranthus barbatus; assembly: GCA_026898455.1. Classification (NCBI taxonomy): domain Eukaryota; kingdom Viridiplantae; phylum Streptophyta; class Magnoliopsida; order Lamiales; family Lamiaceae; genus Plectranthus; species Plectranthus barbatus. The sequence goes on from JAPKLW010000205.1 coordinate 253,071, forward strand.
ACACAAAGAAACAAAATACCAGCGCAAGGAAAAACTAGATCTGGCCTTAAAGTGACTCAGAAGCAGTCAGTCTTTCAACCTGGCTATGATACCACTTGTTGGTCCCGAGATCAGAGTCATCGAGGTGAGTATCGAACAACAAGCACACACGAAATGCAGTGGAATATTAATGTTCACTTGCACACTTAAGTACATTATCAAGATTGTTTAGCTCAGCTTGAACATAGGGTTTCTTAAAGTTATACACTAACAACTTGGGTTGCTAGGTTTCAAATCAGAATAGTAAACAGTAGGCAATAAAACAATAAGAACACGAAATATTTATAGTGGTTCGATCCAATAGTTCTACGTCCACTTCTTAGCCAAAACGCTAAGAATTTTACTAAAAAGATATACGAAATACAAGGATTCACCGAACACTTGCTATAGGCGGTGAGGTTTTGAGTCGGCCACAGCAAAGCTATCCTCCGTTACTTCGTTCTTCTCAATCCGCTGCAGCTCTGGCCAAGTCAAGGGCGAACCTTCGTAAAACCTGTCCTTCGCTGCGAGGGGGAGCTTTTAAAGTTCTCTCCTGAACTTGGTCTTGTTTTGGCAGTATGCCCGTCGGAGTCAATCCCTTTTCAAAGATGTTATTGCTGGATGCTTCTTAGGATGGAAGGTATCCCAATGATTGGATTCTCAACCGAAGTGAAGTAATCTCTTAAAGACAGTGTCAGATATTCAATGGAAGACACTCCTGGTTGTTGAGAGCTTTGAAGACACTTTTATCTCGTGCTCTCAAATGACTACTTTCTCACTCTTTCTTTGTCAAAGGAATCTCTCCGTTAATGCTTTTTCAAAAGTGGTTGAGGTTCCTTAGCTCGTGATTAATGGAAGCTGTAGTCGTCTCTCACTTGTAGACTTGTCTTTGATACCTTGAGATTCAAATTTTGAATCTCCATACTCGTTAGACACAACGGCTCCTTCGTCCAAGAGTGGTTTGACATTATCCATCCTTTCTGGTGTCGTACAGTACTTTCTGACCTACTTCGGGAAATTTCTGTCCTTTGTGTGTACGTCTGTCAGAACGGTAGTGTAGCTGACGTTGTTAGCTATCTCACCTTGCTAAGCCTTCTCGGAATGATCTGCTAAGCCTTACCGAACTGCTGACTACTCAGCAGTTGCTCAAGTTTATCACTTGATTCCTTTGACTCTGGATTGCTATCGCCTTTAGCAATCTGCTACATGCTAGCGAATGCTGACTCCTTCAGCATTCTGCTATATTTTGCTTTTAGCAAATGTTAATCTTCTTCTAGCATTCTGCCACTTGTTCTTCTGACTGCTGAGTACTTGATTCTAGCAGTCTCTTCCTTTGACATAGGATTGCTATCTCTTTCGCAATCTCCTTCTTAGCACTTGACCACTATTCTCTCTAGCAGTCATCCTCATCTGCTAATATCTCTAGCAGTCATCCTCGTATGCTAATATCTTTGGTCAATCAATTGCCGAATTCTAGTATAGTCTAGCAACTCTTGTAATGTCCTGCATAAGCTAAGTATCGAGTTGTAATATATTAGATTGCTAGAATCATTCCTAGCAGATTATGGCTGCAAGAGATATTAGCAGACAAGGATGGCTGCTAGAGATATTAGCAGACGAGGATGACTGCTAGAGATAATAGTGGTCAAGTGCTAATGAGGAGATTGCTAAGGAGATAACAATCCTATGTCAAAGGAAGAAACTGCTAGAATCAAGTATTCAGCAGTCAGAAGAACAAGTAGCAGAATGCTAGAAGAAGATTAGCATTTGCTAAAAGCAAACTATAGCGAAATGCTGAAGGAGTCGGCATTCGTTAGCATGTAGCAGATTGCTAGGAAGGCTTAGCAGATTGTTCTGAGAAGGCTTAGCAAGGCAAGAAATCTAACAAAGACTGCTACACTACCGTTCTGATAGACGTACACACAAAGGACAAAACTTTCTCGAAGTAGGTCAGAAAGTACTGTACAACATCGTAAAGGATGGATAAAGTCGAACCACTCTTGGACAAAGGAGCCGTTGTGTCTAACGAGTATGGAGATTCAAAGTTTGAATCTCTAGGTATAAAAGACAAGTCCAGAAGTGAGAGACGACTACTGCTTCCATTACTCACGAGCTAAGTCATAAGCTCATTTTTCTACTCTCTTATCGCATAGTTTTTCTTTTCTTTTAGGCATTTTAGTTTGTTTTCTTGAATAAACTGAGCATGAGTATATATTAGAAGGTATTATGCTTGCCATGGTAAGATTTCGCAGGTTTTAGGCCAAATCCAATGGAGAACCCATACCGAAAGCAGCAGATGTCCAAAGAAACAGTCACAAATTCTTCCACCGATGGAATCTGAGCTAATGGAGCAAGTCATTTGAAAGATCTTTGAATTAGCTTTCCAACACAACTGGAATCGAATCAATTGGAGTTTAGATGCGAAAGTTATGGCCAAAATCGTGAGACTGCACAGAAGGGTCGGAAGTGGCGGAAACGTCTCTGTTTCGACCGAAACGAAGCCATCTCGGCCGGGCCGAATTCTCCATCTCGGCCATGGCAAGGGCCATCTCGGCCTAGATAGACTTGTTTGGCGAGATTTGGCGAGATTTTCACATATTTTGGGCGAGAATTGCTTGGGGAACAAGATATACATCAATATGGAAGCAATAAATCATACTTTTTGAAGATATGCATCCAAGGCCTCAACCCTACTACTATATAAACTCTTCAATAGCTCAGAATTATGAGCCCCTTTAGTTTTGAAAACACTCTCCTTTTAGTTTTTATATTCTTCCCCCTTTATAGTTTTTACACTTTTATTTTCTGTTTTCTTTAGAATTCCTCTTTACTTTTTGTTGAACCTTTACTTTTTAATGCAATCTTTATTTTTCCTTGCAATGTTTATCTTTAATATCTTTGAGCCTGAAATTCGATTGTGAGTTTGTCTGCAATTTTGAGTTTCTCTAGAACTTGCTCTGTTTCTCTTTCAAGACTGCTAGTGTGCACAGGTTTAGGAAGTGATTTTAGGCCATCTTTGTTTAGCCCATTTTCCCATACACTGTCCTAATTAAATGTTATCCCTAGTCAGCCAGTTCGAGCCTATGATAATTTCTTTGTTTGTCTATGAGTTGGAAGTAAATAGGAGAATCAACTCTTGTCTATGAGAGTGGGTCGGGATTTGTTTGAGAAGGATAAGATATTATTAGAAGGGTAAAAGCAAAAGAAAAGGTTGGGCTCTAGAAAAAGAAGAAAAAGAAAATAAATAGTTGTTGTGTTTAGTCCTTATAAGCTCAAATGCATAATCAAAATTGTTTAGAGCATAAAAGGATATGTGTGAAAAAAAAAAGAGAAAAAAAAGGAGAGAGAAAGAATAAAAGAGCCATGAGTTGTGTTGGAAATCTAAGGAGTTTGGTAGATGTTCATAGAAGGTGGTTTGGATTGATTGAGGAAGTCTAACTTGATTGATGTTAGCCATTTGGCCATATTTCCCTACCTTTCACAAAAAGCCTACATTACAACCTTGAATAAAGTCCTTTCTGATCTTAGACTTGTGTGCACATATTTGCAGTGGAGATTGAGATTATTTGCAAGCCTATGGTAGAACTTGATTTGCATGACTTGTGTGTGATCTCATAATTATCCTAAACACTTGAGTGAATGAGCGAAACACTTCCCATGTGAGTCTTCCATAGTTTACAGATTTTCTGATTCTTTCAAAAATGCTAATGTTTAGTAGATTTACGAGTTTGAATGTGATGAATCTTGTGAGGCATTGCACTACTCTTCTGCTTGAACTTTTGATTCTTTCTTTTGTTGATTGAGGACAATCAAGTGTTTAAGTTTGGGGGGTTTGATAAACTCGTTTTTCTACTCTCTTATCACATTGTTTTTCTTTTCTTTTAGGCATTTTAGTTTGTTTTCTTGAATAAACTGAGCATGAGTATATATTAGAGGGTATTATGCTTGCCGTAAAGATTTCGCAGGTTTTAGGCCAAATCCAATGGAGAACCCGTACCGAAAGCAGTAGATGTTCAAAGACACAGTCACAAATTCTTCCACAGACGTAATCTGAGCAAATGGAGCATATCTTTGTATTAGCTTTCCAACGCAACTGGAATCGGATCATTCGGAGTTCGGATGCGAAAGTTATGGCCAAAACTGTAAGACTGCGCAGAAGGGTCGGAAGTGGCGGAAACGTCTCTATTTCGACTGAAATGAAGCCATCTCGGCCGGGCCGAATTCTCCATCTCGGCCGTGGCAAGGGCCATCTTGGCCGAGACAGACTTGTTTGGCGAGATTTGGCGAGATTTTCACATATTTTGGGCGAGAATTTCTTGGGGAACAAGATATACATCAATATGGAAGCAATAAATCATACCTTTTGAAGATATGCATCCAAGGCCTCAACCCTACTTCTATATAAACTCTTCAATAGCTCAGAATTATGAGCCCCTTTAGTTTTGAAAACACTCTCCTTTTAGTTTTTATATTCTTCCCCCTTTACAGTTTTTACACTTTTATTTTCTGTTTTCTTTAGAATTCCTCTTTACTTTTTGTTGAACCTTTACTTTTTAATGCAATCTTTATTTTTCCTTGCAATGTTTATCTTTAATATGTTAGGCTAGAACCCTAAACAGGTTCTAGGGTTTCTCCATCTGTGATGCTTGTTTAGATTTATTTATTCAAACCCTTGTTTTGGTTTAAACCCTTGGGTTGTTTATAAATTTAATTGCCCTTTGCTATAATTTGTATGCAGATTTAGCATCGATCACTAAGGAACCTCAACCACTTCTGAAAAAGCATTAACATTGAGATTCCTTTGACAAACAAAGAGTGAGAAAGTATTCATTTGACAGCACGAGATAAAAGTGTATTCAAAGCTCTCAACAACCAGGAGTGTCTTCCAATGAATATCTGACACTGTCTTTAAGAGATTCTTTGACTTCGGTTGAGAATCCAATCATTGGGATACCATCTATCCTAGGAAGCATCCAGCAGTCACATCTCTGAAAATGGATTGACTCCGACGGGCATACTGCCAAAACCAGATCAAGTTCAGGAGAGAACTTTAAAAGCCCCCCCTAGCAGCGAAGGAAAATTTTTACGAAGGTTCGCCCTTAACTTGGCCGGAGTTGTAGCTGACTGAGATGAATGAAGTAACGGAGGATAGCTTTGCTGTGGCTGGCTCGAAAGCTCACCGCCTACTGCAAGTGTTCGGCGAATCCTTGTATTTTGTATATCTTTTTAGTGAAATTCTTAGCATTTCGGCTAAGGAGTGGACGTAGATCTATTGGATCGAACCACTATAAATATTGCGTGTTCTTATTGTTTTAATGCTTACTGTTTACTATTCCGATTTAAAACCTAGCGAGCCAAGTAGTTAGTTGATCATTGTAAAATCTACAGATTAATTATAGCAACAGTGGCAAATAAATTTATAAGGAACCCTAAGGTTATCGAATCCAGGGGAATTGTATAACGAAACTATCCTATGTACTAATTATGATCCTAAGATTCATTGTTTGAGTGAACAGAAAATAAGGGTTTTGATTTGGAAAACAAATATGACAATACTTGAAAATTAAAGAGGTTTTGAAATTTTAAAGGAACACAGATTCTAGGGAATAATTCTTATTATGGATAACATGTAGAACCAATTAAATTAACAGGTGGAATACTGCAATAATGCTATATTTCCTTGGTTGGGCAAATATAACCTAGATTACTAATTAGTGACTATCTCCGCCCGATCTCAAGAACACCAAATTAGTCAATCTGATAAGCAAATCAGTTCAATCCCTACAGTCTAATACATCTCATTGGACAGTATAGAGTGTATCATGCATTCCTAAGCCCACTATCAACATTCACCTCTCGGTCTTTCTATCAATACCTAGACATCTAAATTAATCGTCACCTCTCGGTCCTTGTATTAAATTAGAATTATAAAATAAACACAGGACTCATGAACCTAATTAATTAATCCTAACATGCATCCATAATAATATCAAACCCTAGAACTCTCTAGGGTTTCTAGCCACTCATCGCAGATAGAAATCCAAAAGAAAACATATTGAATTGCATAAAAGTAAAGAACTTACAAGAAAATAAAAGGGTTTCGTGTTTCCCAACTCTCAAAACTCCAAAAACTGAAAAATATGATGATGCCTCCTGAAAAAGTCGAATTTACTAGGTATTTATAGGGGTGGATTTGTATCCTATCAAATCTAGGGCTAAAGATATTAATAAATCCGATTTTCATCAAATTCCCGCGCCAGCAGACTCGCATCGATCGATGTGGATTGGCGTTGATCGACGTGGCTCTCCCTTCGGTATCGATCGATGTGGATTGGCGTCGATCGACGTGGTCCTATCTCGCCCCTTCTGTGCGGTGTCACAATTTTAGCCATAACTTCCTCTCCCGAACTCCGATTGACACGATTCAAGTAGCGTTGGAAAGCTAACTCAACGCATCATCCAATGCAATGCGGCAATAGCCCGAATTCTGTTCACTGCTACTCTTACACGTCACTGCTTTCGGAATGGTTTTCAAGTGAATTTGGCCTATAACCTGTAGAAACACACCAAAGTACGCATAATACCACTCAATATAGACTCATGCATAAAATATATATATAAACTCAATCAAATTACATAAAATAGTAGAAAATAATATAGATAAGTGAGTAAAATAATGAGCTTATCAAACCCCCCAAATTTGAACGTTTGATTGTCCTCAATCAATAGTCAAGAAAGAAATCAAAAGATCATGCGATTAAAGTGCAATTCCTCACAAGATTCATCACAGTCAAGGGTCAAAAATCCACTACACACATGCAATTTGAAAGAGACGAAAAAAGTCATCAACAGTGGAAGAACTCACGGGAAGTATATCGCTCAACTCTCAAGTGTTTAAGGTATAGATGAAAGCACTCAATAACATGTATGAAGAAATTTCTACCATAGGCTTGCAGATTTTCTAATATCTCAACTGCTAGAATGTGCACACAAGTCTAGAATCAAAAAAAACTTTCAATAGGTTGTAATGTAGGCTTTTTCTAGTAAGGTAGGAAAATATGGTCAAGTGACTAGAATCCATTAAGTGGCCAACTCAACAAACTACAACCACTCTCAATCATCATCCACCTAATCTCCTCAAATATATCAACAAATACACAACTTTTTTTTTTCTAGCTCATTTTGAATCTCTTATGCTCTTTACATAATTTTTGTATTCTTATCTTTTCAGAGAGCTTATGAGAATTCTAATTATTTCTTTGAGCTTCTTTTTCACACATCTTGTTCACCACTAATTTATGTTTTCTTAACTCCATCTCACAATCATTCCACACCATATACCACAACTCAAGACATGAGCGAAACCAATACTTCTTCTTAATCTCATAGACAAGGAAAGAAAAATTTTGTACAGGCTCAAAAGTGGCTAACTTGGAAAAATTTAATGTGAAGCGACAGTGTTTTGGGAATTGGGCTATCAAAGATGGCCTAAGATCATTTCCAAAACTTGTGCACACTATGCAGTCTCAACACAGAAAATAGGCAAGTTCTAGAGAAATAAAAACACACATAAGAATCTCATATCAAACGAAATAAAGGCTCAAATTTCTCACACAAGGGTTCAAAATTTTTCTTCAACAGTCAATTTCAAATCAGCTCAATCATCATGCAAGCATAAGTGTCAAATCAATCCTATCATACGGTATCTACATTCATAGGCATCTAATCACAATCACAATCAATTCAAACTCAACCCTCAACCGATTATAATCTCACAATCTCATTCAGGTTATCTCAAAACTCCAAAATTTTCCCCACAAAATAGAATAAAATTAAAATTTAAGGCAAAAATTATAGACGGACAGCAGAATAAATAAATGATATAACGTTCCATCTCTTGTCCACATCCCCCCAAACTTATTTCCAACTCGAAGAGTGGAATAAGCTTGAAAATATGACAAAAGAGGGAACAATACCTAGTAGTTGATCTCAGACATCAACTTTTTATCCCCCGGAGTCTTCAAACATTGCACGACGTGAAATAATTGATGTTGGCACTTCGCATTGATCGACGTAGGGTTGCGTCGATCGACATGAAGCCTTCTTGTTGATCCCTTCGTGGATCAAAGTGTAACACATCGGCTGCTCGGCGTCGATCGACGCCAGGCTGTACTCCAAAATATGTTTTTAAATTAAACTACAAAATAATTGTTAACCCAAAAATAATAGAAATTTGAAATAAATACATAAAAAAGTGAAAATTTAAAAGATAACACGTAAGAGGTTGGATTACCTCCCAACAAGTGCTTGATTTAACGTCGCAGCTCGACGATACCTCAAATCACCGCCAGGGGGGTCGGGTCCAGACTCGCCAGCCTTTGGCATCCACCATGTAAACCTTCCGGTCGTTGATAATGGTGGTGATCGCAGAAAAAGGTGGCGTAGTTGACACTTTCACCCTTTCGTTTCCTCTCTCCCACTCAATGACAGCTGCTTCATCCTCTTCAGATTCATCTCCTTCTTCAGTAGTGGAGATTCGATTGCACTCCTCTTTTTTCTTGCTCTTGTCGATCACAAAGGTGATCTTCTCGTTGTTTGCTCGGAGTGTGATCTCACCGCCTCGACAGTCAATGAGAGAGGCGCTAGTGTCGAGAAACTCACGCCCCAAGATCATGGGCATGTTCTCATCCTCCTTCATCTCTTGCACCACAAAATCTGCATGCAAAATGAGATGGCCCACGCGAATGAGCACATCCTCAAGTATACCTTTCGGGCGGGACACAGACCGATCCGCCATCTCCAGGGTGTTCGTCGTGGGCCTCATCTCTCCAATGTTGAGACGCTTGTAGATTGAGTACGACATCAAGTTGATACTGGCCCCAGTATCACATAGTACTCTCTCGAACGTGTGTCCCCCAATCTAAACTAGAATAGAGAAGCATCCAGGATCGCTTCTCTTGATGGGCACCTACTTTTGAAGTAGCAGGCTGCACTGCTCGTGGATCTTCACCGTCTCGTTCTCCACGAATTGCTTCTTTTTACTCATCAATTTCCGGAGGTACTTCATGTATCCCGGAATCTCCTTCAGTTCTTCGATCAGCGGGAAGTTGATGCTGAACTTCTTCAGATTCTCCACAAATCTGTAGAACTTCTCGTCCTCTTTCTGCTACGCGAACCGCTGTGGGAATGGCATAGGAGGGGGTTGATCTTTAGACTGCTTCAGCTCTGTTCCTGGAAAGGGCTTCAACATCGATCGACGCAGGGTGGCGTCGATCAATGTGTCTTTGTCTTTTGCGTCGATCGACGTGGATTCATCCCCTGCATAATTTTGCTCCTTTTCGCCTCCAGAATCCTTCACAGCTGTCTCGGGACCCTTGTAGTTCGTCCCAGACCTCAGAGTAATTGCATTCACTGGCTTTTCCTTTGCGGGGTTCACCTCTGTCGTACATGGCAACTGTCTCGGCTTATGCTGATTGCTGAGAGTAGTGGCAATTTGGCTCAGTTGTGTGTCCATCATCTGAAGGTGTTTCGTCATCAGCTGCATGTGGTTGGTCATCCCCTTCAATTCGGTTTCTACTTTTCCAAACCGATTGTCAGAGCTCTTGATAAATTTCTCGAGCGTCTCCTCAAGTACAAACTTCTTTCTTTCCACAATCTCTCCTCATGTACCTACATCAAAACCAGGCGGAGGGTGTTCTGCAGCAAAAGGGTTAGAATAAGAAAAACAAGGGTGAGATCGCCCATGTTTGTAATGATACCCTTGATTGCCACGATAGTTATTGTGATAACCACCACCAATGTAGTTCACCTCCGTCCCGGTAGTTCCAGACGAACTTCTTGCACCCCGAATGATGTAGTCGGCCTCTACCGGAATAATAGCCATGCTTGGCTCTGCAACAGCTGCAACTTGTGTTGTGCCCAATTTTTCAATCTCCTCCCGGAGCTTTTTCACCTCAGCAACCACATCAATTTCTTGCTTGTCTTCCACAGCTTTGACCGGAATCTGTCTCTCAGTTGGCCATTGGTGGCTATTCAGCTCCATGTCTGCCAGCAACCTCATGCTCTCTGCACCACTCTTCTTCATCAGTATCCCACCAGTAGATGCATCAACCAACTACTTCATGTGAGGATTCAAACCCACATAGAAATGGCACACTTGCATCTCCAGATCGATGCCATGTCCCGGAAAGAGTCGTAGAAGTTCTTTGTATCTCTTCCTGGCCTCGCAGAGTGACTCATCATACATCTTCTTGAAAGTAGTAATGGCAGCTTTCCTCTTTAGCAACAGGCTCAGTGGGAAGTAGTTGGTAAGGAACTCTGCTCGAAGCTCCTCCCATGTCCCAATTTGACTCTTATCCAGTCCAGCAAAACAAGACCGTGCCTCGTCTCTGAGTGAGAACGAGAACAGTCTCATTCTGATTACATCTTGGGTTACTCCATTCTGCTTCACAGTGTTCCACACCTCAATGAATTGGTTGAGGTGGGTATATGGATCTTCTACAGCTCTCCCCGCAAACTAATTTTGTTGCACCATCTGAATAAGGCCTGTGCGCAGCTGAAAGTTGTTGGCATCAATGCCAACTCTAAATCCGGCCTCCGCTAGTTATGGAAGAAATCGATCCAAGATGGACCTTTGCAGAACCACAATCTGCCTGTTGTTCAACTCTGCCAGTCTTGCAGCTTGCTCTACCTGAGTAGCCTGGGCTGCTTGTAGATGTGCTCTCAGCTGCTGTACTTCATTCACAAATTGCCTCTGCTCCTCGGGAGTCATATTTTGCAAAGGTGCTTCTGGATTCTCAGCCATCTCTCGCTGTTTTTCTTTTCCTTTCTTTTTGATTTTCCTGCAGGTTGCTTCAATTTCAGGGACAAAGGCCTCGAGTGTTTTTCCTTTGGCTCGTGTGTTCATGCACCTGCACAGAAATTAGGTAAATCTCAGTTCGGCATCGATCGATGTCGATGTCACGTTGATCGATGCAAGAGAGTAGTCGGCGTCGATCGACGCAGGGTGTATGTTGATCGACGCAGCAGAATGATCGACGTTGATCGACGCGAGACGCAGACACGAAAACTCACACACGCACACGTACAGAAAAATAAATCAATCCAGGAAATTCTAGGATGAACTATTAACAAGATAAAATCTAACAACTCGCCGGAAACGGCGCCAATTTGATCACTGTAAAATCTACAGTTAAATTATAGCAACAGTGGCAAATAAATTTATAAGGAAACCTAAGGTTATCGAATCCAGGGGAATTGTATAACGAAACTATCCTATGTACTAATTATGATCCTAAGATTCATTGTTTGAGTGAACAGAAAATCAGGGTTTTGATTTGGAAAATAAAGATGACAATACTGGAAAATTAAAGATATTTTGGAATCAAATTAAAGGAACACAGATTCTAGGGAAGAATTCTTATTATGGATAACATGTAGAACCAATTAAATTAACAGGTGGAATACTGCAATAATGCTATATTTCCTTGGTTGGGCAAATATAACCTAGATTACTAATTAGTGACTATCTCCGCTCGGTCTCAAGAACACCAAATTAGTAAATCTGATAAGCAAATCAGTTCAATCCCTACAGTGTAATACATCTCATTGGACAGTATAGAGTGTATCATGCATTCCTAATCACACTATCAATATTCACCTCTCGGTCCTTCTATCAATAGCTAGACATCTAAATTAATTGTCACCTCTCGGTCGTTGAATTAAATTAGAATTATAAAATAAACATAGGAATCATGAACCTAATTAATTAATCCTAACATGCATCCTTAATAATATCAAACCCTAGAACCCGCTAGGGTTTCTAGCCACTCATCGCAGATAGAAATCAAAAAGAAAACATATTAAATTGCATAAAAGTAAAGAACTTACAAGAAAATAAAAGGGTTTCATGTTTCCCAACTCTCAAAACTCTAAAAACTGAAAAATATGATGATGCCTCTTGAAAAAGTTGAATTTACTAGGTATTTATAGGGGTGGATGTGTATCCTATCAAATCTAGGGCTAAAGATATGAATAAATCCGATTTTCATAAAATTCCCGCGCCAGAAGACTCCCATCGATCGATGTGGATTGGTGTCGATCGACATGGCTCTCCCTTCGGCGTCGATCGATGTGGATTGGCGTCGATCGATGTGGTCCTATCTCGCCCCTTCTGCGCGGTCTCACGGTTTTAGCCATAACTTCCTCTCCCGAACTCCAATTGACCCGATTCCAGTTGCGTTGGAGAGCTAACTCAAAGGTCCATCCATTTCAATGCGCCAATATCCCGAATTCCTCTTGTTGAAGAACTCTTCACTGCTACTCGTACACGTCACTACTTTCGGAACGGTTTTCAAGTGAATTTGGCCTATAACCTGTAGAAACACACCAAAGTACGCTTAATACCTCCCAATATAGACACATGTATAAAATATATAAACTTAATAAAATTATATAAAATAGTAGAAAATAATCTTGATAAAGTACTTAAGTGTGCAAGTGAACATTAATATTCCGCTGCATTTCGTGTGTTCTTGTTGTTCGATACTCACCACGACGACTCTGATCTCGGGACAAACACTTATTATTGCGTATAGTGCAGCTTATACCGATAGTCTATCCTGGGACTGTCTCAGTTCTGATAACCATTTATATCTTGCTAGTTCAAAGGATCTATATTATCTTTTGTAATCTACTACACACTGTATGATCTCCCCATCGACGAGATAAGAAGATAAGAGCATTTTCAAAACATGTTTGTTAATTCAGACAGGAGATGATCATACAATATTCATGATTCCTAGTATATTAACCAATAAACCTTGTATATAATATACCAATCATAATGCTTTCAGTATATAATTCGATCAGGCACTTTGTGTCGACCGATGCAACTCCACGTCAGTTGACATAGAGCCTTCTTGTCGACCCATGCCAGGCTGCGTCGGTCGATTTTGGGACTTCACTCCATCATTTTTTAATGGAAGAGATTCAAAATAAAGCATGAAAATTCAAAATAAAGCAAATAAAATTATTTACCTATGATGACTTCATATTTTCACTCATATTTTATTTGGTTTATTAGTACTTGTTGGTTCCCAATCACAGTATCGATACTTGCAGCGGAATGTTTGATGGTTCTTTCAATTATCTTGTTGGGGTCATGACTCAGCAAGTGTTTATGAGATGTGTTTAAGCTTGAATAGTACTTAGGTTTATTTCAAGTTATACGACAACACTTGAGGTGTTGTGTTTTAAATCAACTAGAATAATAAAGCAATAAATAGGAAATAGCACAAGGATTATAGTGGTTCGAACAAATGTACTATGTCAACTCTTCAAACCATTGACTAGAAATTCGCTCAAATTGATTACAAAGGTTAGGCTCGATCTCTAGTTGTGAACAGTTCCTCTGTCTGAACACAGCAAACCTTCAAGAGCCTTGGTTGTCAATATTCTCAACACCACTTAGAGTGAGAACACACCTTCATTCTTCTTTGGACGTCGGACTATGAGTTTTATAGTTCTTCCCGGAACTTTCCTTCACTGCAGCAGTAGCCCGTAATAATCAACCTCGCAGATCAAGGTGATTGCTACATTATTTCTAAGATAGAAAGAATCCCAAAGGTAACCTAAGAAGTGAACTTCAAAAAGTCTCGAGATGAACTCAGAAACTTTTAGAAAGCCTCGATCAATGTATGATTGGGATTTGATTCGACAACGAACATGTGGATGTTTGCGCGTAGACTTATGGATTGTTAAATTGGGTGAACTAACTTTTTGTCTCGCTGTGAATTCTTCTATTTATAGGCGGAGATTCAAACATCTTTATTTGAGTCTTTTTGTCCATTAGACACTGGTTGTCTGTTCGCCAATATCTATTCTTCTTTTTCTGAGAAGTGCAGAGACTCTTCAGATCTATTCCTTATCTGATTAACTCTCTCCTTAATTATCCGACTTCTCAGAACGGAACTTTTAGTTGAGTCTGGAAATCTTCTTTTTGTTGTTGATAATTCTGCACTTTGATTTAGGAGGTTCCTTAACTCTGGAAATTTAAGATCCTTCCATTTCACGGCTTTACGTTGCTGCTACTAGTTGTTTTGCTAAAGTATTGTGGATCAAATAGGAATTACTAGATTATGATGTCAGCTCAGGGTGCATGCCAATCTACTACAACAATAATAGTGCAATGTGCATCACGAAAATCCGATTCATCATTCTACGACCAAGCACATCGACATTCAACACCATTTTATTCGTGATCATGTCGAGATGAAGATTTAAGTGTGGAGTATATCTGTACAAAGGACCAGCTTGCATACATTTTCATGAAGCCCTATCTAGAAGCCAAATTCATGGAGCTCTGTATCAAACTTGGTGTTACAGTGTTTTATGAGAACTCAAAAGGTGAAGAATGAGTCCAAACTCCAATTCCTCTTTCTGCCTTGGAGATTATATGGTTTTCTAGGAGAAGAGGAATAAAACTATGTCCAAGAACTTAGTTTTTGGTTTTCCGAAGATTTCAGACTAAAACTGGTTATCAGTTTCTACACAAGTCAACCATTTAGAAGGATATCTAGACTGACTCTATTTATTCAGACTCTTAAAGTCTAATGCTTGCTTGTTCCAAACAGACGAAGATGCGGGATAAAAATGAATCCCAGCTCTCAGTTTTTTCCTATTATATAGAATTTCTACAAATAATTACAAGTGTAATCATTTTTCTTTCGTAAAATTGATTAAAAATAGTTCTACGTGGACTATGACTGAGTCGAAGCTCTCAGTTGTCCATATGTGAGAATGGTTGGTTTGAAGCAAATTAAAATTGAGTCTCAACTCTCTATTTTTGAATAATTAAGCTGACATATTTGGGACTTATACTACAAGTCCAAACTGACTCTCAAATATTTCCAGACTTGCACTTTTGTTCTCAGCACAAAACTTGCAATTCAATTTCAAGAGTATGCATGCGCAGGATTTTGAAATCCAGTATTGCTTATGCGACACGAGCATGAAATATTGAATTCAATGCAAAGGTGTCGGAGGACAGTCAAAGGTCCAATTAGGACGCGCCATGTCATAACTAACAGGATTCGAGACAGTTGATATGTCAGCTACCCATGACTCTAGTCGTAGGTCAAGGTCAGATCAACCGCCACAGATTTTCTCGACGTTAATCACCCATTTCTAGACCGATCCTGACCATCTGAACCAGAGTGCACTATTCATCTCCACCCAATAAATAAGGTTGCCTCTTTGCCAGGAAAAGCTTTGTTGCTCTTAATTTTTTTTAAGGCATTCAATAGCAAAGTACCATATCTTCAAAGCATTCTCGACAACATACTCCTTTATTTTTTCTCAATCATTAGACTTTAATGGAAAAATCTTCACATACTGCGGGTGAATCTTCCTCCCTTAAACCGGTTAATGTACCAACCAGTCCCATGGCAGACGCAAAATTGGTCACCCACTTCCTAGAACATGCACCATCTTTTACAGGCATATATCAACCTGTCGACTGTGACACCTCCATTCCATACAACAGATTGGTGAATATATGTAAAAACAAGGAGGAAAAGGCAAAGGTGAAGTTTGCTCAACAACGGGCTGCCCAAGTTCAAAAGGAGAAACAATGATATTTGCCCGTGGCTTAGAAGCACTTCCCGGATATTGTTCAGGTTTTTACGAAGGAGAGGCTACTAAATTTTGTGACCGCCACACCAGATGCCTTCCATCCTAACATGGTCGTAGAATTCATTGGCCATGCAGTGTTGCCCAAGACAAATCACACTTCATCACCTGCATATATTCCTTGACGAATACCGTTGTAACTGTGGCCAAATATAAAAAAAATGATAGAGCGGCCATGAAGGGTCACTGGAAGAAGTGTAAGAAATAGGAGGTTAAAGCTAATTGGAGGCCAGACACCCCCGAACTCCAAGTTCACTCCCTATTACAAGATGTTATGCGATGTGGTAGTAAAGATGTGACTGTGTGAAACTAGTTTAAGGAAGTACTCCGTGATGATGGCGATAGACGATGGGATCAAGGGTAACCGTATTCTGGAGAATTTAAGGAGAAACACCAAGATGAAAGTTGACCATATATTCACCCACACAGTCAGCTTCGGACTGAAGGCGAGCCATCTTCCTGAAGTCCTCATGCCAAAACAAAATAGTGACATAGGCGAAGAGCTTCTAGGAACCGAATACATCCCTCCCACCAAGGTCCTGCAGAAGCCAGTTGATTACAAGAGGCCAAGATACTTGACTAGCCGGGAGAATGAAGATTCGGAGGACCCTATTTCCGACGATAACGATCTAGAAGAAATTGGAGTTTTTGTACCGACAGTTTCCCAACATCTAACCGTGGTCCAGAAGGCCGAGCTGGCCAAGAAAGCAGAGGTTGAGATGTGCTTCCAGGAACTAGAGAAATGTATCACTCCAGGGACCCAGATTGAAACTGCGGTAGTTTTACCTACTGCCCTCCTTACTAAGACTTAGCAGCCAGTCTCGAAGAAAAAGAAGAAGATGCCAACACAAAAGAAGCAACGGACTGAGGGTCTTAGATTACCCAAAGGTAATCATTTATTAGGATCTATCATCAAGGTCCCAATCCTAACCACCGACAGCGAAAAAGAACAACTCGCAAAAATGCAAAAATCCTGAGGAGTTAGAGACTGAAGCCAAACTGAAAGAGAAGAGGAGGAAAAGAATGGAGGCAGAGCAAGCTCGAACCTGTATCAAAAAGATAGCAAAGAAGGCTACCTTGGAGGCAAAGCTGACAACCCTCAATGAGGCGTTTGAAAAGATAAAAGTAGAAGCCGAAGCCGAAGCCAAAAAGAAGCAAGAGTTGACAGATATTCATGTCAGACCCATCAAGAGAAAAGCTCATGCTGCTGAGACTGCTTGTCCTACCATCTTTTTAGATGTCATTGGAACTAAGTAGCTTAAAATTCAAAAACCAGTCTAGACATCTCCCTCAGATATCTTGTCTGACGAAGCCTTCAATAGGATTTTGGCTGAGATCATCCAAGAGGGATTTACTATTGATGTCCTCGATTTGGTGGATTAATATGAAGAAGAGCAGGCGGTTGTGCAAGGGGATGCTGACTTGGCTTAGACTGGAGCTTAAGCTAAGAAGGTATAGCTGGCAGCCGCGCAAGGAGAGGTTGGCCTTGTTGATGTTGTAGATGTTGAGAATGTGCGGATGACCACCCTGGTAAAACTAGTAGAACAAAAAACTATTGAGGAAGTGCGGGCAACCACCCCGACAAAGCTGGTGGAAGAAGAGAATGAAAAAGCGTTGGTAATTGTGATTGCTGCACAAAGGGATGCATGAACCTCCCTTATTGAGCCCAAAAATCTTTTACCTCAATGCGACTTGTCTGTGCAGGATAGGTCGAGCTATTCAGTTCAGAGGAGGCTAGCACGTCAGACAAAGGAAAATCTATTGCTACGTACCACGAGGAAAAAGATGAAGATCTCACAGACATCGAGGATTTGGATGATCTTTCAACGATGAGGGAGGAGTTCTAGGCCAGGGTCATGGCTAGACATCCATGGGAATCTCTCATACTACCATTCAGTAATACCCCAACTGAGATTACCTACCATCTGGTTCTCTTAGTCGGCCTACCCCATCCCAATGTCCCAGCACAAAGCTTTTGTACATGGTTCTTTCTGTTGGGATTATATACTGAAAGCATATATGATTAAGTATTTTGTACACTGGTCTTCATATATGTTGCCGCAACAATACTCACTATCTTATTAAACAAACATACAACGAACCATAATATCCTATTATCTCGCCCATAGGGATGATCATATGGTGTGTAGTAGATCACAGAGGATCATATGAATCATTTGACCTAGCGAGATATAAACAGTATCACAGCTGAGACGGTCCCTGGATAGGCTGTCGGTCTAAGCTGCGGCACATCGGTTCATAAGTGGGCTTATCCAAGCTACTTGAGGTGTCGGTACATGGTTATGTATTAATGGGATCAACAGTGGGATGTGCCATTCTCATTGACTAATTAATGAGCCAGATCCCTAACATACTTCCTATGATCATAAACCTAATTGAAGGATAAGGGGCACACACAAATTGACCGCACTTTGATTTACCATGGTGGCGAGTCTTACAAGTACTCTTATACCCGTATTTTGGGTGTTGGCAATTTGTGTGTGGCCTGCTTAGTCTGGACGTTTAGGTAAGCATATCCGTTTCAGGATGGTGACATTCCCTGATGAGCTCACAAGGTTCATTATGCTAAACCCTGCAGGTTGAATTATTTAATTCAGGCATAAGTGAAAAGGGGTGAGTGGCATTGCTCAGGAAATAAGAGATTAATTAATTGTGGCTGATTGCCATATGCAATTTAATTAATGAATGTCTAAAACCTTAAATATGTAGATCATGTTAGTTTGGTGCAACCCGTTCCTAATAACGTGGTAATAAAGGGGCGAGTCAGCATTGTTACCGTGGTGAAGGTT
>JAPKLW010000205.1:291588-325027 GCA_026898455.1 Plectranthus barbatus
TCGTATCTCAAACTCAATCGATCACCACAGCTCCCAATGCTCTGGTTCGCTGTGTGCAACTTGTGATCTTATGAGTAGTAGGTGCTTTGAGGTCTGAGATACTGAGGCCTATTTAGAGGAAATTCTAGGCTTCTGTTGGGCTTGAGTTATCATGGGCCAGACCAGGGACCAGAATGCAAATAGCAAATAAGGCCTATCAATTAATTAATTCCCATATTCAACCTATAATATAATTAATTAATTAATATTGATTCATGCCACCAGAGAATCAATATTGTCCTACCTATTTGCTACCACGTTTTGAGGAACGGGTTGCATTGGACTAGGTTTATCCCCACATTTAAGGTTACAGACATTCGTTAATTAATTTAAGCTCTGACAAGCTATTTAATTAATTAACATCTTTAATTCCTGAATCAATCCACTCTAACCTTTTCACTTATGCTTGAAATTAATCAGCCTGCAGGACTTTAGCATAACGAACCTTTTGAGCTGTTCAGGGAATGTCACCATCCTATACTGGATGTGGTTACCTAGTTCAGATACCAGACAGTCATACACAGATTGATATCACCCAAGACTGCAGAAGTACAGGTTCAACTAGAACCCTCTCTACAACTCAAAGTGATATACAATATATGTATACTTCTGTACCCTCATATAGGTTTAAGATTCCATCGAGTCATAAGGATCTAGATTCTTTTAATGTCAGATAAAAGAATCGATCTTGACTTAGGTCCTCATCAATGTGTGCCCCACACCAGCATACCAAGACATCCAAGATAAGATGCTTATCCGCATATGTTGCAACCTACACCGACAGTTTATCCTGGAACTGTCTCAGCTGTGATGACTATTTATATCTCGCTAGGTCAAACGATCCATACGATCTTTCGTGATCTTCTACACACCGTATGATCTCCCTATCCACGAGATAAGAGGATAATTGTGTTTGCGACACATGTTTGTTAATTCAGACAAGAGATGAACATACAACAATTATGATTCCCAGTATATTAACCAATAAACCTTGTACATAATATACCAATCATAATGCTTTCAGTATATAAATCCATCAGCAGTCTACACCGACAGTTTATCCTGGAACTATCTCCGTTGTGATAACTATTTATATCTCGCTACGTCAAACGATCCATACGATCTTCTGTGATCTACTACACACCGTATGATCTTCATATCGATGAGATAAGAGGATAAATGCATTTGCGACACATGTTTGTTAATTCAAACAGGAGATGAACATACAACATTTATGATTCCCAGTATATTAACCAATCGACCTTGTACATAATATACCCATCATAATGCCTTCAGTATATAAATCCATCAATCTCCCACTTATACTCATAGAGTTATATAGGTTCTTTCCAGAGCATAACGCGCCTAAACTAATCTAGCTATTACATCAATCATTCTACGTTGCTAGGTTTGCCCTCAGCCCAAGGTTACGTACATGCATCTCGTAGACCTTTTGAGGTAGAGCTTTTGTGAATGGATCCACTAGATTATCTTTTGTATCAATCTTCTATACTAGCACATCACCCCTTGCTACAATTTCTCGTATAATATGGTACTTCCTTTCAATGTGTTTTGTTGCTCTGTGAGTTCGTAGTTCCTTTGAATTAGCCACAACTCCCAAATTATCACAATATACCGTGATGGTCTTGGGCAGCTTAGGAATCACGTCCAACTCCAGATGGAAGTTTCGAAACCATACTTCTTCTTTCGAAGCTTCAGAAGCTGCCACATATTTTGCTTCCACGGTGGAGTCAGCAATGCACTTCTACTTTGCACTCCTCCATGATATGGCCCCACCTCCTAATGTAAACACATAGCCAGAGGTGGACTTATTTTTGTCTCGGTCTTCCTGGAAATCCGAATCAGTATAACCCACAAGGCACAACTCCTCACACTGATAGACGAGACAATAGTCTCTAGTCCTTTTCAAGTATTTGAGTATGTGCTTTACCGCGGTCCAATGCGCCTGTCCAGGGATAGACTGGTACCTTGCTACCATGCCTACAGCAAAGCAGATATCATGCCTCGTACATAGCATTGCATACATGAGGCTCCCCACGGCCAATGCATCCGGCACATTGCTCATCTCATCTTTCTCCTTTTGTATCACCAGACACTGATCCTAGGAAAGATGTATGCCATGTCTGAAGGGTAACCACAGTATCCACATATGATCCTTGAGACAAGGTCAGGATCCTCTTTTCGCGCTCCCGGAATATTTTTACCCCTAGGATGTATCCTGCCTCTCCAAGGTCTGTCATATGAAACTGTTCGGATAAACACCCCTTCATGCGCGACAATACTTCTACATTGTTGCCAAATAGGAGAATATCATCTATATAAAGTGCAAGGAACACCACGCTTCCGCTGACACATAGATGGTACACACAACTCTCGTTTGAACATTGTGAAAATCCATAGGATTCAATAACTTCATCAAAACGCAGATTCCATGACCGTGAAGCTTGTTTAAGGCCATACGATTTCCTTAGCTTCCTGACCAAATGTTCTTTGCCCTTCTGCACATAACCTTCTGGCTGTTGCATATAGATGTCCCTACCTTGTTCAAGGTACCCGTTTAGAAATGCGGTTTTGACATCCATCTGCCAAATCTCTAGTTCCTTATGTGCTGCTATGGCTAGGAGTATACGAACGGACTTTAGCATGGCTACAGGTGAGAAGGTCTTATCATAGTCTACACCTTCTTTCTGACTATAATCCTTGAAAGCTGTAATTTCACCATTCTTTCCTTTCTTTCTTTTGTATACACATTTTCACCCTATGGCTTGATAGCCATCTGGAAAATTAATTTTCTGGTATACATCCATAGCCGTAATGGATTCTATTTCCGAATCCATGGTGATCAGCCATTTGTCTGCATCTTTATCAGATATTGCCTCGTCATATGTCCAGGGATGTAATCCCGTTGCCTGACAAGTACTGCAAGAATTCGTTACTGAGGTATTCTCCACCATGATCTGATCGTAGTGTCTTGATAGTCTTACCTAACTTCTTTTCTACCTCAGTCCTAAACTCTTTGAATTTCTCAAAGCATTCAGACTTGTGGCGAAGTAAATAGACATATTCGAATCTTGAGTAATTGTCAATGAATGTGGACAAGTACTCATAACCTCCACGAGCTTGCATGGACATTGGTCCACATAAGTCAGAGTGGAACAATTCCAACACATCCTCTGTTCGAGACTGACTTGCCTTAATAGGCCTGGTCGTCATCTTTCCTTCTATACAGGATTCACAAGTTTGATGCGGTACCACTTGAAAAGAATCCAAGACCCATCGCATGCTAATCTTTTAATCCTCTTTAGATTGATGTGACCTAATCTCAAGTGCCAGAGATATGTTTGATCCTCATCAGAAGAAAACTTTCTCTTTAAATGATTATTATTATTGGATGAGTTTTCAACATTCACGGAAGATTTATGCATACAATCAATGATATAGAGAGAGTCAATCAGTTTGCCACGACAGATAACACCGTTATTACCAATGATAGAAACTCCATTATCAAAAATAACTGAATATCAATCACTAAATAACTTGGAAACTGAAATTATGTTCCGCCAAAAAACCGGCACATATAAAACATCTCTCAAAATCAAAACATTATTTTCAAAGCATAAAGTAAAATCTCTAATGGCTACTGCTGAGACCCGCTCTCCGCTACCCATTGAGATGGTAATCTCGTCAAGCTTCAGCTGCCTTGTCGGCCTGAACCCCTGCAAAGTATAACAAACATGATCAGTAGCTCCAGTATCCAGTATCCAAGAATGGGTAAAAACTGATGCTAAACATGTTTCCGTTATAAATGCGCATGACGTACCTTGTCTACCCGTGTTAGGCACTAGACAATTTACTTGACTTCGCTTGCATTTGCATGGCCTGGTTATAACTTCTGCCTCATCTATTTCATCTAACTTTTTAAGCATTTCTTTTGCTTCAGCAACTGCCTTGTCAAAAGCTGACAAAGTTGGATCAAAATCAAATGCTATCATGTCAGATTCCTCTCGCAACAGGGCCCTGAGTAACTCATGAAGAGGAAACTCGCGCCTGGCACCAAGAGAGTTGATGAAATCACCATAAGAATCAGATAGATAGTGCAGGACAATGTTTATTTATGTCCGCTTATTAATTCGTCCACCTCTCTTTCTGTACTTTCTCATGATTCTTATCATATTGATGAAGTGCAGAACCAACGAACTCCCCTCAGTCATTTTCTTGCAAACCAGGTCCTTCACAAGATCATAACTGATAGTTCGTCTCACCTTCCCATATACTTTCACAAGGTCCCTCCATATCTCAACAGCAGTCCGGTATTTCTTGTACTTGAGCCTTAATTCTCTAGACAGATTGTTCATGATGAAAAAGTAGGCAAAATCATCAGAAGCTTTCCATCTGTCATGGAATTCTAGCTCATAACCAGTACATTTCCAATACTGAGGAGATAGTGGGTCCATGTAAAGTACATAGGCATGTTTTGCAATACAGAGTATTTCCACGAAGCAAAACTTCCATTCAGGAAAATTGGAACCGATTAAAGGGTTTGATGTTAAGAGGTTAACAATATGAATAGACATGTCTGAAAATAATAAATTAAAGTAGAAATTAAAACATAGTCGCAAACAATTGAAACAATTAAATATTGAAACCTTATGATAAAACAATATTAATGTTTCCTCCAATTTGCCTAAGCATTACTATTGCAAGCCACAAATGTGGACGTTTACAACAAAACACTTAACCAGACTACATCTTTCAATTCCGGTCCTTTAATTCCAATCCATGCTTAGGTTCTTTTGAAAAATGGAATTAATAATTGGAGACTAACTTAAGACAATATTTTCCTACTGAGCAAGGACATCACAAATGAGTTATACTCTGGATAACATCTAAGCTAGCTTACCACCAAAGCCAACCCTCCCATATAAGGATCTATTAGAACACACCTGATCCCTATAATAAGGCTGTCTCATTTAATTCAATCCCTAGAGAACTTATGAAAATTCAATACGCAAGCTACACATGTAGACGTTTACGCATGAACTCCCACTTCTCACATGAAATAAATGTTTGTTTTAAATCCTATCTATTAGAACTTATGAATAATAAATTAAGCAAGCTACACATGTAAACGTTTACCTCATAAATTACCCACTTCCAATAAAGGATCACTTTGTGGAGGTCTTACTAAATTATGAGCTTAGTAATTTTAAATTCATAAGGTTCAATTGCACAGATTATTTTATGTAGCCATAATTATGACATTGCTAAAATTCTATCATGCATAGCATGAGCCCCGAATTTATAGTTATAATTAATTACTCAAAATAAATCACATAGCATTCTTTAAAGCTATAAATAAAAGCAGTAAATGTGCTCCTATTATCTATAACATGCTTATATGCTGCACAATTAATATAAACACATATAGCATGCGAAGACAGATAATAAAACAAATAAAAAATGTCTTTGTGGCCCCTTGATACAAAAATAATAATTCTAACTATTACACATTGGAATTATTTTTACAGATCTTCGATTGGGCTCCCACTACTTGGATTGTGATCTGACTTTATTTTTTGAATCTGGGCCTCCAAGATTTGATTCATCAGAAAATTGGACAACTGGGCCATTTAACCAAATCGTAGGCCCAGGCACACATAGCAAGCCCAATAGCCCGCGAGAACTTGGCCCGACAAGCCACCACCGGCAAACCACCGCCGTCGGTGACTCGCCGCCACCACGAGGGCTCCTGGGATTGAGCAGCAACCATGCACGTACGTGCATGGCTGCATCCTGCGATTCCGCCTCCTCTAGCTATCGCCCGCATCGCATGTCGCCGTCCCGACTTGCCTCGACCGTCACCCAAACCGTTGGCCTCCGTGACTCGCCGGAATTGCATAGGGAAGGTTGTGCGCGAGCCGCGCGCAGCATGCAAACCCTAGGGTTTGCGTGGCTGCTGCATGCGTCGCCCAGCCCGCCGAGCCGCCCCAGCCCGCAACTCCCTCGCCCGAGCCACGCCGTCACCACCGCCCCGCCGATGCTATCCGAAGGAGGGTGAGAGCTCCGCTGGCGAAAGCGCGTGGGGTTACGCAAGTCCACCGCACTCGCCACCGTCCTGGCATACTGCCCCGTCTCCGCATCACCAGCCCAGGGCCGCCGCGCTTCCGCCTAGCCGCTGTGGCCGCGCGGCCATGGCCGTGCGTGCGTGCGCACGCACCGTGCTGAAACCCTAGGGTTTTGCACGCTCGTGCCACCACCGCCGCCGGTCGTCGCTCGCCGCGCGCCGTACCGCTGTGCCTGCCCTCGCCGACCGCCGTGCATGGCGTGCTGCCATGTCGGCGCCGTCGTGCGATGTTGCGCGGCCCTTCGTTCTTCATGTTATTCATGTTCTTTGTTCTCCTTTTTACAGATTTAATTTTAAAAATAAAAGATTACATTGTATAAACCTAATTAGAATTTAAAAATCTTAATCTAACCATGGATTTATCTCGTGGGTGAAAAACAAATCCTTATAAAGGGGCGGGTTAACCCGAGAACCTCAAGGATGAAAAACATAATCATACAATCCAAAAACCATTCATAGCATTCAATCATTAATAATAATCATGGAAATCACAGACAATATTATTTTTTCCGATAGAGAGCCAATTAATGAACCTGGCTCTGATACCAATTGAAGGGATTCATTAACTGAATCACGAAGTCCGTTTGCCCGGATTGTTAATTGGAATATAAAATATAAATTTCTATGCCTATGATTATTCCTAGCATGCTCCTATTGATTATGCATAAAGAAGGTTCATGCGGAATACCTCGATTGCGAAACTCTGAAGAACGAGTGCGCGGAGATTCCTCTTGATCTTTTTCCCTTGCACAAAGACTAATTCCTTAACAGATAAAAAGATTTACATCTGATGAAAATATAATGATATTTTCGAAAACAGAAGAGGGATAGAAGAAAGAAGATCCTCCTGATCTGATCTTCCGATCTGTATCCCAACTCAATCTGAATATCTGGTGAAGATTCCTTTCAGATTCCTTACCCGTTTGAGAAGCAGAATTTCCTCCTCGTTTCTCAGATCTAGTCGATCACCACAGCTCCCAAATTCTGGTTTGCTGTGTGTAACTTATGATCTTGTGGTGTGTTGAGATCTGAGGAACTGAGACCTATTTATAGGAAAATACTGGACTTCTATTGGGCCTGAGTTTCATGGGCCAGAACAAGGATCAGAATGCAAATAACAAATATGGCCCATCAATTAATTAATTCCCATATTCAACCCAGAATATAATTAATTAATGAACATTGATTCATTCCACCAGAGAATCAATATTGTCCTACCTATTTGCTACCACGTTTTGAGGTACGGTTGCATGGGCTCAGTTTATTCCCACATTTAAGGTTACAGACATTCGTTAATTAATTTAAGCTCTGACAAGCTATTTAATTAATTAACATCTTATATTCCTGAGTCAATCCACTCAAACCTTTTCACTTATTCTTGAACTTAATCAGCATGCAAGACTTTAGCATAACAAACATTTTGAGCTGCTCAGTGAATGTCACCATCCTATACTGGATGTGGTTACCTAATTCCAGTACCAGACAGTCATACACAAAATGCTATTACCCAAGATACAATTATACAAGCTCAACCAGAGCCTTTCACTGCAACTCAAAGTTATATACAATCTGCATATACTTCAGTACTTTCATATAGGCTTAGTATCTCATCAAGCCATAGATATCTAGAATCTTTTAATATCAGATAAAAGAATCGATCTCAATTTAGATCCTTATCAATGTGTGCCTCACACCAGCATACAAAACTATCCAAGATAAGATGCTTATTACTTCGTATGCTGCAGCCTACACCGACAATTTATCTTAGAACTGTCTCAGTTGTTATAACTATTTATATCTTGCTAGTTCAAACGATCCATACGATCTTCTGTGATCTACTACACACCGTATGATCTTCCTATCTACGAGATAAGAGGATAATTGCATTTGCGACACATGTTTGTTAATTCAGACAGGAGATGAACATACAACATTTATGATTCCCAGTACATTAACCAATCGACCTTGTACATAATATACCAATCATAATGCTTTCAGAATATAAATCCTTCACCTATCTCCTTTACTATTATTCTGCTTCATGTCATTTTGACGTGACTTAGAAGAACTCTTAACAAGAGATCTCGAAAGACTTGATAACGCAAGATTGCTCCCAATGCTTCTTTCATTCCTCTTTTCTTTGACATCACTCTCCTGACTCGGAAACATGTCAGAGGCACTCACAAAAAAAGACAGAAGAAGCTTCTGCTGACACAAGATCCCTGAGCATACTATAAACAATATACTCACTCTGGTTTTTCTCAACATAAATTCTAAAGTCATCAAATGACTTCGTTAGCGTGTTGAGTATCAAGTCAATTTTGACAACATTGTCAATTTTGACAACATTGTCAATTTGACCACTCATTAATGTGTACTCATCGATGAGCTGAATGAGTAATTCCACATGTTCACGCACTGAACAGCCCTGACCCATATTTATGTCTTACAATGCGCTTGATAAGACTAGATCCAGCATGTCCATTGAGTCTTCCATATGCTACTAGAAGACGTTGCATAATTTCACGCACATATTATACATCACTATAACGAGGACACAATGCATTTGACATACCACCCAAGATGTATTATCTGGCCATGCCATTTAACCACATCCACATGTGATACTATGCATGCTTCTCATCGAAAGATGCATCGGTCGGCAGACTCGAACAGGGAGCTTGGAGAACAAACAAATGTCCAAATGAATCTAAAAGTTTAACAATGTCACTTTTCCATCCTGGAAAATTAGGACCAGTCAAGGAATTGTGTACAATTGAATTAACGAGCAATGCAATAATAGACATATGTGATAAACAAATAAGCGGATTCAAGCAAACACATACTACAAATGATTGAAAACAAATATGCATAGAACCTTTAGCTAAAACAATGCAATTCGCTTCCTCCAATTGCTAAAACTAATTTAACGCAAGCTACTTCAGCAAACGTTTATGGCAAATGCTCGACCAAACCAAAATAGGTTCTTTAAATTCTCTCCATGTCAGGTATCCGCCGACAATAGAAATTAATAATGGAGATACTAAGACCATGTTCACCTATCTAGAGCAGGGACATCATTCATGAGTTATACTGTAGGCAACATCTAAGACAAATAACCAAAATTCTACCTTCAGATGATAAAAGGCGATTTAGCATACGTACTCAACCCATACCGCATGCTTTTTACATTCTTCGTTATCTCATTTAGTTTAATCTTTAAGACTAGTGAAAGTTGTCTCAATGCAAGCCGCTTCAGCAGACGTTTGCTTAGAGGATCCCACTTCCCATCTTAAACTAAATGTTTTATTTAGAAACCTCATCGCATTAGAACATGTTATGAGAAGTCATATTTGTGGAGGTCTAATGATTTTAGTTTTAAATGAACCAAAATTCAACTTAGTATTTTAATTTCTAAAGGTTTCATGCGCACACATTATTTTATGTCTCATAAATTATGTCACATCTAATATTCCATCATACATTAATAAGATCCCGAAATTTATAGACACAATTTAAAACATAAAATAAATCACATAAAGCATGCTTGATAATTTAAAATTGCAACATGCTTAAACAGAAAATAAATAAAGCAAGTATGCATGCTTTCGTATTTTTTACTAGTGCACCCATTATAAATCACATATGTACGAGAATAAAATAAATAATCAAATAAATTCTTGTGGCCGCTCAGATGCGATTACATAAAAATAAATTTAATCTAACTATTACATTATTTAATTATGATACAGATCTTTAAATTGGGCCTCCGTTGGACTTGAAATCTGAATCGAATTGCAAAATCAGCAGTTGAGCTTCAAATTAGGGTTTCAAGCCCAAAACAGTAGCCAAACCCTAATTTTCTGGATGGCGGGCCGTCTCTGGGTCGACGCGCCCGAGCTACAGAACATGAAGGCCAAGACAACAAAAATCATCCATGACAATTCAAATCCATCCACAATAAATATAAACAAGCATATTTATTCAATCTTAATTTATTAAAGACGGAGCCTAAAAATCCAAACATGGCTCTGATACCAATTGTAGGATTTGAGTCTACAATAGACAATTTGAGTTGTCATTTATTTCTTTTGCCGTTTGGATCGTTCTTAGGATATAAAAAATAAATTAGATTGAATAAATCAGGTGAACCCTATGCATGCTCCTAATATTTAATTGAAGAGGATGGATGCTACCGAGATCCACCAATCCTCGAAGAAGTCGATCACTCTTCCTTGAATTGGTGTAGCTGTCAAATCTCTCTCTCACTTGTGTTGTGTAATAATTACATTAGATTTGAAGAGAGAAAGACTTATATAGTACTAGGGTTTGCAAAACCCTAACCCTAATGGGCTCACAAAGTTTGTGGGCCAGACCAGGTACCAAATGCAAATAACAAAGTGGGCCCTCTTTATTAATTAATTCCATGTCTAACCCAGAACATAATTAATTAATGAAGCATTTTTTTTAACCTTCACCACGGTAACAATGTTGAATCACCTCTTTAATACAACGTAATTCTGAACAAGTAGCATTAAACTTGAATGATCCACATATTTATGGTTCCGAACATTTATTAATTAATTTGGCCTATGACAATTAGCCAGAATTAATTAATCTCTTATTTCCTGATTAGTACCGCTCACACCTTTTCACTTATGCCTGAATTAAATAATTTAACCAGCAGGGTTTAGCATAATGAACCTTGTGAGCTCCTCAGAGAATGTCCTCATCCTAAAATGGATATGATTGCCTACATGTCCGGCCTAAGCAGGCCATAAATAAACCGCCACACCCAAGATGCCAGTATAAGAGTACATGAAAGGGTCGCCAACTTAGCAAGTCAAAGTGTGGTCAACTTATGTATGCCCCTTAGCCTTCCATTAGGTTTAAGATCATAACAAGTATCTTGAGATCTGGCTTGTTGGTTCGTTAGATCAGAGTCATCGTGATGATAACCAACCACACACACGAAATGCAGCGGAAGATATATAAACGTTCACTTGCACTTTATGTTATTATCAAAGATAGTTTAGCTCAATCTTGACTTAAGATTTACTTGCAGATATACACTAGCAACTTGGTTGCTATGTTTCAAAACAGACTCAAACAGCAAGCAATAAAACAGATAAAACACAGTCAAGACACAATATTTATAGTGCTTCGATCAATAGATCTATGTCCAATCCTTAGCCAAAACGCTAAGAATTCACTAAGAGAGTATACAAAATACAAGGAATCGCCTTTCAAGTGCAGTAGGCGGTGAACTTTCGAGCTGGCTACTTCACGACTGTCCTCCGTTACTTCGTAGTCCTTAGTCAGCTACAGCTCCAGCCAAGTCAAGGGTGGCACCTTCGTAAAACTTGTCTTTCGCTGATAATGATGAGAGGTTTTAAAGTTCTCTCCTGAACTTATCTGTTTTTGGCAATATGCCTGTCGAAGTCAATCCCTTTTCAGAGAAATGACTGTTGGATGCTTCCAAGATCGGAAGGTATCCCAATGATTGAACCTTAAAAGGATTCAATCAACCACTCGAGTGTCAGATCTTGAATGTGGGGGACACTTGGTGGTTGAGAGCTTTAAAGATTCTTCTTGTCTCGTTAATGCTCTCGTGGCTACTTTCTCACTTTGTTTTTGTCAAAAGAATCTTGAGATTTGCCTTAGCTCGTGAGTTCTGAGTCCAGTAAAGGTAGTGAGTGAAGCAGTAGTCCACTCACCCTTTTGACTTATCTTTTATACCAGGAGATTCACTTTTGAATCTCCATACCCGTTAGACACAACGATTCCTTCATCCAAGAGTGGGTAGACTTTATCTGTCGTTTCAAGCTTCGTACAGTACTTTCTGACTTACTTCTAGATAGTCTTGTCTTTGCGTGTACGTCTTGTCAGAACAGTAGTGTAGCATTCGTATGTTCATTATCTCGCCTTGCTAAGCCTTCTTTTGAGAATGCTAGGACGATCAGCTAGACCTTCTTAGCAATCTGTTAAATTTTGTGTTCGGACTGCTAATTCCTTAGCAGTTGCTCAAGTTTAGCACTTGGTTCCTTTAACTCCGGATTGCTAGCTCCTCTTGCATTTTGCTTTCTTTGTATCCGACTGCTTACTCCTTCGTAGTCTTCTCCATCTGCTATTATCTCTAGTAGCTGCTACCTGCTAGAAATACTTCTAGCAATCTATTCTGTTGCAACTCAAGATTTAACCTATAGAGGACATTACAAATAAGTTGCTAGACTATGTTAGTATTCAACACTAGTAAGGTTTGATCCAACAAAACCTTTTACAAATAGTCCTAAGGCGGGAATTTAGGAATAATTTCCCAACAATTCCCCCTTTTTGGTGCGATCAAAGCTTACTAATACTTGATGAATCTAAGAGGAAGAATGTCTGAGTTTTCAAGAGATATCCTAAAATACATAACAATGCTATCCTAGAAATCTAACTCAGAGTTTATCCATCTTAGTTCTAGCATGATAGGTATTTCAAAAATTCCCTCTTAATAAATGTTGGGAATTATTTCTCGATTTAATATTATAAGTAAAAATGCTCCTTTAGCATTGTGCTAGAATCTTGCACGCAAAATATTAGCAGGCATTTTTCACTTAACCAATCATTCAGCAAGCGTGTTGAATACACTCAAGGTGTATCTCAACGGAAACACACGGCAAAATATCAGAAATGACAATGAGAGATTGTCCAAATCTGATCTTTTTCATTAATTTTGATGTGATTGTTACAATTACAAATGAAAAAGATAGGACCAAAAGGAGAAGATAAAGAAACTGAACTCATGAATCAGGAGCGGGCTTCTTGGCCTTGTCATATTCATTGAACTTCCCACTAGCCAACTGCACGAACTTCTCAAAGTATTCTTTTCTTGCTTTTCGTTCGGCAGCTTCCGTCTCCATTTTCTTCTTCAGATCCTCATTCTCCATTTCAAGCATGTGAATCTTTAATTCCAGCTCCTTTTGTTTTAGCTCTTCAATCGCTTTCCTCTTCTCTTCTTTAGCAGCTTCTCGAGCAACTTCTTCTTTCTTCCTCTTTTCAGCTTCAGGAAGACGTTTTTCTTCTCCCTCTTTGAGTGCAGCCAAAAAGGTGGAGGAAAAAGTCTGAACGTGTTGCTTCTGCTGTTCAACTTTCTCCGAAAGCACTTGAACATTATGTTTCATAGAGGAAACATCCATCTTGACCTCAGCAACCTCAGAGCGGACATCCGTCCTAACTTGAGCGATTTCCCTTCTGAGCTTTGTCTTTTCTATCTCAGCACCCACATTGATGGTTGATATGACACTTCGCACGGCCTTCTGAATGGCTGAGTTCACATAAGATTGGAAATTATAAGAACTTACCGGTCTAGCTTCAAAAGTAGAGGGCGATAATGCTAACATCAGTTCCTGTCCTACTGTAGTCGGAAACCTCCCCTGGCTCTGCTGAGCTCTCCTCATGACTTCATCAAGTGCTCGCTGCTCAACATAGTAGCAAGTTGCGGCATCTGTTAATGGGTGTGGCACTGCTAGAGATTGCACAATCGCAATAGCATGAGCAATCTGAGCTTGAGCTCTGTATCTCCACCATTGAGCAGTCTCTGCTTCATGGGCTTCCTCCGCTTGAGCAGTTTCGATGGTATATAGGAAGGCTATGTCCAAGAACTTGACAATCACTCTATCTTGTCTGTCTAGTTCAGCAGCCTCTTGTTCAACAATAATCGTTGTCTATCAGGTTTCCATTTGCTCTTTCTTGAGAAGCTCGTGTTTTGCTTGCCGATGATGATACTCAACAGCTGCTCTAGCTTGAAATTTAGAAAGTTCGATCCTGGCATCGGAGTAACTGTCGGGGGCAAAGGAAGATGGTGGTAGTGAATTGGACTTTGAGAAAAATCAATGAGCACGGATCGCCTGCAGTCGAGCAATGACTTGCTTCTGTGAATATTGCTTGGATCCGGCTACCTGGTCAACCTAATGGTTCGCCCATCTCTCCTCATTCCTCTAGAAGTTCATACCTTTAGCACCGATGGCCAACATCCGCTCTTCAAAACAGAGCTGGAACGTCATGTAATTAAACTTCTTCAATCTCCTAAGCTCTTTGGCTAGCAGCTTCCCTTGCTCGTTGGACTCATCAATCTCAACATAAAATACATTGGCTCCTCTTAATTTTTAACCGGTGCACACCACTGAGATATCCTTCTTAATTTGAATCGAGGTCTTGGTAATCCACTGAAAGGTACACGTTGTAGATTACCTTCGCCATTGTTAATCTTTCTCAAGGCGCGTGCATCATAGACGTCCTCTGACTCTCCTTCTGACTCAAATTCAGAATCATATTCTGCAGGAGTCTCATTGCTGACCTTCTCCTCTTCTTGGGTGCTTTCATTCCTTCCTGAGGTGCTAGCAGTTTGCTCAGAGCATCCTGGTGTTCAGCAATGTTAGCAGTCTGCTCAACATGTTATTCCTCAGCATTTTCAGCATTCTGTCCTGCACCAGACGGACCTTCATCCACATATTTGTGTGGCATCTGCTCAAATCTGGAGGGCCTCTCCTCATCTGAGCTACTGCTGCTGTAAGATTCACCTTTGGGCTCACTAATTTGCACACTTTTCCCTTTGGAGTGTTCTGGTGCATTGAACGCTCCGGATTGTAAGAGTTGATCAAACTCTTTATCAGTGATAATTTCCTCCTCGGGTACGATTGCTGCACTGGCATCCACTTTAGGAATGGTGACAATGATTCGTCCACCTACCTTAGCTTTTCCTTTCTTAGCAATCTCAACTTCTATCTTGCTTTCCTTAGCTACCCATTCTATAGTCTCAATAGCTTCCTTGGCTGCTCGCTCATCAGCAGCCTTCTTTTGAGCTTCACGCTCTTCAACCAATTGCTTGATTTGTTCGAAATTGCGATCTCTTGCTTCGAACATCATCCTGTAAAGCTCATTCTTGTATTGCTTCATCTCCTTTATCTTTTTCTCCTCGGCACGCTTCCTCTTAATTGCCCTTACTCCCTTTACTCTTTCTTCAAAGGATTTAGATGAAAGAGGCTCATCTGTCTCTTTCTCAGCTGGCTTGGTAGCAGCAGCCTTCTCTGCCTTCTTCTTCTTTGCCTCGGACTTCTTAATCTTATCTCTTGGCTTCCTCTCTTTCTCTACTTCACCAAGATTTGTGACATTCTCGGAGGGCCTGTTCAGAATTCGCCTCCTGGTCTGCCTCTTCTGTGGAGTGGCGACCTCTGTCCTCTTCCTTTTAGGCACAGCAACATCAAGAGGATTTTCCTGAACCTTGGGGGTAGGAGCATAGCCTAGTTCCAGCTTCTCAATATCTTCCAGCTCATCGAAACGCATAGCAGTCTTTGCCTCCTTCCGAGCATCTGCTATTTCCTCAAAAGTCATAGGAATAGCATGCTCGTACAGTGGGAATGCTAGTTCTACAGTGGTAGGATGCTCCAGGGAAGTGGGTATTTGCGAATCAACATTTGTTGTCCCCCTCATGATCCATGGTCGACGAGCGTCAGGATGAGCAGTGGCCATCTTCATCTACGGAATAAAGTCTGTCGTGAACAGCTTCTCCCCTGCGTCCAACTTTTTCTTGTGAAAGTACATTTCGATGAATTTGCTGATTCTGAGACCAAAGTTGACATTCGAAGAGAAAGTCCCATCTCTCTTTACCGAAACATTCTTCTTTGCAAGCTCAAGCCATCTGCCATAGAAGAACTCTGCCCAATTTCCCTTCACCTTGTCAACGAGA
This sequence comes from Plectranthus barbatus, assembly GCA_026898455.1. Taxonomy (NCBI): domain Eukaryota; kingdom Viridiplantae; phylum Streptophyta; class Magnoliopsida; order Lamiales; family Lamiaceae; genus Plectranthus; species Plectranthus barbatus. The sequence goes on from JAPKLW010000205.1 coordinate 307,503, forward strand.
GCCATCATCACCGAGTATCGATGTGCAGCCATCTGAGAATATGACCCGGCATCACATTGAAACATTTTGATAACAAGCTCAGCCAAGAGCTTGAAATCGTCTTGAAATTGGTTGATGAGGTGAGCGATTTTGAATGTGATAGGGTTCCCTTTGGTGTCCTTCACCAAATCTTCCTTCTTCCACATCCTCCAACGTCTCTCCATCTCATCGTGATCATGTATCTTGTAAGTGGCTATGTGAATGCCTGCCTGGGACAATCCAAATTTTGCAGCTAAAATGTCTGCATTCACCTCCAATAGAGTACCAAAAACCGAAGACTTAAAAGACTTTTCTGAGGGTTCGTCGATGACTGCTCTGGCATAGAACTCTGCAACCATGTAGGGATGAAACCATAGGGATTCTGCAGATAGATATGCATCAACTCCAGCCTTATTCAACACTTCCAACAACCACTCAGAGAATTGCAATATAGCAAGGGGTGTGTAAAGGATTCTATCCTTCAAAATCTGCGCCGCACGCCTCTGCTTATTGGTAAGATTGGATGTCATTTTGGTCTTGACAAGCGTGACCAACTGACCGTATGGAATGGTGTCGTCGACATCCTCCTTTCTGACAACACCAGTATACGAGGGTTCCCATAGGTCATGAACGATCATGGTGTAGGTGAGAGAGTCTATCGGAGTGCCGGATTTTGCCGGATTTGGTAGAGGAATCCGACGACGCTGTGTGAACAGAGTGTTCAGAACCGCCGGAATGGTGAGAGTGGGTGGAGGACTCAATATTGGCAGCCATTGCAAAAAAAGGATTTAGGAAATTTGTAAGAGAGGATTTGGGGATTTTTGAGAGCTTGAGAGTGCGATACCTTAGGGATTTGAATTTCAGAAAAATGAAATGAATCGACTAAGTTAGAGGATTATGCCATTGGGAAAGGATCCGACGATTGGGGTGCATCTCATCAGATTTGATCGACGGTTAGGCTTCTATAGGATGATTCGCATGGAGACCCACAACCTTATGTACTTGAGTACAGTTGACGTGGCAGCCCCCAATTCACTGCCTTCACTGGAGAGTATTAAATGCACGACTCTTTCGAGATTTAGATAGGTCCCGCGATTGACTGTCCTTAGCAGATCAGTTATTTCTATGGGTTGATAGTAGTAGTCTGCTATCCGAAAATTCTTCGCATACAAAAGAGTCTGCTAAGAGCTTGGACTTAGCACTCAAACCTGGTATGCTAGGATAGGGTCTGCTGAGAGCTTGGACTCAGCAGGCTAGACTTAATCATCAAAATTTTGTAATAATTACCCCAAATCTTTCGCCGTCTGACCTCCTTAGATCACGTCTGTCTTCGAAGGAACATACAATGCTTATGTGACAATTTTTCTCTCTAAGTGACTCTTCGGTTTCCGAGAGAAGTAGTGAACCGATTTGATCATTTTGAAGTAAATTCCCATCCATAAATGTTGAAAAGACGTGATCACATTGCCTATAAATAACCTTTTACATAGAAACTCCTGACATCACTTCTCTGCCTTTCAACATCCTTTCTTCCCTGTAATTTTCAAAGCAAAAAAAAACTTTCTTTCTCCCCATAAAAATGTCTTCTCCACAAGAACTCTATGTCTCGAGGAATCAAATTTTCCATGAATCTGGCTTGTACATCGAGTATGAGTCGGATTATATGGTAGTAGAGGAGGTGATGGCGGGCATCCGCCAGAATGGACTTGAGCAATTTCTCTGCTCAACTACCCATCACTTCGAAAGGGATAACCTCCAACACTTCATCCGTACATGCGTTCCTGCTGAGAACGCGGTCTTCGGCATCTTCCGAGATCAGCTCGTCCAGTGGATGCCTGATACGTTCACTTCAGACTTCGGCCATCGCCGGGGTCCATTATCAGTGTGGGAATACAGTTGAGGGGACTCGGCGCCAGAGTGGACAGCATGGAACAAGTGGAGGCACACTTCCCTTTTTCAGTTTAGTACAACTATCTCGGCGTACGGTCTTCAAACGTCGTACAGGATGATTTTTGACATTGTCAACAGCATGATCGTTGGCTACAATCGCGATGATTTGAATTTCACCAGGGAGGTGTGGAGGGCAATGATGGCCTTCGACGATAGGGCCGACGTGGACTGGGTGGTGTTCATCTTTCAGGGCGTACGGGAGTGCGTCCAGAATTTTCCCGATCAACCGCTTCATTGTGGGATGCAGCTGAGTTGGCTCCTGGAACAAAGATTTCAAAACATCACTGTTGGCAGGTCCAATCTCAGGGATGCTGACTTTTATCCCATGAGGCCTCGATCACATTTTTAGTCGTAGTCATTGTAGCTCTCCTCCCTCCTCGTATGATGTAAATCCCTTCTTGTAAAAAATACTTTGTTGAAATGAAAAGTATCTTTCCTTCTCTGTGATTTATTTCCATAGCATATGACTGAAATTTTCAATTATCACAATAATTCGAGCTTAGCGAACAATTTCCATGCAGTCTCGCCAAATAATAAATGCTCTTGAAAATGTTAAGGCTTAAGACTCAAAAATCCTCTGCGTCTGCTATCTGCTGAATAGACGCATCACCCCTGCTATCTTCCTAGCAGACTCATCAACTCTGCTATTTGCCTAGCAGATTCATCAACTCTGCTATGTGCCTAGCAGATTCATCTTAGCAGAGAAACTCAGTGACTAATAAACGTAAGCTAGGATACATTTTTCTCCATCTTCTCCAGAAATCCAAGAAATACAGAAAGAATGAGAATAACAACTCATTCATCCAAAACATCGTCCAATTCCATGAGACCTAACTTAATACATAGTTCTTTAAATCTGGCCTCTACTAACGGCTTGGTAAAAATATCAGCAATCTGATCTTCTGTGCACATATACTGGACATCGATATCCTTCTTCTCCTGATGATCTCTGATGAAGTGATGTCAGATATCGATATGATTCGTCCTTGAGTGATGAACCGAATTCTTTGTAATGCACATGGCACTGTTGTTGTCACAGTAGATTGGCACGCATTCAGAAGAAATATCATAATCCTGTAGTTGTTGTCGAATACACAGAACTCGCAAGCAACAGCTAGCAGCAGCTACGTACTCTTCTTCAGTAGTCGACGTAGCTACAGACTGCTGCTTCTTCGTAACTAGCTGATGAGCTTGTGTCCAAGGAATTGGCAGGTCCCGCTGGTGCTTTTCCTATCGATCTTGCACCCTCCAAAGTCTAAATCTGAGTAGCCACTCAGTGCTAGAGCATCGGACCTTGGATACCAAATTCATAGACCCTCGGTGAATTTTAGATATCTTACAATCCTCTTAGCCGTGTCCAATTGCATCTTCTTGGGATTGGCTTGATATCTTGCACACAGGCCAACAACATACGATATATCTGGTCTGCTGGCGGTGAGATATAGCAGTGAACCAATAATCCCTCGATAAAGAGTAGGGTTCACATTACCTCTTTCCTTCTCAAGTGCAGCAATACAGGTCGTGCTTATTGGAATCCTTAGACTCTTCGTTTGCTCCGGGCAGTACTTAGCAATCATATATCGAGTATATTTCTTCTGATGGATGAATATCCCCTCGCTTCTGCTGAACTTGAAGTCCAAGGAAGTACGACATCTTCCCCATCATACTCATATGAAAATTACTTGTCCTGAGCTTGGAAAACATGTCACACAAGTCATGATTCTTTGACCCAAATATGATGTCATCAACATAAATCTGACCTGGCAGGATGCTTCCTTCATCCTTGATATGAAAGAGAGTCTGATCTGTCCTCCCTTTCTTGAATTCATTAGCTTTAAAGTTAATGAGAGTCTGCTCTATACGAAAGAGAGTCTGATCTATTCTTGGCTAGATGGTTAATAGTTTTAAAATTCAAATGATTTAACCTCTTGTGCCATAGCCAAGTTGTTTCTTCCTTGTTCAATGCTAGGAAGCACGAATGTTGTTGACCACTTTACCAGTCAACAATGTATAGGCCAGCCTTGCGGATGCCTCTTAGCTTCACTTCTCCTGTAACATTATCAGCAATAGAACAACCAGTATTGACAAAACATACAGTGTACCCATTCTCGCATAGTTGGCTAATGGTTGTGTTTGAGATCGGAGACGAGCGTGACATTGACAATCCTAAATCCATTTCCCTCGATGCATCCTCTTCCCATCACCCTGCCTTTGCTGTTATCATCGAACACGACTGCGGGGCCAAAGATTCTTTGAATATCTTAGAAAAGCTCTTCATTCTCGGTCATGTGTGTTGAAAATCCACTATCAATGATCCATTCATTCGACATTCTTGAAGTCTTGGCACTTGGATCCTGATCCTGCAAAAGAAATCAGGTTGATTTAGGTACCCGCTTAGCATCGGGTCCTACAAGATTAGCGCGAGTCATTGTTCCTTTGGGGACCCACATCTTGGTGCTCTTCAAGATTTTCTTGTTGATCTCACCCTTCACTACCTTCTTGACCTTAGGATGTGTATGTTTTTCTTTATTAGATCTAGGTGTGGTAGTGTGCTTAGCCTTCCTTGTCCTTTGAAATGAAAATGGGTTGGACTCAGGCCTCACATAGGTGTTCCTCCTATGTGGTGTGTACTTCTGGTACAACGGTCTTACAACAGTGTATTGAACATGCTTGCCCTTGTTAAAGGTAGGATATGCTATCCTTGCGTTGTGAACATAACGCTCAGCATTCCTTGGAATTGCTGAATGTGGTTTAGCATTAGCTCTGTGATTCCTCTGCTGAGGTCCAGCAGGTAAATGCTTAGCATTCATCCTTTGGATCCTCTGCTGAGGTCCAACAGATGTATGCTTAGCAGACACTGGTTGGATCCTCTACTGAGTTCCACTAGACGCCTTCTGCTTATATCCACCCTTCTTCTCAGCATTTAGCTTAGCATTTGAAGGTTCAACAACTATCTTTCCTTTTCCTTTGTCAGTAGCGACATTTCCAGCAGAAATGAACAAGACTGGTTTCTGCTTAGATGATTTAGCATGAGTACTCAATGTCTTTGAAGAGTCGCCTATGGCGTTATCACATCCAAGTCCAATCTTATCCTTATGATGTCTCTGCTGGCTAACAATAACATTGAGAACTGCCCTGCTGGATGTATAAGTACAAATGCAATCCTCTTTAGGCTTAGTTTTCAAAGCAAGATTCTCTTTTTCTAAGTTTTGAAAGTTTTCAGAAAGCTTAGAGAAATCTTCTTTAAGTTTCAAAAACTCCTCAATATCAGACCTTAGTCTTTCGACTTCATCGGTCAAAGATTGAACTTGTAGTTTGAGTGAGGTATTCTCTCCAACGATAGCATTCTTGATATCATACATTTTATAAAATTCAATCGAAAGCTTTGTCAGATAATCTTCCTTAGAATCTACAAAAGATTCCTCCGATTCATGCACAATTGCTATCCTAGGAATGCTAGTAAATTGTACATCATGTGCGTCAACGGCTAGAGCCAATTCAGCACTCTGCTCAGCATCAGCATCAGCGAATTGATCTTCAACAACATTCGCCATTAGCACGAGCAAGGCTTCCTCATCATCTTCATCTGAGGAATAGTAATACTCCTCATCATTATCTGGAATATCAGGAGCCTCTGTCCTTGTTAGCAGCGCCCTAGTGATTGCTCTCACAGCATGTCTTTCGAATCTTTGCTTCAGGCGTTCTCTCTCTTCTTTGCTGACTTTCGAACACTCATGCTTAAGGTGATGTAGCGAATCACACTAAAAGGATGTCCTAGGCTTTCGCTCTGATGAGCGGGTAGATGATGAAGAATGCTTGATTTCCTTTGCCTCTTTCTCAACTTTGGCCTCAAACATCAACTTCTGAAGCTTCCTCATCTGCTCCTCTAGCTCGCTGATCTTCAAATAAACGGGTTGAGCGTTGAGGTTGAGACAACCTCCTTAGCTTGCGACGCTGGAGCAGACCTCTCATTATGGAAGGGCTTCTTCGATTTCCACTTGTTGAAATCCTTCTTAGCGAAGTACGCTAAGTCCTCAGAGTTTCCAGCATTTGATGACGTAGGTTGCCCCAAAGCAGTCTTGTTCTTCTTTAACTCTTGTATTATAAACTCATGAGCTTTAAGTTGAGCAAATACCTCGGATGTTGACATCTTGCTAAGGTCTTTCTTGCTCAGACTTGTCATTTTCACGAACCAGTCTTCTCTTGGGAAGAGTTTAGAAATGATCTTGTTGTTCATCTCCCCATTGTCGTACGTCTTTCCAAGGTTTCGGAGCTCGCCCATTATTGTGTTGAATCTCTCTTCCATTGCAAGGATAGTCTCTCCTGCATGCATAGAAAATGATTCATATTTATCTGCAGCTACCTGTAGTTTGTTGCGTCTCATTTGCTCAGTCTCATGGGAACATTCGCACACGTAGTCCCACATTTCTTTAGCTGTCTTGAAGTCTAGGGCTTTGTCGGCCATCAAAGGAGGTCAACAATCAAGAATCAACTTCATGGCTAGGTATTCCAGATGGCCCCTTTTCTTGTCTTCCAACGTCCACTCCTCATAAGATTTCAGTACCATTTCAGGACGTGGTTGACCTTCAGCAGGTGGAACAACAGCAGTGTTGACCTTCATTATTTGGATGGGTCCCTTGTTTAGAACATCCCCCATCGCAGGATGAATACTTTGTAGCTGGATGGTTGCCATCTTCTTCCATGATTCAAATTTCTCCTTGTTGTACTTAGGTAGACTATGATTCATCTTCTTGCAAGATTGTAGATAACTGAGCTAGAAACAAAAATGACAGAGAAGCGCAAGGAAAGGTAGATCTGGTCAAAAGTGACTCAGAAACGGAGAGTCTGTTATGACCTCCGCTCTGATACCACTTGTTAGTCCCTCAGATCAGAGTCGTCGGGATGATAACTAACAACACACACGAAATGCAGCAGAAGATATATAAATGTTCACTTGCACTTTATGTTATTATCAAAGATAGTTTAGCTCAATCTTGACTTAAGATTTACTTGAAGATATACACTAGCAACTTGGTTGCTAGGTTTCAAAACAGACTCAAGCAGCAAGCAATAAAACAGTAAAAACACAGTGAAGACACAATATTTATAGTGGTTCGATCAATATATCTTCATCCACTCCTTAGCCGAAATGCTAAGAATTCACTAAGAGAGTATACAAAATACTAGGAATCGCCTTTCAAGTGCAGTAGGTAGTGAACTTTCAAGCCGGCTACTTCACGACTATCCTCCGTTACTTTGTAGTGCTTAGTCAACTACAGCTCCAGCCAAGTCAAGGGCGGCACCTTCGTAAAACTTGTATTTCGCTGATTATGATGGGAGGTTTTAAAGTTCTCTCCTAACTTATCTGTTTTTGGCAATATGCCCATCAGGGTCAGTCTCTTTTTAGAGAAATGACTGTTGGATGCTTCCAAGATCGGAAGGTATCCCAATGATTGAACCTTAAAAGGATTCAATGAACCACTGGAATGTCAGATCTTGAATGTAGGGGACACTTGGTGGTTTAGAGATTTAAAGATTCTTCTTGTCTCGTTAATGCTCTTGTGACTACTTTCTCACTTTGTTTTTGTCAAAGGAATCTTGAGATTTGCCTTAGCTCGTGAGTTATGAGTGCTGTAAAGGTAGTGAGTGAAGCAGTAGTCCACTCTCTCATTTGGACTTGTCTTTTATACCTGGAGATTCAACTTTTCAATCTCCATACCCGTTAGACACAACGGTTCCTTCACCCAAGTGTGGGTAGACTTTATATGTCCTTTCTGGCTTTGTACAGTACTTTCCGACCTAATTTTGGAAAGTCTTGTCTTTGCGTGTACGTCTTGTCAGAATGGTAGTGTAGCATTGGTATGATCATTATATCGCTCTGCTAAGCCTTCTCTTCAGAATGCTAGGACGATCTACTAGACCTTCTTAGCAATCTGTTAAACTTTGTGTTCGGACTACTAACTTCTTAGCAGTTGCCCAAGTTTACCACTCAGTTCCTTTGACTCCGGATTGCTAGCTCCTCTACGAATCTGTTTTCTTAGTATCCGACTGCTTACTCCTTAGCAATCTTCTCTATCTGCTATTATCTCTAGTAGCTGCTACCTGCTAGAAATAATTCTAGCAATCTAGTCTATTACAACTCAAGATTTAACCTATACAGGACATTACAAATAAGTTGCTAGACTATGCTAGTATTCAACACTTGATCGACCAACTAGTAAGGTTTGATCCAACAAAACCTTCTTCAAATGGTCCTAAGGCAAGAATTTAGGAATAATTTCCCAACATGGCTCATTAATATGTCAATTAGAATGAGATATCTAACTGTTGATCCCATCAATACATAAAGATGTACCGACACATCAAGTAGCTAGGATAAGCTCACTAATGAACTGATGTCCGCAGCCTAAACCGACAGCATATCCAAGGACTTTCTCAGCCGTGTTAATGTTTATACTCGCTTGATCGAACGATTCTATGAACCTCTGTGATCTCTTACACACCATATGATCAATCTTATAGGCGAGATAATAGGATATTATAGTTCGTATCATATTTTTGTTATATCAAATAGCGATTATGGTGATGTCACAAATATATGAAGACCAGTGTATCAAACGAACACACTTAATCATAAATGATTTTAGTATACAATCCCAACAGGCTGCCCCTCCCCCTACCAGCTACTGCGCCTGAGCCTGCTCTGCCCCTTGCCACCATGTATCATTTTTACGGCTGCCTGCTACGCGTGGCTACCTGCGTGAACCCTAGGATTCTACTACTGCCACCATCGTGTGTCGGATGCAATTTCCTTCGTTTTTCGTGTTCTTCGTCTTCTTTATTTTACAATTGATTACAAGGAAAAATGACCAACTACAATTGAAAAATAAATCTAACCATGAATTTATCTAGGGGGTTAAAATATATTGAATCCTTATAAATAGGTGGATTAACCTGAGAACCACGAGGAACAGAAACCATACAATCTATACAACCATTCATATCAATTCAGTAATATTATTAATCATGCATAATCATTGGATATATTATTTTACCAACAGAGCCTATTAATTCAACCTTGCTCGGATACCAATTTAAGGGATTTTTGCGAATTGAATTGATAATCCAAAACCTAGACCGAACATTGGATATCTAAAATAGACTACTTTGCCTACAATAAATCCTAGAATGCTCCTATTAAAATACATAGATAAATTTATGTGAAATACGTGGATCGTATGATCTCTTGTACTGGTTGCGCAAGGATTTTATCTTCAATCCTCTTTTTTGCGCAACAAGATTTAATCCTACAACACAAAGGAATTAAATCTTTGAAATTTAATAACTAATTTCGAAAACAAAGTGAGAGAAAGAAAAAAAAGATCCTCCGGATCTGATCTTCTTATATGTATGCCAGCTTCGATCCAAAAATCTGTTGAAGATTCCATCCAGATTCCATACATATCGTGAAGAAAAATTCCCTCCCTCTTCTCAGATTCTATGTCTCATACTACAGCTCCAAGAACTTGATTTGCTGTTTAGCAAATTATGATCTTGTTTTGTATTGTAATCTGAGAACCTGAGGGGTATTTAGAGTGCCCATCTGATCTCAGATGGGCTTGAGCTTTGCATAGGCCATACCAGGGACCAGAATGCAAATAGCAAAGAAGACCTATCAATTAATTAGTTCTCAAATTCAACCTAGAATATAATTAATTGATTAATATTGATTAATGCCAAACGAGAATCAATAATGTCCTACCTCTTTGCTACCACGTTATGAGGAACGAGTTGCATAGCTTAGTATATCCCCATATTTAAGGTCACAGACATTCATAAATTAATTTGAGCTTTCCCAAGCTCCAAAATCAATTAAAATGTTTTATTCCTTAGTCAACCCCCTGACCCTTTTTCACTTATGGTTGAACTTAATCATCCTGCGGGACTTTAGCATAATAAACCATTTAAACTGCTCAGGGAATGTCACCATCCTATAATAGATATGGTTACCTAGTTCCAATCACAAACAGTCATACACAAACTCTTACCCCTCAAGAAACAGATATACGAGTTCAACTAGAACTCTCCACCATAGTATCTCAAAGTAGCACAAAAATTTGTGTATATATCCATACTTTCATTAGGTTTAGGATTCAATAAAGCCATCAAGATCAAGATTTCTTTAATGTCAGATAAAAGAATCGATATTAACTTAGGTCCTAGCATGCAACAAAAATAAGTCTCTTATTACTGCGTATGTTGTAGCCTTTACCAACAATTTATCATGACACTATCTCAGCTATGATAACTATTTATATCTCGCTAGGTCAAGCGATCCATACGATCTTCCGTGATCTACTACACATTGTATGATCTCCCTATCATAGAGATAAGAGGATAAGACCGTTTATGATACATGTTTGTTAATTCAGACAGGAGATGAACATACAACATTAATGATTCCCAGTATATTAACCAAAAAACCTTGTACATAATATACCAATAAAAATGCTTTCAGTATACAAATCCACAAGTAGTGACTGAGGAGGAGACTGATTCGAAAATGCTAGAATTGGAAGATCATGGCGATGAAGTAGAAGAAATAGAGGGGCCTGCATCATTCAATTTTGTTATGAGAGGTGACTTGAGTATTGTTCAATCTACAGCAAACGATGTAGAGCAGAGAGAGAGAGAACATTTTGCATACACGTTTTCCTATCAAAGATAAAATATGAAACATGATTATAGATGGAGGGAGTTGCACCAATGTAGACAGTCAATCAATTGTGAAGAAATTAGAGCACCATATGGTGAAACAACCTAGGCCATCCTAGCTGGAGTGGTTGAATGATAATTGCATCATAAATGTATTGCAGCAAGTGAAGGTGCTGTTTCGCATAGGAAGTATGAGGATGAGATTTTGGGTGATGTGATTCCCATGCAAGAAAATCACATACTTATGGGGCGTTGTTGGCAGTTCTATAAGAGAGTTAAGCATGAGGGCTTTACGAATAAGTACTCATTTTCAATTCCACAAAGAGAGCATTGTAATCGATGGATAGGTGTGCCATCTGCTCCATTATTTTGAAAGAGTAGTTTGGAAAGATGAGCTCTTTGTATGCTGTTACTCTCCCAAAAAGTGTAGGACACAATACGCCATGGACTCTGCAAACCATGCATTTTCAATTCTTCAATATTATATGCATATATAAACACACACACACACACACAAATATATATATATATACACATATACATAGAGAGAGAGAGAGTGGTGATCATATGAGAAATGAAAATAAATCACATCCTTTGATCGTGTCATTTCAACGCTCAAGATCTATTTAATTTCGTGTGCAGTTTTAGTCCAATATCCTTCATTCTTGTATAATTAAGGTTATTTTTGTAATTTAAGATTTTTTGAAAAATTTAAAGAGTATCTGTCTCCATATTTGATCAGATTTTTTATTCATTTTCTTTACGCAATCTGATTAGATTAGATTTTTTCCTTGTTTTTTGGATTTCACATTCCTCTTCGCAGTCGTCTTCGTTACTTGTGGTTGTTATTGAATTCAATTTTTCATTTTTGAGTTATGTCGTTTGACGAAGTTATGGTAGATCGTGGATGTGAAGGTATATTCAAAATTTTCATTCACATGTTTTTATTTTTTATTTGTGATTGAGTTCATGTTTGTTTGATGTTTTGTAATTTTTAGATGTGATTTGAATAAGTTTTTGAATTGTAAATTGTACGTTATTTATTCATTGTGGATGAAGATAGTTTAAAAAAATCTTATCTAATATTTATTTTTGTTTTGTTTTTATTCATTATAGTAATATAAGATGTGCATTGTTTGATCATGGTTGATGAAATTTTTGTTGTAATGACATGTTCATTTTTACGTTTATATTGTGCATCTTCAGTGATAAACTTATGCTTTTTGTTATATTATAGGTTCATTTAGACCAAACTGTGTTGATGAGTTGAAGGATTTAAAGGGGTGAGTTTTTAGAACTGTTGATGATGGTATTGAATTTTATAAGGACTATGCTCGTGTTAGTGGTTTTGATAATCGTATATCTTCTAGTATTAGGGTTGATGATAGAATTATTTAGAAGTATATTCTCCGTAGTAGGGAAGGTGATAAGTTTACTACTTCGAGACATATGGATTTAAAACATAAAAGAAGGAAATATGACTGTATGAGGAGTGGTTGCACTGCTAGGGTAGTCATGAAATATGAATCCCGAGTTGGTTATGTTACTCATTCATTTCTTGAGGAGCATAGCTGTTGGAATTGTATATATAAATGCATTATGATTGGTATCTTGGGAAACGTTATGTTTGATATACTGGTAATCATTAATGACTTGCAATAAACAACTCCTGTCTGAATTAACAATCATACAATGCGAACAAACACATTCAGTTATCTCGTCGATAGGGAGATCATACGGTGTGTAAGAGATCACAGAAGATCATATAGATCGTTCGACCTAGCGAGATATAAACAATTATCACAGCTGAGACAATTTCTGGTTTGGCTGTCGGTTTAGGCTGCGACACAAAAGTACATAAGTGGTTTATCTTGATTGCTTTGTGTGACTGATACGCTGTCGGTTTAGGCTGCGACACAAAAGTACATAAGTGGTTTATCTTGATTGCTTTGTGTGACTGATACATCTCAAATTATTTATAGGATCAACTGTGAGATGAACCATTCTACTTGAAATATGAATGAGTAAAGATCTCGGTAACTTTATCGGATCTAAAGTCTATTGAAGGGTGAGGGACACAAATGAGTTGACTGTCACTTTGATTTAATATGATGGAGTGTCTTACATGTACTCATATATGTGCATCTTGGGTGATGGTAGTTTGTGTGGGGTTTTCTCAGGCTGGATTTAGATAACCATATCCCTTTCAGGATGGTGACATTCCCTGGGAAGCTTACGATGTTCATTTTGCTAAGTTCTGCAGGCTGAATCATTGATTCATCCATAAGCGATAAGGGTTGAGTGATACTACTCAAGAATAATAAAAGATTAATTAACTACAGCTAGTTGTCATATGCTGAATTAATTAATCATTGTCTATAACCTTAAATATGGGGATTAACCAAGTCAATTTAATCCATTCTAAATGAAGATGTAATAAAGGGTTAGGTCAACATTAATCCTCTGGTAGCATGAATTAATGTTTATTAATTAATTATGTTTAGGGTTGAACATGAAATTAATTAATAGGAGGACTACTTTATTATTTGCATTTGATCCTTAGTCTGGATCTATAATGCTCAAAGCCCATTTGGGTTTATTAAACCCTTATAACCCATTCTTCAAATCTATAAATTGATCAATTATCTCACTTCATACATAAGTTTACAGTCTCATGAAACTGAAACCCTAGAGAGAGTGGGCGGCTACTGTAGTAGGAGGGAAAGGAAAAATCGAGTTGCTCCAGTTCAGTTTCAATCCGGTAGCATATCCTCACCAGATTTCCAAATCAAGCAAGGGAACAGATTAGAAGATCACATATGTAAGAACACCATCCACCATCTACCATTTTTATTTAATCCGCAGGAGTTGAGGTATTCCTTTTAATTTACGCATTAAATTAAATAGGAGCATGCACAGGGTATTTACTATTTGTCATAGCATTTATTCTTATATACATAAATCCAATATGGGGTTAAGAAAGAATTGGCGATTCACATTGCCTATTGTAGTCTTAATTCCTACAATTGGTATCAGAGCCAGGTTCGTTTTTCAATCAATTTATGCAGGTTATTTAATTTATCGTGGATGGATTTATTTTTGTCGTGGATGTTTTGTTCTCGTGGCCCCTCTCAGGTCATTGATTTTTTTTTTAAAATTGTGGGAAAATCTGCGATTAGATTGATAGGAAAAATCTTTAATATACTACATCTGTTATTTTTTTATTTCGATCTGTAAAACAAATGAGATGGAGAACGAAGAACGACATCAGAGATAGCAGAACAGAAGTTTTCAGAGGGCTGGAAAAAGTTGGTTGTGCGCACGGCGGCGGCCGCTGGCAGGCGAGGCAGGGGCCACGCACAACGATTTTCTTCCAGCAGCCACGCGTGGTGGCCATCTAGCATCCAAGTAGCAGCAGCGCACACCATCTTCCTCGCAACCTCCGACGTCGTTGCAGCATGAGCAGTAGCGTGGGCCTTGGCCGGCACAGTTTGTTGTGGCAAAGCAAGGGCCGTGCGCAGGTGGGTAATAAGTAGCCATGCGTAGGAGGCGCGCGGTAGAGGTTGTGCGTGCAAACAACAGCAGGGTTGCCGGTGAGGAGGCCGCTCATGAGGCAACCTTCATCGGGGTGGACACCGGCGAGGCGGCACACGTTGGCTCTGCGCGAGGATAGGCAGCGATAGTTTTTGGCGTCAGGCAGTGGGGCTGGGGCATCCTGTGACGGCGGCTGTAACAGATGGCGGCGTCTGTAACAGAAGGCGGTGGTGGCAGTTTTGGGTGGTGTTGAAGGCGGCTGCAACCTTAGCAACAACTAGGGTTTGTAGTTAGGATTTATAAGGTTTATGCTGCTCGGGCCGATGGCCGGGAGGATGCCCGAATTGCTGGAAACTAGGATTTCTACAAATAACAGGTTTTGTTTAATCTTGTGGGCATGAAACCCTAATTAATGGCCCAAACTGTATTATATTTCTAGCCCAAAAGTTGAAGATTTTAAATTAAAGAGCGGGAGCATAGTTTGAAGATCTGTATTAAATTAAAATCTTGTAATATATAGATTTAATTTTGTTTTCCATGTAATTGCATTAGGGGGCCACGAGATTTTTTATTTTATTTTTTATATTCTCGTATGATGTGATTAATTATGTGCGCACTAGTAAATAATAGAAAAGCATGCTACTGCTTTTATTATTTATTTTAAAAGTATGTTGTAGATAATAGGGAAGCATGTTACTGCTTTACTATTTATTATTTAAAGCATGCTTTATGTGATTTATTTTATGTTTTAAATTATGTCTATAAATTCCGAAATCTTGTTGGGAAATATGATGGAATTTTAGATGTGACATAATTTATGGATCATAAAATAATATGTACGCATAAGAATCTTTTGAAAGAAAAACACTAAGCAATATTTTTTAATTAAAATCAATTCGACCTCCATAATGCGGTCTCTTATTAGAAGTGGACAGTGGAGTGAGTAGATGTCTACACAACCGTAGCCTGCTTGCTTTATTTGTTCATAAGTTATAATTGATAAGATTTCTGAATAAAACATTAAAACATGTGAGAAGTGGACAGTCAAGTGAATAGACGTCTATACTACCGTAGCCTGCTTACTTTATTTTTTCATAAGTACTCTAGGATTGTTTAAAATGAGATAACAAAGGTTGTAAAAGGCATGCGTCATGGGTCTAGTACGTATGCCAAATCGTCCTTTTAACTTCCGGAGTTAGAATTGTGCTCAAATGCTTAGATGTTGCCTGAGTACTAAATCATGAATGAAGTCCCTGCTCAGACAGGTTGAACATGGTCTTATTTTTATCTCCGATTATTAATTTCATTTACTGGTGAATACCTGACATGGATTGAAATTAAAAACTAGAACTTCAAAGAGCAACCTAGTTAGGTGGTCTACAGTAAATTTCTTCGAAAGGTGCTTGCAGTAGATGCACCTAGGCAATTGGGGGAAACAATTGTATTGGTTTCTCAAAAGGTTACAATGCATATTGTTTCAATGTTCTGCATGTATGTTCTTACTTTAATCAATTAATGTTTTCAAATATGTCTATGAACATTCAACTCACTTCCGAACTCTTTTGAGAACTTCAGAATGAATGATGTTTTGAGTAAAAAGGAGTACCCTTTTAATGAGTTACTTAGTTACCTCATGGCAGCTGAATCAGTCATGCAACCTGAAAAGGCAGTCTTGCTTTCGTCCGGTAGTCACCCTGCTTCATCGAAAGGTGCTAAAGGGGTGATTGGAAAAAAATTCAAGAAGAAAGTATCTAGAATCAAAAGTTTTGGAAAAAAAGATTGTGACATCAGGGAAGAAGGGCAAGTGTTTCTGTTGTGGCAAAACTGGTCACTGGAAAGAAGGATTATCTGACCAAGATGGTTGGATGAAATACGCATTAGCATTTGTAACGGAACTTGTTTAGCATCTGTTTCTACCCATTCATGGGTAGTGGATACTGAAGCTACTGGTCTTGTTTGTTACACGTCGCAGGGGTTTAGGCCGACAAGGCAGCTGAATGATGATGAGGAGACGATCTCCATAGGTAATGTGGCTGGTGTGTCCACAGCAGCAATTGGAGATGTTACATTATGCTTTCAAGATAATTTTTTGATTTTAAGAGACATTTTGCATGTGCAGGATTTTCGGCAGAACCTCATTTTTGTTTCCCGTTTAATAAATGATGGTTTTTCAGTTATTTTTTATAGCCATGTTCCTATCAATGGCAATAACGGTGTTATCTGTCGTAGGATACAAAAATACTCTGTTTATATCATAAGTTGTTTCCATAACTCATTTAATCATAAGAAGAGAAAGTTTTCATCTTCTAACGAAGATCTTACATATCTATGGAATCTGAGACTAGGTCACATCAGTCTAAAGAGGATGAAGAGCCTTGCGGATAATGGAACGTTGGATTCTATCCAAGTAGTTCCACATCGAGTTTGTGAATCCTAGATAGAGGGAAAGATGACGACTAGGACTTTTAAATCAAGTCTGTCTCGAGCCAGTGATGTGTTTGAATTGATCCAATCTGACTTATGTGGACTGATGTCTATGCAAGCTCGTGAAGGATTTAAGTATTTCATCACTTTTAGTGCCGATTACTCGAGATACGGGTTTGTTCACTTACTTCACTGTAAGTCTGAATGCTTTGAGAAATTCAAGGAATACAAGGCAGAAGTGGAGAAGAAGTTAAACCAGACCATTAAGTCATTACGATTTGATCGTGGCGGTGAGTATCTCAGTGACGAGTTCTTATAGTTTTTGTCAAAGCATGAGATACATCCTAATGGACCGCACCGGTCACACTTCAGCAGAATAGGACTCTTCTTGAAATGGTTAGGTCCATGACTACTTATGAAAACTTGTCTGTTTCGTTTTGGGGCCATGCGTTGTTAACAATGGCGTACCTACTGAACCTGGTACCTTCAATGTCAGTTCCTAATACACCTTCCGAACTCTGGCATGGGCGAAAGCCCAGCGTGTCAATTATGAGAGTGAGGGGTTGTCTAGCATATGTCTTGTCAAAGGAAGCTGATAAGTTAGAAGGTAGGCCCAATCTAATGTTGTTCGTGGGATACCCCAGACAAACGAAAAAATGTTATTTCTACTATTCTTATGATCAGAAGACCGTTATTAGCACCAACGCGAGATTCTTGGAGGACGAATTTGTGAATACCTCAAATCCTAATGTGATATCTGTAGGGTTTGAGTCTACGATGGACAACGCGAGTTGCCATTAATTAAATGTTTGCCAAGGATCGTTCTTAGGGTACCAGGAATAAATTTAAATTAAACAAATCATGCGATCCTATGCATGCTCCTA
>JAPKLW010000205.1:325037-358901 GCA_026898455.1 Plectranthus barbatus
ACCAGTGTACAAAACACTTAATCATATATGCTTTCAGTATATAATCCTAACAATATCATTCTCCAAGAAATTGGAGAGGATGATGCGCTTTGGAAAACCCCGTGATAAAGTTGCAGAAAATGACATAAGCTACTGACTCAGAGATAAAATCAATTACCTCTAGGGATGTATACCAGAAGTCTGCACTACTAGATGGTTTTTAGGCCAAAGATTGCAAATGGGTATTGAAACGGAAGAAAGGTTCGAAGGAGAAATTACGACATTTAAACTCAGATAGGTGGCGAAGGGTTATAATCAAAAGAAGGGCACTAACTATAACAAATCCTTCTCACCGACAGCGGTCCTCAAGTCAATTCGGATTCTTCTATACATAGCATCACATATGAACCAAGAGATCTGGCAGATAGATGTCAAAAACACATTTTTAAATGGGTATCTTAAGGAAGGTCGTGACATCTATATGCAACAACCAGATGGTTATGTGAAGGATGGTGAAGAGCCTCTTGTCTGGAAGCTAAAAAAGTCCTTGTATGGACTTAAAAAAGCTTCACGGTCATGGAAAAAAGGTATCGATGATGTGATTAAATCCTATATATTTTCACATTGCAAAAATCAAAGTTGTGTGTACCGATTAAGCGTTAGTGGAAGCGTGGTATTCCTTGCACTTTTTGTAGAGGACATTCTTCTATTCGGAAATGATGTGATATTTGTTATCAGACATAAAGAGATGGTTATCCGAACAGTTTCAAATGAAGGACCTATGAGACGCTGGATACATCCTTGGGACAAAAGTCTAGCGTGATCGGAAGAAGAGGATGTTAAGCTTGTCTCAGGCTGCTGATATAGATACTATAATTTCTTGTTTTATTATGCAAAATGCCAATAAAGGATTGCTACCATTCAGACATGGTGTTCCTTTTTCTAAGGCACAATGCCGTGCAACAGAAGAGGAGATGGATGAGATATATGCAATGCTATGTACGAGGCCAGATATTTGTTATGCCGTGGGCATGGTGACCATATATTAGTCTAACCCTGGACAGGGGCACTGGACTGCTGTCAAACATAGTCTCAAGTATCATAAAAGAACTCGAGACTATTTTCTTGTTTATCAGTGTGAGGATTTGTGCCCTATTGGTTATATGGATTTGAATTTCCAAGCAGATTAGAATGAGAAAAGATCGACCTCGGGCTATGGGTTCACTAGGGAGGTGGAGTTGTATCATGGAGGAGTGCAAAACAGAAATGTATACATAATCAGAGCAAGCATTTGTCTATGTGTTCACCTTCTGAGATGTTGATTCCTTATACCTTTTTCAGCCTTTTTCTTAGTTTTTTTTGCTTTTTTTTATCTGTAAGAAGAATTTATACATTATCAAAGCAAGCATTGATCTATAACATTCATTTTATATAGATTTATATGAATTTTTTCATATGAACATTGTCATTAGTATACAACATGCTATTTGTGAACTAGTAGTAAGAAGCATTTTATCATTATTCATTTTTGTTACGTTTAATTTCATTTTATGGAGTAAAATATGGATTAAACTCATTAACTTTTCTTTATATTCGATTTTGTGTGATTTTTGGAGGCAAAATCATGTGAACCTTTTTATTTGTTATTCTGAGGTGCATCATATATAGAAAAAATAACTTGCTCCTTTTTTTATTTTCGATTAGGCTAGAATTTAAGAGGGAAAACATAGATTTATAGTTATTTCGAAGATATTTAGGGTTCATCGCGCATTATATTACTCTTGACACAATAATACGTGCATATCATCTACCCAAACGTTGATATATAGGAATATTTTCGTAATCATCTTGTGCGTTTAATCTATAAGCAAAATATTCAAATAATCTTATGATTCTAACGTTTATGGCTTAAAAAATCTCGAAAAACAGAACATGATACGTGAAAACTCATTAAAATGAGAATAAAATAAAAAAAATAAACCCGCGGTAGGAAGAACAATGTCGGAAGTTCTTTTCGAAGACATTTTCCACGATATTTGTTTTGAAAGCATTCAAATCTTCAGCGAAAGAGACAAGAAATCGAGAGAGAAACTGTGGAAGATTTTGAAAACAAGAAGAAGATTAAGACTTTCTTCCTAAAATTTAATGAAAAAATTAGATTAAAGGTTTAAATTATGATCGCCTGCAGCGGTTGTTGCGTGCAACCTTGCTTCACTAGTCTACTTACACAGTTCCGGCGTAGGTCTTCTTCCTCTTAGCCTCCTGCCACCACAACATCATCTTCTGCCGGTTTGTAAAACAAACAATGCAAAGAAAAGAAAGAACAATGTTTCCACGTATGGAGATTTTTTTTGTTTTCTAAACTGATTGAAATTCCACTAAACTAGTTGAATACTTATTGAAAATTATAACAACTGAACAATGTTAAGTAAAATCAAGTATATTGGCTGGAATAGAATTTAAACTAGGAAGATCAATTAATTTATCTTTTCTTTACTAACTCAGGGATCATAAAATAATAACTATCCATTAATCCCCTTAATCTCGCTTTATCAAACCTCATCTGGTATATCAGTCCCCAAGGGCATAAACGGTCTTTTATTTATCAAGAATGTAGCAGTACTGACTGCATCTATCTAAAACATCTTTGGTAGTCTGCACTTGAGCGTCGTGCATCTTGCTCTCTCGTTCAAAGTTCTATCCATTTGCTCAGCATTTTCATTATGAAGTGGCGTCCCTCTCACTATCCTTTCCATGCAAATGTCATTCTCTTTGGAAAACTTCAAGACCTCATGGTGGTCATACTCACCACCATTTTTGTATCACAGGAACTTGCCATTCAAGCTTGTCTCATTCTCTACCAAGAATTTCTATTGTCGAAAGGTAGCAAACGCATCAAATTAACTTTTGATAAAATAAACCCATGTCTTTCTAGTGGAGTTGTTACGGGTGTAAGACCCCGTAAATCACTATGCACAAGCTCTTACTTCTTCATCTTCAATGATTTGCCCCCTCTTAAGAAGCTCAATTTTTTCTTCTTCCCGAATATGCAGTCTTCACAAAGAGCAATCTTAACTGATTTGAGTCCTGGCAATCTTCTTTTGGAGCATTATTCTCACATCCCCTTCTCGCTAATATGGCCTAACCGACAACGCCATAAGTTTGCGCCATTCTTCTCTTTTTCAATACCGACATAATTCCTAAAAATTATAGTTTTATATAAAGTTCCATCTTTCCTACTCCAAGCTAATTTTTCCATATGTTGTTGCGTAGCCTTCATTATCAGATTGACCAATGGAAAGATGATTTTTCTTTAATCTAGGAATGTGCCTAACACTGTGTAGTCTCAGAGTTGAACGACTCGGGGCAACAATCTCAACATTTCTCTTTCCTACAATCTTGAGAGGCTGTTTATTTTTAGTGATTTAGTTATAATTAGGAGTGATTTACTTTTAAGTTGTCTTGTTCTTCTAGTTGGGTTAAATAATTATACATTAGTTTATTAATGAGTTTTTGCAAGGAATTTTAAGGGTTTTTGCAAGATTCATCATGCTAGAGCTTAACAGTAGCATTCGAGTGAAGATTATTGCTTAATCATAGAAGTTACATAACTGGAAATCTTGGCTCAACACTTTTAGGACCACGTCCGGACAAGAATTATCTACTTTTAGATCTTGTCTAAAATTTGGGACAAGTGACACCTGATAACAAATGCCAGCACTCGAAGGGAAAAATGGGGATGTCATGAGTGGGAGTCCTATGCGAATGGTGTGATAAAAAAAGGTGGATAATTTAGAGAAGAAGGATAACAACTCTACAATCAACACACACACACACACTGGGAGGAGTTCGAGAGAGATTTTCTTGGAGGAGAGGCAAAAATTTTGCGTACAAATGAAGGAGTTCCAACCGATCTCAAGAAGAATCCTTGAGTTTTTATGTTAAGAGCTTATTTTGTAAATACAACAAGTAGGATGATGAATTTTGTTAAGCTTTATTTTTTTTTCAGTTTAGATATGAACTAAATTCGCAACACTTGGGTTGTCGATTATTTTCTAAGCTTGAATAAGTGTAAATGCATGACTTTGTGTGAATTTGAGTTCAGTCTCGGATTTGTTTCAGTTGAACTTTGTGGCATGACATTGGCCCTGAGTTATTTCACTTTATTTAGTCTGAAAAGATGAATAGAGATGAGAGATCTAAGTTCGATCATGTTTGTTGTGTAGAAATATGAGGAAACATGTCTTGCAATTAAACCCCAATATTGCTTTGTGCTTTCGATAATCATTTCGTGCATCAGCATATGATGAATGGTAGGATTCTACACATATTAGAGTGATAGCTTGTTGGTTACATTTTGTTGGGTTTAAGGATCAGAATTCATGCTAGATCTATGCTCAAACATATAGGATAGTGAAGATTAGGAGTTCATCACCTCGAGTGTATTTCTCATCATTTGATCATCTGTGTTAGTTGCTTATTTGTGACCTAATTTGTGAGAGCAAGCATAATTATTTTAAGTTTGCTTAGTTATTTATATTTATTGCATTTAAATACTAGTTGTCAACAAACAAATCGAATTTGCAAGCAATATTTTGTGCATGTCCAATGCATCAACACCTACGTTTCAAGTGTACTATGACACTTAGGAGCTGACCCTAAAGCGATTGTTGATTCCCTACTTCGAAATTCCTTACTGGAAATCATATTTCTAATTTTGTTGTAACTTCAATTTATCTTTGTTTGCGGTAGCACTGACTCTGGTAACCATTTTGCTCCAACTCTTCATCAAAGAGAACAACATAATAAGAGCTTGAACCTCATCTTCAAAATCGAATATGCCTGAATACAATTGTGTCATGATTAAGTTGAATTCGTTGTGATGCTCCGCAACTAGATGAGCTTCAGACATCTTTAGATTAAATAGCCACCTCATCAAATACACCCTATTTTTAAGCGACGACTTCTCATAGATCTCAAATAATATCTCTACCATCACTTTGGTAGTCTTCGCCCCGGTTGTGTGATAAACATCATTCATTGACAAGGTCAAACGAACTATGCTCATTACCTTCCTATTTCTCCGCTTCCATTCATCCTCTTTCATATCCTTGTTGGAATTGTGTACTAAAAGAATTTATGATTAAGTGTGTTCGTTTGATACACTGGTCTTCATTAATGTGTTACATCAACATAGTTGCTATCTGATAGAACAACATACGATACGAACTATAATATCCTATAATCTTACCTATAGGGATGATCATATGGTGTGTAGAAGATCACAGAGGATCATATGAATCATTTGACCTAGAGAGATATATACAGTATCACGGCTGAGACAGTCCCTGGATAGGCTGTCGGTTTAGGCTGCGGCACATCAGTTCATAAGTGAGTTATCCTAGCTACTTAATGTGTCGGTACATCTTTATGTATTGATGAGATCAACTGTGAGAAGTGCCATTCTAATTGACATATGAGTGAGCCAGATCTCTAGATACTTGTTATGATCTTAAACCTAATGAAAGGCTAAAGGGCATACATATGTTTACCACATTTTGACTGGCTGAGGTGGCGAGTCAGTCATGTACTCTTATACCTGCATCTTGGGTGTGATGGTTTGTGTGTGGCCTACTTAGGCCGGTAGTTAGGTAATCATATCCGTTTTAGGATGGGGACATTCCCTGAGGAGCTCACAAGGTTCATTATGCTAAACCCTGCAGGTTGAATTATTTAATTCACTCACAAGTGAAAATGAGTGTGTAGTACTGCTCAGGAAATAAGAGATTAATTAATTATGGCTAATTTTCATAAGCCAAATTAATTAATGAATGTTCAGAACCATAAATATTTGGATCATTCCAGTTTAATGCAACTCGTTCCAAATTACGTGGTAATAAAGGGGTGAGTCAGCATTATTACCGTGGTGAAGGTTAAAGCAATGTTTTATTAATTAATTATGCTATGGGTTAGACATGGAGTTAATTAATAAATAATGCCCACTTTATTATTTGCATTTGGTCTGGTCTGGCCCACAAAATGCTCAGAGTCCATTAGGGTTAGGGTTTGCAAACCCTAACACTATATATACCCTCTTCTCTCTATCAGATCATTATTGGGTTTCAATATTCAACACAAAATATTGAGGGAAGAGAGAGAAAGGGGTGACGACTATCAGTGGGAGGAAGTGATCGATTCCTCCGGATCTCTTATTCAATTCGGTAGCGTATCCTCACCAGATTTCTAAGGAGCAAGGGAATAGATCAGATCTGTTGGAACACGATAGCCTTGATCGATCCTACTTCCAGATCTACTTCATCATCGCCATCTCCAATCTAGATCTATAGATCAGACGCTGGAGTTCAGGTTTTCCGTAGATTCATTCTCTACAATTAAATATAGGAGCATGCATAGGGTTCGTCTGATTTATTCAATCTGATTTATTTTTGGTACCATAAGAAAGATCCAAATGGCTAAAGAAATAAATGGCAACTCATGTTCTCTATTGTAAACTCAAATCCTATAATCCTCTCCCAAAGACAATCCACATATTTACCAAATAGTTAATCTTCAATTCGAATCATCTAGAAATCAAAATGGGACTTATCGAATTTCTCTATCGGTGTCTTTCCTTCCACTAGTGAAGTAATCTCCCTTTCAGCCTGATGCTCTTATACCAACACGGAAGGAATACTGATAACACATAATTACACTCACTTCTCCAAATTATTTCCTAGTATTTTATCTAGTTTTGTTGAGTAAATTAGTATATTTCGTGGATGAGTTATTGTTATGGGGTATTATGCTTGTTATGGGTAATAAATGGCCAAGTGTGAAAAAGTGATAAAATTTAAAGGTCTCTGTTTCAATAGACGTGGAGATGCAGCGTCAACCGATGTGGAAAGTTGAAGTGCTAATGTTTCTTGTTCGATGCATAGATCGATCTATGTTGCTTGTTTTGGGTTTTGAAGTCAAAATCGAATCATATGCCCAAATAACAAAATAAATTATCTATTCAAAGTTTAAACCCACAATAGACTCAACCACTAGTATAGATAGCCTTGTCCTTTTGGTTTTTATATTAACTTTCATTCAGTATTCTATTTTTCGAATCGGAGAACTAATAATTGGATCGTGCTTTATTTTCTTGTGAGTTTTATATTCTTTAATGCAGTTTAATATGTCTTCCTCTTTGTTTCTTTTCATGATGAGTTTCAAGAAACCTTTGCGACTTCTTGGGCAATGAACAATCAATCATGAAAACCATTTAGATTAATCAACTCGAATTGCAAGGTTTAAATTCCTAGTTTAATTTCAATGAATCCGAATTTAATGAAGAATCAAGAGATGAAATTGAATAGAGGTTTATAGTTGTTAATCGAAACACCGAGATGAGATGATTAATAACAGGAAAAGGATATTTAATACAACTGTTTTACCACCTAAAAAGAAGAATTTGTTGTAGTGACTAAATCTAATGATTTTATGAGGTTGATTATTACTGTGTTCTTGAGGCCTATAAAACATAAACAAACACATAATTGTTATATAGGCTACCATCGCCAGATTAAGGATTTGTAAGAATTTAATTTGATTTCCCACCTTTGCAAAGTTCATTAATTTAACATGTGTTATGATGGTTTATTTTCCTTGCAATCTATGTCATTAATTTTGCACGTTAAAACCCTTTAAATTCAATTTATATTATCTTTATTTTCCGAAAACAAAATCCAATTTTAATTTACTCAAACAATGAATCCTAGAGTTATAATTAGTACATAAAGTGATTTCCCCATACAATTCTCTTGGGTTCGACAACGTTCAGGTTACCGACATAAGATATAACAAAAGAAACTCGAATATTTGATACGCAGTGCACCGATACTGGCTACATCTGGGAACCCTACCTAACCAAGATATGTTACTAATGAGGAGAGAAACAGAAATACTAACTACAATAAAAAAACTATAACACAAATAAGCTTAATTGTGTGGTGCACATAGAAACAAAACATAAAACCTTTATTAATTTATGAACAAAAGACAAGACCATTTTTCTTTCTGGCACCAAATGTGGGACAAAACCAAAAACTAAGTCTTTGTATCATAACATTGGAAAGGTGATTTATTACTTAGAAAATCTGGTAATTTAGGGTCCATTGGTATTAGTCCAAGAGCTAGGTCGTAATAACTGTTGGGAATTATTCCTGGATTTATGTTGTAAAATCTCCCTTTAGATCAAATTGTAAAGGTTTTGTTGAATCAAAGCCTTAGTTATTTTGGTGGATCATTGCTGAAGTCTGGAATAGTCTAGCAACTCATTTGTAAAGTCCTGTCTAGGCTATATATATCGAGTTGTAATAGATTAGAAGTGTTTGTGGAAGATTACTGATGGATACAACAATTGAAACGAAGGAAATTAGATTCCAAGCAACTTCGGAAGATTATGGATGCTAGGAGTGTTCTTAGCAGTCAGGAAGATGTTGGCTGCTAGAGACATCAGCAGACGAAAATGACTGCTAAAGAGGTAGTAGTCAAGTGCTGAGAAGAATGACTACTAAGGAGTTGGTAGTCATATGCTTAAAGAAACGACTGCTACGAATACTTGATTCAGCAGTCAGAAGTAAAAAGATAGCAGAATACTGAATGAGTCAACATTCACTAAAGTGCTGAATATGCAACTGCTGAGGAGTCATCAATTGGATACAAAGAGAGATTGCTAGAAGATCTCAGCAGTCAAAAGGTCTAAGGACTTAGCAGAATGTTCCCAACATTCTCTGAAAGAATGTTAAGCAAGGAAATATCCAGCAACTTCTGCTAAGACTCCCGTTCGGACAAAAAGTACAACCAAGGACACAGAGCTTTCTTGAAGTAGGTGAAAAGCACTATACCAACCTGGAAAGGACGGAAAAAGTAGCAACTCTATTGGACAAAGAGAACGTTGTGTCTAACGGGTCTAGAGATTCAAAGTTTGAATCTCCAGATTTAAAAAATAAGTCCAAACAAGAGACAACTACTACTACTACAACTACAACTGCTTCTAAGATTCGCAAAAGACAATTATTGAGAGATAACTTTTACAAGCGAAGCAAAGCAAAATAGTACTTAGTTGAGAGCACGTTAAGAGACAAGAAGAATTTCAAGCTCTCAACAACAGTGTCACACATTGAATACCTGACACTGCATTCAAGAAGAGATTCCTTGACTTTGTTCAAGAATCAATCATTGGGATAACTTCCATCCTAGGAAGCATCCAACAGTCAAATCTCTAAATTGAGATTGACTAAGACGGGTTGTTGCCAAAAACCCACAAAAGAGTTCAGGAAGGAACTTATAAGCTTCCATTACAGTGAGGATAAGTTTTACAAAGGTGTCGCCCTTGACTTAGCCGCAGCTGTCAAAAGATAAAAGTAACGGACGATAGCTTTGTAGTGGCTGGCTCGAAAGCTCACCACTTGCTACAAGTGATCGGCGAATCCTTGTACTTTCAAATATCTTTTTAGTGGAGATTCTCAGTGATCGACTGAGGAGTGGACGTAGATCTTAAGAATCTAACCACTATAAATCTTCTGTCTTTATTACTGTTCTTTGTTACTGTTTTATTGTTTCTACCATTGATTTAAAACCTAGCAACCTTAAGTTGCTAGTGTATATCTGAAACTATCTTAACTCCAACTTTAAGCTAAACATTTAAAAAGGAACTAAGTGCAAGATAACTTGACATATTTCGCTTCATTTGTTAAATATTCTTCCGCTGCTTAATACGACTCTGATCAGGGACCAACAAGTTGTATCAGAGCAGGAGGTCGTAAGACTGACTGCTTCTGAGTCATTTTTTACCAGATCTATATTTTTCTTGCACTTTTGTTTAGCTCTGGAACATCAAGCTCTCCAAGATGAATCAAACGCTCCCAAAGAATAACAAGGAGATATTCTACTCATTGCAAAAGCTAGCCACCATCCAACTTCAAAGTATACATCCGAACATGGAGGACATCCTTGCTAAAGAGCCCACTAAGATAAAAAAAGGCCAATATCTTCGTCGGTGCACCTGTTGAGGGGCAACCACAAATGCTTGAGAAGTAATTCGACGAATGGACGGTCGAGGAGAAGAAGAGAGCTCAGCTGTAGTATCTAGCGAAGAAGTTGATACTAGACTGTCTGCCTCCATTGATGGCAGACGAAGCTCTAAACTTAGACACGGCTGATATGTGTGTAAAATGTCCTAATTTTTGATGTGTGAGCGTGCATGTTTGTGGCCACTTTACCCTCATATCATATGTTTTTGTTGATCTTTTGTCGTGTTTTCGTGTTTTTGTGTTTTGAATGTTGTAGGACGTGTTTTGGCATAAATTAGCATTTTTGGAGGAGTTTTGGAGGCAAATCGCACGAGTTTGGAGTTTGGAGGCGTCGACCGGCAAAGCCAAGCCGGACAGAGAGCTTGACCGGCCGAGCGGAGCAAGACCGGCTGAGCCAAATGGGACAGAGGCTCTGACCGGCCGAGCTGAACCTGCTCGACCGAGCCCTGCCAACAGAGAGCAGGCTCGGTCGTGCCATTTCTTACCGGGCGAGCCCGATCGGTTTCCCAGTAGTTAGGCAGCTTCCAGCTTCGACCGGGCGAGCCATACTTCGACTATGCGATCCGAGGCCCTGTTAGCTCATTTATAAAATGGGGATCTTCTAATTTTTAAAGAACTTTTGGTCAGATTCAAAATAACCGTCATGAGAATTCTCTCCCAATCAATCTTCCAAACACTCCCCATCCACATCCAAGGTGATATAGGCCACATTCCTCTAAATTTGGTGATGATCATGGAAGACAATTGAGGATGATCATCATTTGACCTATCAATTTGTAATGGATTCTATCATTTTCTCTATTGTATTGTACACAATTGAAGGTATGAGGAACTAATCTCTATTGTGAGTATTGATTGAATGGATATTGTGTTGAATTGAGATTGAATTTTTATTGTTTACTTTCCTTGGAGAGCTTGAATTGCACTAGAACTTGTTCCTTACCTCTTAGTTGTAGGAAATAGCCAACTTAGGAGGTAGATGACGTGAACGTTACAGCCAACACGCCGGCGGAATCGTTGTGAATAGTGTAGATTCATACGATTTTAGTTCCAATCCCTGTGCGGTGCTAGGTCGTAAAGCAAAAATTAACGTTCTATTTGGAGTGGTCTAGGGCTTAATAACGTAGCTGTTTGCAAGTCTTAGTATCATCAACCGTTAGCTCGCCGTGACAAGGGGTTAACGATTGTAGGGTCGATCGCTCAATCTCCTAGGGATGAAATATGGTTTACAACATGATTTGACACAAACTAGACACAATTGACATTCAATCAATGCTCACTCTTATCTCATTGTTGCACTTGAT
This sequence comes from Plectranthus barbatus, assembly GCA_026898455.1. Taxonomy (NCBI): domain Eukaryota; kingdom Viridiplantae; phylum Streptophyta; class Magnoliopsida; order Lamiales; family Lamiaceae; genus Plectranthus; species Plectranthus barbatus. The sequence continues at coordinate 336,400 of JAPKLW010000205.1, forward strand.
ACTTTTTCTACCTAGTTGATTTATTGTTGAAAAGTTGTATGATAATAGAACATGTTTGGATTTATGCTTTATTTCATTATTGCAAAGCTTGTTATGATTTTTGCCTAGTTAGATAAAAAATTCAACGACTTGTGTTTGCCTAGCTATAAGTCCTTCGAATGAGTAAATGATATTCACGAGAGCGAATTGAAAGAACCTGGATTGATAAATTTAACGTGATTAAGTGTTGTAATCTCACCGTCATCACGTTTTTGGCGCCATTGCCAGGGAATCTTTTAGTAGGTCTTGTGGAATTATTGAAAGTTTGAAGAATTGTATGCTAGGTGTTTGAGGAAATGCTTGTGTGAATATTGTTACTAACATTTGTTTGCTAATTGTTCTAGTTAGTTTAGTTAAATTGTTTTGTCTTGTAATTGGTTTTGTTGATTTTTCCTAGGTAGTTTATGATCACTCGATCAAAGGCTAGGGAGCTTGAGGCAAGGAAATTTCAAGAAAGGAGCGGAAATATTCAAATCGATTTTGATATGGCTAACCAAGGAGAGGACACGGTTAGGATTGTAGAGTTGGAGAGATAACTCGAGTTAATGAAAGTTATGTTAAATGAGAGGAATGGTCCTCGGAGACCACTTCAAAACCTTTTTTGAGCTCAAAGGGAACCGATAACGGGAGGTTTTCGGTTAGGAGTGAATGCCACACAATTTGAGATAAAGCCACAGTTGGTCCAAATGATTCAGAACAACCAATTTGGGGGACACGTAACCGAGGATCCAAATGTTCATATATCTCAATTTTTGGAGATTACGGATACTATAATGATCAATCAAGTTCCCCAAGATCAAATATGGCTGCGGTTATTCTCCTTTTTCTTGAGGGATGGAGCGAGAAATTGGTTAGAAGGTTTAGACAAATTGAACATTGCCACTTGGGAAGAATTGAGAGAAAAGTTTTTATTCAAGTTTTTTCTGCCAAGTTTGACTTTGAAGAGAAGGGCTGATATCACATCATTTGGGCAAAGGTACGACGAACAACTTTATGAAGCATGGGATCGGTTCCGAGAGCTTTTAAGTAAATGCTCTAGACATGGTCTTTCTCGGAGTCAACAAATTTGCCAATTCTATGGGGGACTAAACTTTGTTACGAAAGTGATGAAGGATGCTTAATCGGGTGGAGCATTCCTCGATCAAGAAGAGGAAGAATCTTGGAGGACGATTGAGAAAATGGCTGAAAATAGTTTCCATTGGCCCAAGGAATGGAAAGACTATCGATCGGTAAAATCGGTCAACAAGGCTAAGGAAAGTGAGGAGTTTCAGGATCAAATAGCGGCCATGCAAAGGAAGCTTGACGCATTGTCTACCTCGGGGAATATAAATGAGGAAATGATAGTGGTTCGTCATGAAGAGTCATACCCGGAAAGTGTAAATTTTGTTAATCAAAGAATTGGATACATTGGTCATCCTCAATACAATCCGCTGGTTAATATGTATTACCATCCGTCTAACCGGTTTTACCCCAATTTCTCCTATACAAATCCGAACAATGCTCTTAATCCTTCGCTACAACTTGAAGGGGGACGTAGTAGCCAAGGGGGATATGTTGGGGGAAATAGTAGATACGCTACCCAAGAGCCGAGGCGGAATTCGATTGATGAAATAGGTAAGAGATTTGAGAAATACCATGGCATGTTCGCAGAAATTCAACTTCAAATTTCTTCCATTGCTAAACAATTAAGTGGAAAGCATCAAGCTGGGAATTTCCCAAGTGATACCGAAGTGGTACAAAAGAAAGGATGTAATATGGTTGAAGGTGAAAGTAGGATGGAGGAAAAATTGGAAGTGATGATTCCTAAGGTTGAAATGGTGGAAAGTGAAGAAGAGTTGAGTTTGGGTATTGAAGAACAGAAGGAGGTTGAAGTAGAGAAGGTGGAAGCAAAGAATGATGAGCAAACCGAGAATGTGCAATTCTTTGATTATGTGAGGAAAGGAGACATTGAAATGCCACTACCGGAAGAGATTGAACAAGTGCTTATGTTGGATGAACTTGTTAGAGTAGAAATATTCCCGGATGATGAGCCATATGATGTGAGGAATAATGAACAAGAAAAGAAGAACATAGCTAGCAAGAAGGAGGATCCGGGGGGCTTTGTGATTAGATGTGCAATTGGAGATGTTAATGTCGAGAAAGCTTTGTGTGATTCCAGAGCTAGTGTGAATGTGATGTCGTGGGACTTGTACAAGGAGTTGGATATTGGAGAACTTAAACCTACAAGTCAAGTCTTACGATTTGCGAATCATACTTTAATTTGCCCACGGGGGATAGTTGAAGATGTACATGTGGAAGTATTTACATTTACATTCCCGGGAGATTTCCTTGTAGTGGATATGAAGTACAAGGGTAGCATTCAATTGATCTTTGGAAGGCCATTCTCACACACGGCCGATGCATTATTCGATATGAAACATGGTGAGCTCACATTCCGATGTTGTGGCAAGGAAGTTGTGTTCACTTTACCTCCGAAGAATGTAAATGATAATAAAGTTGAGAAAGTTGGGAAAAAGAAACGGATGAAGGATGTGCTCGATCCGGGCTTAAATATCATGGACAATGAAAATGAAGACAACGAAGATCCGGGGGATGAAGACGAGCTAGATCGAAGTAGATTGAAGAAGGCTCGAGTGGATATGGATCCACCTAGGAGTGCAAGAAGGAAGCTTTTCTTCCCGGAGGATCATGTGACTATAGACCGAGGTATGAGTTCGTGATCGACATCCTTTGATCATGATTGACTGTGAGGTATAGTCGTCAAGCTATCGAAGTTAAAAAAGCGCTTGTTGGGAGGCAACCCAATGGTTTGAATTTTGTCAATTTTCATGTTTAAATAATTGTTAGTTTTCAATTTTGGTTGAATAATGTTGTTTGTTGATGTGAAGGATTCTTGATTGTTTGTGGTTCTACAATATTGATTGGCAATGTGATTGAAGATAGGAAATGTTGGAGACGAAGTGACCGGGATTATGCAGAAAAAACTATGGCAAAATCGCGACGTGGGCTTCGCTCGGCCGAGCTCAAACCGGGCTAGCCAGAAGGATTGCCAACAGAGCCCGGCTCGGCCGAGCGCGAGCGCGAGCGCATGCGTAGAAGCAGCCAGACAGAGGCTTCGCTCGGTCGAGCCATTTGTCGCTCGGCCGCGCGGATTTAAATATTCGGGCAATCCCCATTTCGCCCCATCTTTATTTCGATCAAAATTTCTCTTCTCCAATTTTCTCTAATAACCTATTGCTTTGATTTGTTCTTATCTCACCCTTCAATTTCATTCATGGCTAGCAAACGAACACGTGGTGAGTCTTCTTCTTCATGTGGTCGCCCAAAGAGATTCGACGATGAGGAATTTGCTAAATACAAGAGTTTGGCGAATCGAAAAGTCGTGGGCACCAAGTACTTGTGCCGGGAGAAGTTGAAAGCCTTGAAGTTGAAACATGATGTGTGGAGACTCCTCAGCGGCATCGGATGGAAGAAGCTGATCATTGCTAAGTGGCCTGGATACATGGAGTTGTCAAGGGAGTTCCTTGCCTCTGTCATAGTGATGAAAGGTGCGGGGGGAATACCATTATCTATGAAGTTTAAACTCCAAGGTGAGGAATACTTCTATTAGAGGGCTATGCTTGATGAAATTTATGGTTGTGATTCTGATTTTATATTTCTGCATGAGAATGTAAGCATGGGGGAGTTTTGGGAGGAGATAAGTGGTATTTCACCTGGTCGCATTTTTAATATCAAGAATTGTCGTGCTACTTCAATTAGGAATCCTGTTATTCGTTATATACAGAATTTTGTTGGTGCTTCAGTTTTTGGGAGATATGAGTCGAGTAATGTGATTCCGTCTGAATTATATTTGTTGTATGCTTTGATGAATCAAATTAAGTTTTCCTTGGGGGCAATGCTAATGGATGCGTGGAGTCGGCTGCTAATACCAACAACCGTATTTTTAGTCATGGGATGATCACTCCGTTGTTTGAGCATGTGGAGGTGCCCTTGTCGGGTGCAACCGCTGCTGCTGTATTTTTGGATACAAACTCTTTATTAGCAATACGGTCTTCTGTTCCTGGTTAGATAGGTGCTATTTTCTACATATTTGGAAAGTTTACTTTGAGAATGCCTAACAAAGGATATACCACGGTGTTGGATTTGAATGATCGATCCAATTGGTTGATGGATTCGGAGGAACATAAGGATGTGGTCGGTGTGTTGACCACTGATGGGTATTTCTCTATTCTTCCTCATTTATTGGTAGAGGACCAAGCTGATCTTGAGGACGTTGGCCGAGTACCCATGCACCTGTGCGGCTCCAGCAGGCCCCAGTCCAAGATTGGCAGCAGCAGATGATGGCGATGATGCAAAAGACTGCCAAAACTGTTGATTCTTTGTGTTTATCTTTGCAGGGTTTGGATGTGAGGATGACAGCGATGCATGCTGATCAGTCTTCTATCGCTGCTAGATTTAACAGAGTTTATCGGCAGATGGATGAGATACAGGAGGATGTCCGGGAGTTGCACTGCCATGTTCTTATTCCGTATCAGTCCCGCAGAGCCCGTCAGTAACAGCAGGATCGGATGGAGTGATACCTCACCGCCTACCTTTTTACAAACTCAGTCTCACTTGACTAAGTTTGGGGGGAAGTGTCGGTAGTCGGTGATGTGATCTTCTCTATCTTTATCTTAGTTTAGTTTAGTTTGAATTGAGTTGAATGATTTGACTTTCAATTTGGTTGTATAATGGTATTGATCTACCTTTACTGTGGTTTGGTTTTTGGATATGTTACATGGTTTGGTATGAATGGTGGAGCTAGTGGATATTACTTTATTCTTTGTGATGATTGGTTTGTGGAAAGTCGATGGAAATGAGAACTTAATTGGCTTGTTTGTGCTCAATAGTTTGGTGGTGTTTGTGTTGATTTGTAGTAGGTACAAATAAGGCATGGAGAGCAGTTTGATCGTGTGTGCCGATGGGTAATGCTTTCTATCGTTTCTTCAACCAATTAGATTCATTACAATTGTTTTATGGCATGTAGATTGTTGTTAGGATGTTGTGTGCTTGTTTCTATGTGTGATGAACCCAAACAAGAACTTTAGATTTGAATCGTGATTTACTTAGTGCGCTTGATATTTATTTTGACCAATGATAGGGCGGAATCTTGTTGTCAAGGCATGCTTTAGTTGAACTTTTAAATTCCCGAGTTTTGTGTGTGGTTAATACATACGACTTGACAAAAAGCTGTGAGATTTGAGCCATGATATTGTCATATCTTTATCGGTTGTGAGTGGCAAGATTGAGAGCACAAGATCTAGAACTTGCATTTATTCTCTATCTATTTGGCATGAGTTGGTAACTAAAAAATGATATTAGGCCATCGATTCTTAGTCCTACCTTTCACTACGGGAGTATAAGGTGGTTCTTGTCATAATTTTTCCTTTCATATCTTTGACCCTCGTGATTGTGCTTTAATGGAGGATTTCCTTTGAAATTATTAGGACAAATTTTGTGGGGAAACAATGTATGAGGGTGAATACGGTGCTGTGAGTTGGGTTGGGAATTGTTTGGTATCTTTGTATTGCAAGTATTGAGGCATGGAAGCTATGAAATAAAGGATTGATGTGAATCCTAAAAAAATTGAAGCACTAACAAAACTTTTGGGTGCTTGAGAAAAAGAAAAAAAAAGGAGAAAGAGAAAAGAAAGAAAGGCACCATGAAATGAATGAATGATGGTGTTGGAAAATATGAAGAAGAAAGAAGAAAAAAAAGAAAAGGAAAAAAGAAATGTTGTGAATGAAAAAGCCTCGGGTTTGAAGTGGATTGAAGAGAATAAGTTTGGGGGTTTCTGGAAATTGAGAAGTTTAGTTTGGGGGATTATGATATGTGTGTAAAATGACCTAATTTTCGATGTGTGAGCGTTCATGTTTGTGGCCATTTTACCCTCATATCATATGTTTTGTTATTATTTTGTCGTGTTTTCATGTTTTTGTGTTTTTAATATTGTAGGACGTGTTTTGAGCATAAACTAGCATTTTTGGTGGAGTTTTGGAGGCAAATCGCACGAGTTTGGAGGCGTCGATCGGCCGAGCGGAGCAGGACCAGCCGAGCCAAGCCAGACAGAGAGCTCGATCGGCCGAGCGGAGCAGGACCGGCCAAGCCAAATCGGACAGAGGCTCTGACCAGTTGAGCTGAATCTGCTCGACCAAGCCCTGCCATCAGAGAGCAGGCTCGGTCGAGCCATTACTGACCGGGCGAGCCAGATCGGTTTTCCCGTAGTTTGGCAGTTTCCAACTTCGACCGGGCGAGCCATACTTCGATCGGGCCATCCGAGGCCCTATTAGCTCGTTTATAAATGGGGGATCTTTGAATTTTTCAATAATTTTTGGTCAGATTCAAAATAACCGTCACGAGAATTCTCTCCCAATCCATCTACCAAACACTCCCCATCCACATCCAAGGTGACCTAGGCCACATTCCTCTAAATTTGGTCAAGATCAAGGAAGATCATGAGGTAGATTGAGTACAAGGAAGACAATTGAGGAAGATCATTATTTGACCTATCAATTTGTAATGGATTCTATCATTTTCTCTATTGTATTGTACACAATTGACGGTATGAGGAACTATACTCTATTGTGAGTGTTCATTGGATGGATATTGTGTTGAATTGAGATTGAATTTTGATTGTTTACTTTCCTTTGAGAGCTTGAATTGCACTAGAACTTGTTCCTTACCTCTTAGGTGTAGGTAATAGCCAACTTAGGATATAGTTGACGTGAACGCTGCAGCCAATACGTGGGCGGAATCATCGTGAATAGTGTAGATTCATGCGATTTTAGTTCTGATCCCTGTGCGGTGCTAGGTCGTAGGGCGATAATTGACGTTCTATTTGGAGTGTTCTAGGGCTTAATAACGTAGCTGTTTGCAAGTCTTAGTATCATCAGCCGTTAGCTCGCCGTGATAAGGGGTTAACGAGTGTAGGGTCGATTGCTCAATCTCCTAGGGATTAAACATGGTTTACAACATGATTTGACTCAAACTAGACACAATTGACATTCAATCAATGCTCACTCTTATCTCATTGTTGCACTTGATAAATTTTCTACGTAATTTAAGTGAATTGATTGTTGAAAAGTTGTATGATAATAGAACATGTTTGGATTTATGCTTTATTTCATTATTGCAAAGCTTGTTATGATTTTTGCCCAGTTAGAAAAAAACTCAACGACTTGTGTTTGCCTAGCTATAAGTCCTTCAAATGAGTAAATGATATTCACGAGAGCGAATTGAAAGAACCTGGATTGATAAATTTAACGTGATTATGTGTCGTAATTTCACCGTCATCAACAGCCAAGGCGATGTGGGACTATGTGTGCGCATCTTCACAGGAGACAGAACAAATGAAAAGAAATAAATTCCAGGTAGCCGTTGACAAATATGAATCTTTCTCAATGCACGCAGGTGAAACCATTCAAGTGATGGAAGAAAGATTCAATACCATCGTGGGAGAGCTCAGGAACTTGGGAAAGACCCATGACAACGGAGAAATGAATAATAAAATCATTTCCAACCTCTATCAAAGGAGCTATTGGTTCGTGAAAATGACTAGCCTGAGTGAGAAAGATCTCATCCAAATGACTACATCAGGGACTAACAATACCTCAGACTGCTAAAATTTAACATTGGGTGTGCCATATCTTGCCAGATGTCATTATTTAGTTGGATGGCCATACATGGTTAATACCAAATAAGGTTGCCACTTGTAAACTCTAATAATCGTAAAGCCGCTGAATTAATTGTTACCAGATTTTCCAAGCATTTGGACATATTAAGGTAATCCAACGAGGAATCGATGTAGCAAAAATTAAATATATTTAATGCATACGCCAAAGTTGTTTATATTAAAGTTTCTAGACTTGGTCCAATACCATAAACAAAAATCATCAACTGATGGCTCCTCCGCAAGGAAAGAAGAAGTCGCAGGGGAGAAGAAAGATTGAAATGAAATTGATAGCAGATGAAAATGCGAGAATTGTTACATTCTCCAAAAGAAGAGCCGGCCTATTCAAGAAAGCCACTGAGCTTTCTGTCCTATGTGGGACTCAAATCACTCTTATAATTTTTTCGCCTGGTGGTCGGGCCTATTCATTTGGCCATCCTGATGTGGAATCTATCATTGCTCGTTTCTTCAACATCCCTGTGCCGATAGCGGCTCCACCAGCACCGGAGTCTGGTCAGGCCATGCCACATGGTGCTGCAATGCTGCGAGAGGTTAAAGGGCAGTTGGATCAAAAGAGTGCAGAACTGGAGACCAAGAAGAAGAGAGGAAAAGAAATCGAAGCAGCCTTAGAAAACTCTTTTTATCAAATCTCAGAGGAGAGGTTGGATGGGCTTAATCTGCAACAAATCCAACAACTGAAAGAAAAGCTAGAGACTCTAAGAGAACAAATGCATCATTTGATTAATACACCGCGAGAGAGTATAGCAGCAGGGCCCTCAAGACTGGATCTGACTGACTTAGGGAAGAAGGAATGCGGTGCTTCTCCGATTCCACCTGATTGGTTGAAACTGTGATTTCTGGTTATTATCAATGAAGAATCATCGGTCTCTTGCTTGATTTCAACATAAAGAAATAAAGTCACTTTGTATGAAGGTGATGTTGTGTTTTACATTTGAAGCTTTCTTGTTGGATTTTGTTGGTTGTGATATGTGTTTGTTTTCAATTTTACAGATGTTTTTCTAGTGAATTTTCAATGAATTATGATATATTTTTAATGTATTTGCAGTTTTATTAAAATATGTAGCAAGTTTTGAGGAATCCTTGAATGGTTGATGTTATAGGAATAGTGTATGTTTATGTTGTGCTTTTCTTGCAATTAATAGGGGATGGGATGATGAGAAATAAGAATTAATCCATATGCAATAATGGCAAATTACAATAAATATAAAAGTTAAAGATATCGTCACGTGTATCCACTCAAAATCATAATAGGAAAAAGTAGTAATAATTCTATAGTTATAGACACTTTTTTTTAATAATTTTATTATACGTGAAGAAAATGGTGAAGTGATTCTTGCAAACTGAATTATTAGTCCATTGTCTAGATTCAATATTGTATATTTAAAATAATATTACATGCCTATAAAAATTCCAAGTATGGTTGTAATGAATGCAAAGATAGTTTTACAAAATAATTGGATTGTATTAACTCTGAAATGGTTGCGCAGGGATTTCGATCTTCAATCCTTTCTTGCGCAACAAAATTTAATCCAATAAGATGAAGGAATTAAATCTTTGAATTAAGTTAAAGTAAACTTTAGAATAGGAGAGATGAAGAATGAGAAAGATTCTCAAGGTCTGATCTTCTTATTTGTATCCCTTGCTTTGATCTAGATATTTGGTGAAGAACTCATCTGAATATCATGCTAACTGAGAAACAAAATTTTCTTCCGTCGCCTCAGATCTAGTTGTAAGAATTGAGTCTACAATAAGTGATGTGAATCGTCATTTATTTCTTAAACCCAAAGATCATTCTACGGAATATCAAAATGAATTCCTTGACAAACACTAAATGCCCTATGGAAGTTCCTATTTAATTGATAGATGTTCAAGGAATAAGTCAACTCCAGTGGTTTCTATAACGGCGGTAGATGGTTGATTGGTGATCTTACAGATCTGATCTTCTCATCTGTTACCTTGCTCGATCCAGAAATCCGATGACGATATGCTACCAGATTGAGACTTCATTAGAGGAACTCGATTTCTGCCTCTCTTCGTACTGCAGTCGGTGGCTTTCTCATTTCTCTTTAGCATTTCAGTTTTGTTAAATTGCAATCTTAATCATATGTGAGACTGAGAGAACTGATCTATTTATAAATCAAGAGAACAGGCTAATAGGGTTTAATAAACTTTAATGGGTTCAAGGTATTTATTGGGCCAGACTAAGGATCAAATGCAAATAATTGTCGCCTATCATTTAATTCAATGATAACCAAAAAACTTAATTAATTATGCCACCAGAGAATTAATGTTGATCTACCCCTTTATTACCACATTATTAGGAACATGTTGCATTGACTTGGTTAATCCTCATATTTAAGGTTTCTGACATACATTAACTAATTCCACATATGAAAATTAGTTGCAATTAATTACTGTATTATAACACCTGAGTCGTACCACTCACCCTTTATCGTTATGTTGGAATCAATGATTAAGCCTAGAGGACTTAGCATAAAGATCTTCGCGAGCTTTCCACAGAATGTCACCATCCTGAAACGAATATGATTATCTAAATTCAGCATGAGGAAACCTCGCACAAACTTCCATCACCTAAGATGCAGATATAAGAATACATGTAAGACTCTCCACCATAGCAAGTCAAAGTGACAGTCATCCCACGTGTGCCCCTTAACCTTCAATAGACTTTAGATCCGACCAAGTTACCGAGGTCTTTACTCATTCGTATGTCAAGTAGAATGGTTCATCTTATTGTTGATCTTATTAATACATTGAGATGTACTGATCTAGAAAATCAGGGCACAAAAACTCACTTTGATAAACGAGACTATGTTTGATACTTGAAAATATGTTTGCTAACAGTCCATTGCGCCTGTCTAGTGTTAGATTGATATCTGGCCACCATGCCCAAGATATAACATATATTTGGCCTCATACATAGAATCGCATGTATGAGACTTCCCACTGCCGAAACAAATGGAACTTTAACAACCTCATCCTTCTCCTCTTTAGTTGTTGGGCATTGTGCCTTAGACAGAGGAACACCATATTAGAAATGTAGCAATCCTTTCTTTGATGTTTTGCATGCAAAAACTAGCGAAAACTGTATCAATATAAGCGGCCTGAAATAAGCTTAACATCCACTTCTTGTGATCACACAAAACTTTAATCCCATTAATGTATCCAACATCTCCTAGGTCCTTCATTTTAAACTGTTCGGATAACCATATCTTTATATCTGACAACACCTTCAAATCGTTGCCGAACAGGAGAATGTCATCAACATAAAGTTCAAGGAATACCATGCTTACACTGACGCATAATCGGTACACATAACTTTCATTTTTGCTCTGCAAAAATCCATAAGATTTAATCACAAAATCGAAGCGTTAGTTCCATGACCATGAAGCTTGTTTATGGCCATTCAAGGACTTCTTAAGCTTCCAGAAAGATGCTCTTCACCATCCTTCTCATAACCCTCTGGCAGCTGCATATAAATGTCACTACCTTCCTCAAAGTACTTGTTTAAAAATGCAATTTTGACATCCATCAGCAAGATCTCTATGTCCATATGTACTGCTATGGATAGAAGAATTTGAATTGATTTGAGCATGTACTAATGAGAAGGTCTCATCATAGCAAATACCCTCTTTTTGACATAACCATTCGCCACCAACCTGGCTTTAAAAGTCATTATCTCTCCTTTCAAATCTTTCCACCGTTTGTATACCCATTTGCATCATATGACCCGAGAGCTATTAGGTAGCACAAATTTTTGGTAAACATCCATAGCTGTAATTGATTCAATTTTTGAATCCATGGTAGTATGCCATTTTTTAGCATCTTTCTCATTTATTACTTTGTGTACGTCCATGAGTTGGTATCATCTAGTTTGTCTTTCGGGATCAAGTCCGAAGACTCTCCCACTACGATGGAGCACAAGTACTGCGTCAGCAGTAGGTGCAGTTACTTGTGGCTCAAAGCCTTGCATTGGTGATCGTGTAGTTGGTCCTCTACCGTCCACAAGTACACTTAATCTGCCACGAAGTTTTTCGAATGGAAACACATCATTTTCTTCCAATTTTTGGAGAATGTTGTCACTTTTTGATTTGTGGTTTTTCACAAACTCGTCCTCCAAAAATCTTGCATTGGAGCTAACAACGACCTTTTGATCCTTAGGATAGTAGAAATAAGCACCTTTCGTTTGTCTGGGATATCCCACGAACAACATTAGCTTGGACCTACCTTCTAACTTTCGGGTTCCTTTAACAAAACACATCCCGGAGAACCCCACAATCTTATCTTTGACATGCTGGGATTTCTTCCATGCTAGAGTTCCAAGGGTATTTTAGGAACTTAGTAAGAAGGTACCAGATTCAGTAGGTTCGCCGTTGTAAATAATGTGTGGCCCCAAAACAGAAAAGGCAAGTTCGCATGACTCATCATGGACCTTATCATTTTAAGAAGAGTCATATTTCTTCTTTCTTACACACCATTCTTCCGAGGATTTCCAGGTGCGGCCATTGGGATATAATCACATTGTTTGACAAAAACTGCAAGAACTCGTTAGTGAGATGCTTACCATCATGATCCGTTCGTAATGACTTAATGGTCTTGTTTAATTTCTTCTCTAATTTTGTTTTGAATTCTTTGAATTTCTGAAAGCATTCAGACTTATAGTGAAGTAAGTAAACATACCCGTATCTCGAGTAATCGTAAATAAAAGTGGCGAAATACGTATTTCCTCTACGAGCAGTGTAGACATTGGTCTACATAAGTCAGAGGGGAATAATTCAAATGTATCACTTGCTCGAGACTCACTTGCTTTTAAAGGCCTAGTCGTCATCTTTCTCTCTATACAAGATTCACAAACTAGATGTGGAACTACCTGGATAGAATCAAACGTTCCATCATCTACTAGTCTCTTGATCTTCTTTAGACTGATGTGACCTAGTCTCAACTGCCATAGATATGCAAGATCCTCATTTGTAGATAAAAACTTCCTCTTCTTATGATTTGATGATTATATGCAGCATTCACAGAAGATTTACACAAACAAGTAATGACATAAAGTGAGCCTTTTGTATCCCACAATAGATAACACCGTAATTGCCTTTGATAGAAACATGACTATCATAAATAATTGAAAATCCATTGTTTATTAAACGAGAAATAGAAATAAGGTTTTGTCAAAAATCTGACGCATATAAAACATCTCTTAAAATCAAAACATTGTTTTCGAAGCACAATATAACATCTTCAACTATTGCTGCAAACACACGACCAAAATTACCCATTGAGATCGACATCATTCAATTACATGGTCGGCATGAACCCCTACAAAGTGTATCAAATATGATCAGTAGCTCCAGTATCTACTACCCATAAATGGGAAGAAACAGATGCTAAACATGTTTCCATTACAAATGCAAATGGCGTACCTTGTCCAACTTACATGGTTAGACAATCCTTCTTCTAGTGACCAATTTTGCCACAATGAAAACACGTGTCCTTCTTCCTCAGAGTCACAATCTTCTTTTTTAAAAGAACTCTTGCTCACAGAGGTTGTCTTCTTGAATTTGTTTCGAGTCACCCCTTTAGGCTAAGCACCTTTCGATGGAGCAGGGCGACTACTAGAAAAACCAAGACTATCTTTTAGGTCGCATGGCTGACACAACTGCCATTAGGTCACTAAGTAAGTCATTGAGAGTGTACACGTTTTTACTCATGACAACATTCAGTCTGAATTTCTCAAAATATTTCAGAAGTGAGTTGAGTGCAATATCATCCCTGGCTTCCCCATCAATACCTCTTCCAAGAAACATTAGTTCATACATGAGATTATTTATGGAAACTACGTGCTCCCTTGCTGAGCTATCATCAGTCAGTTTCAAAGTCAAAATTTCCCTGATTAGTTTAAATATTGGAGCTCTATCTAATTTCCCATATGTAACGGTAAGACTATCCATAATCTCATATGTTATATCTTACTGCTGATTTTGTTGCTAAAGCACCTTCGACATTGTGGTCATCATGTAGCACTTGACTACAATCTTAAACTCGACCCACTTTTCATACAGGTTCTACTCCTCATCAGTTGACTTAGCAGTAGGGACAACTGGACACATAGTGTTAAGAACATGTTGGTGTTCCTCTGCAACTATGATATAATCCAAGTTGCGCTTCCATTCTAGGAAATTTGGACCAGTTAAATGATTTTATGCCATGATGTTCATAACTTTATTCATATACATATATTAAAACAATAAGTGATTAAAGTATGAATATAAATATAGAAAATTGAATCAAATATGCATTGTAACATTTTGATAAACCAATACAGTTGTTTTTCCCAATTGCCTACAAGTATCTACCGTAAGATCTTTTCGAAGACGTTTACGATAGACCACCTAACCGGATGGCTATTTGAAGTTCTTTTCTTTAATATCAATCCATGAAAATTATTCTCCAAAAAATGAAATTAATAATCTAAGATAAAACTAAGATCATGTTCAACTTATCTGAGCAGGGACATCATTCATGAGTTCGTACTTAGGCAACATCTAAGCATTTGACCACAATTGTTACTCCAGAAGTTTAAATTTGTCAAATGTACTGGACCTATAATGCATGTCTTTTACAAACTTTGTTATCTCATTAAAACAATTTAGAGAACTTATATAAAAATAAAGTAAGTAGTCTACTGTCGTGTAGACGTCTACTAACTCTATTGCCGACTTCTAATAAGAGACCGCATTGTGGAGGTCTTGTTAAATTTAAATAAAAAATCTCGCTTAATCATTTTTTTTCAAAGAGTTCTTATTGGCATAAATTATAACACATCTGAAATTCCATTATATTTCCCAACATGATTATGCAATTTGTAGATATAATTTAATGCATAAAATAAATCACATAAAGCATGCCTTGAACAGTAAATAATAATGAAGTAACATGATTTCCCATTATATACAACATGTTTAAAAAAATAAACAATAAAAGCAGTAGCATGTTTTCCTATTATTTAGTAGTGCGCACATAATAAATCACATCATATGACAATATAACAAAACAAAAATTCTTGTGGCCCCCAAATACAATTACATGGTAAATATTACAGAATATTTGATTTAATACATATCATCAAACACGACCACTCTTTAATTTGAAATATGGAATTTGTCCTTAAAAATACTGCAGATTAGGCCCAAAATTAGGGTTTCAGGACCGTATGGTTATAAATATCCTAATTTCAGCAGTTTGGGCTGCCTCTAGGCTGCCAAGCCCACGACCAAAACCCTAGCCTGCAAATCCTAACCCTAGCCACCACCTACTTCCTCCAGCAGAAACCCTAGCTGCCTCTACCTTTAACCGCCGCCGTTGGAGCTCCCTACACTGCACAGGGACTCACATCCCAGTTGCTGCCTTAGCTTGCAACCTTCACCACCGATCGCGACTTTGCCATCATGGAGCTGTCACAATGCGCGGCTACTTCGAGGAAGAAGAAGAAGAAGAAGAAGAAGAAGAAGAAGAACGCCGCTGCACCTCACAGAGACCCACTGTGCACCTCCTGCGTGCAACCACTGCATCGCCAGTCGATAGACGTAGCCACCGGTCACCACCGCGCACAGCTTGTTCTCTCTTTTTCAAGGCAACAAATTGAATACGAAATACAATTAAATAGATCTAAATCTATTTCATATTTTTCGTATCCATCTAATTGTGGAGTTTCTTGTGACGAAAAATACATAGAAACTGATTTAAAACCAGAGAGGCGTCACAAGAACAAAAATCATCCACAACAGATAAATCAATCCCCGATAAATTATATTACATGCATAAAATCAATGTCAAAATTTATTTTCCGATAGAGCCACAAAATACAAAATCTTGCACTATGACTAATTCTAGGAACTATGTCTAGAAAAGGTTATGTGAATCACCATTTATTTCTTAAACCCCCAAATCGTTTTATGGACTATAAAAATAAATACCATGACAAACATTAGATGTCCTATGCATACTCCTATATAATTTAATAGATGGATACAAGGAATACCTCAACTCTAGTGGTTTGAATAACGACGGTAGATAGTTGATTGGTGTTCCTACAAATCTGATCTTCTCATTTATTCCCTTTCTCGATTCAGAAATCTGCTGAGGAATTGTTGCCAGATTGAAACTGCACTAGAAGAACTTGAGTTCTCCTTTTCAACGTACTAAAACTGCCATCTCTCTATTTTCTCTCTAGTGTTTCAGTTTTGTGAAGCTCGAATCTTAATCATATGTGAGACTGAGAGAACTCATCCATTTATAGATCTAGAGAACAGACTATTAGGGTTTACTAAACATACTAGGCTCAGAGAATATATTGGGCTTCTCCAGGGATAAAATGCAAATAATATTGTGGGCCTCCTATTAATTAATTCCATATTCAAAACCAGAACATAATTAATTAATAAACATTAATTCGTGCCTCCAGAGAATTAATGCTGACCTACCCCTTTATTACCATGTTATTAGGAATGGGTTGCATTGACTTGGTTAATCCCCATATTTAAGGTTTCAAACATTGATTAATTATTTCAGCATATGACAATTTGCTGCGACTAATTAATCTCGTATTATTCTTAAGTCATACCACTCATCCCTTATTGCTTATGCTTGAATCAATGATTCACCCCACAGGACTTAGCATAACGAATCTCGTGTGATTCCCAGGGAATGTCACCATCCTAAAATGGATATTATTATCGAAATCCAGCTTGAAGAGACCCCACACAAATTGCTATCACTCAAGATGCAGATATACGAGTACATGTAAGACTCTCCAAATCTTTACTCAATAGAATTTAGATCCGGCCAAGTTACCGAGATTTTTAGTCATTCATATGTCAAGTAGCATGGCTCATGTCACTATGGATCCTATCAATACATTGAGATGTACCTGTCACACAAAGCAGCCAAGATAAACCACTTATAGGACTACAGTGCCGCATCCTAAACCGACAGCCATAACATAAAATGTCTCAACTATGATAACTATTAATATCTCGCTAGATCGAACAATCTATACGATCTTATGTGATCTCTTACACTCCTTATGATCTCCCTTTCAACGAGATAACTTTATATGTTTATTCGCATTGTATGATTGTTAATTCAAAAAGAAGTTGTTTACTGCACGTCATTAATAATTACAAGTATATCAAACAGAAAGTTTCCTAATAGATCAATCATAATGCTTTTATGTATACAATTCCAACACCAGTTGCCTACTGCAGCTCCCAATTCTCAGGTTTGCTGCTTAGAAACTTATGATCTTGTTGTGTGTTGTGATCTGAATATCCGATGGGTATTTATAGGAGGATTATGATCCCTAATGGGCTTGAGCTTTTCAAGGGCCAAACTAGGGACCAATATGCAAATAACAAAGAAGGCCTATCAATTGATTAATTCCCATATTCAACCCAGAATATAATAAATTAAATAATATTGTTTCATGCCACCAGAGAATCAATACTGTCCTACCTCTTTGTTTCCATGTTATGAAGAACGGGTTATATAGGCTTGATATTTCTCCATATTTAAGGTTACATACATTCTTTAATTAATTTAAGCCTTGACAAGCCATAAATTAAATAATATATTATATTCCCGGGTCAATGCTCGCAACTTTTTCATTTATGCTTGAACTTAATCAACATGCATGAATTTATCATAATGAACCTTCTGAGCTACTCAGAGAATGTCACAATCCTATACGGATTATGGTCACCTAGTTCCAGTCACAGACAGTTATAAACAAACTGCTAACACCCAACACAAAAATATACGAGTGCAACAAAGACTCTCCACCATAACATCGCAAAGTGTTATACAAATATGTATTTACCTCCGCACCTTCATTGGGCTTAAGATACCATCAAGCCACAAAGATCCAGATTCCATTAATTTCAGATAAGGGAATCGATCATTTCTTAGGTCATATTAATACATACCGATTCACCAACATACCTAGCAACCAAGATATGCTACTCCATATATCGATAATCTATCCTGGGATAGTCTCAGTTGTGATAACTGTTTATATCTTGCCAGGTCGAGTGAAGTATATGATCTTCCATGATCTACTACACATCGTATGATCTCCCTATCGATGAGATAAGATGATAAAGTCGTTTGCGATACATTCTTGTTAATAAAAATAAGAGATAAACATACAACATTTATCATTCCCAATATATAGTAGGGATTTATCCGTGAACCGAATCACAAAATCCAAATAAGCCGGATCAAATTATGGTTTATTGTTCACAATACCAATTCACAAAACCCTAGCATGCTCATATGAATTTAATGCATGTATAAAAGGGATTATCGTTATTTCGTAGAGTTTGATCCGATCTTTCGCGTTAGAATATCCAACTTTAGTTCGACCACGCGATTCGATTAAATCTGCAGAAACAGAAATTAGAAATCTAATTTCTAGATTTAATCGAAACTAAAGAAAATAGAAAAGAAAGAATTATATTCTCCAGATCATATCTGCAGGGTTGTATCCCAATGCTGTTCAGATCTGCTACTTGTGAGGATTCCACAGATCTGCAGTTATGCAAGGCCATAATCGAAATTCTCCTCCCTCTTGGATTGATAGCTGTCGCCCCTCTCTCTCTGCCCTAGGGTTTCAACTGATTTAAATTATCACATAAGTGGCTAGGGTTTCTGAGAGAGAAATGTCTATTTATAGACCTAGGGTTTTAACCCTAGTGGGCTATTGGGCTCCTTCAGCATATATAATTTGAGCTAGACCTGAGACCTAATGCAAATAATAAAGTGGGCCTATAAATTAATTAATTCCCATGTCCACAACCCAGGACACAATTAATTAATTAATAATAATTCTTTTTCACCACAAAATTAATACTGACCTACCCCTTTCTTATCATGTTATGAGAACGGGCTGCATTAATTAAGAATCCCCATATTTAAGGTTATCGGACATTCATTAATTAATCGGAGCTTCTGACAAGCTCTGTCTACAATTAATTAATTTCTTATTATTCCTGAGTAGTACCACTTAAACCTTATCACTCGTGCCTAAACTTAATCAGCCTGCAGGACTTTGGCACGATGAGTGTCATTGAGCTCCTCAGGGAGTGTCGCCATCCTATTAGTCGGATATGGTTACCTAAACCCAGTGTCAGGTAGTACTACACAAACTGCTGTTACCCAAGATGCGGATATACGAGCACGTTACTTAGGCTCTCCACCATGGCAAGTCAAAGCAACAGTCAATCCGTGCAAACCCCTGAACCTTCGTTAGGGTTTGGACTCCACCAAGAACGAGATCTTATATTCGCTGATGTCAGACAGTAGAATACTTCTCACTGAGGTCCATCAATACACCCCCTTGCGTACCAGCATGTCAAGTAACGAAGACAGACTACTTATTCCGACAATGCCGCAACCATCCGGACAGACGTATCCTCATACGCTGTCTCGGCTGTGATCAAGTTTATGTCTCACTAAGTCAAGTGATCATACTGTCTTCTTCGATCTATTACACGCCTATGATCGTCCCTATCGGTGAGACAAGAGGATATCATTGTTACATACATTTAAGTTTGTTTGACAGATAGGTGAAATAAACCGTTGTATACTCATTGTAATAAATGCTTTTAGTATACAAAACCAATCAATCTCCCACTTATACTCAAAGCATAACTAAGCTATTACCGAGTATACAGTGAGTCTATCTAGCCTACTATCTCGTTAACCACTATCAGTGGTCGGCATCCACCTCAAACCCAGCTCACGAATATGTCTTTCGTAAACTTTCTGCGGCAAGCTCTTTATAAATGGATCAGCAAGGTTGTCTGTAGTGTCAATCTTCTTGATCAGCATATCGCCCCTCGATACGATCTGTCGTATGATATGGTACTTTCTCACTATGTGTTTGCTTGCCCTGTGAGACCGCGGTTACTTTAACTTTGCCACTGTACCAGAGTTATCACAATAAATTTTATGCTCTTCGGCAAACTCATAATCACGCCCAACTCCAAAAGGTATTTCCTGAGCCATACCCCCTCTTTCGAGGCTTCGGAGGTGGCGACATATTCCGACCCCATGGTGGAGTCAGCAATGCATTTGTTCTTAGAGCTCCTCCAAGATACAGCTCCACCTCCCAAGGTAAACACATATCCTGAGGTCGATTTCTTCTCATCCTGGTCCCCTTGGAAATTCGAGTCCGTATAACCCACAGAGCACAAATCCTCACTTTGATAAACTAGGCAGTAATTCATAGTTCTCTTCAAATACGTGAGGATGTGCTTTACCGCAATTCAGTGCGCCTGTCCAGGGTTAGACTGATATCTTGCTACCATGCCTACGGCATAACAAATATCAGGTCTAGTAAACAGCATCACATACATGAGGCTACCCACCACTGAAGCGTATGGTACAAGACTTTTCTCATCTTTCTCCCGCTGTGTCTCAGGACACTGCCTTCTAGAAAGACGAACGCTATGTCTGAAAGGTAGCAAGCCTTTCTTGGTGAGTTGTTTACTGAACAGGGTTATCACAGTATCCACATAGGATGCCTGGGATAAGCTCAACATCCTTATTTTACAATCTCGTAAGACCTTAATCCTAAGGATGTAGCTTCTCCCAAATCCTTCATTTGGAACTGTTCGGATAACCAACACTTGATTTCCGACATCACTCCCTCGTTGTTTCCAAATAGGAGTATGTCATCAACTTACAGTGCAAGGAAAACCACGCTCCCACAGACACAAAGTCGGTAAACACTAATGCATCGACTGATGAGGAAAGGAGCTACTATAACAAGTGGCTCAAGTCAAACAATATAGTGAAATGCTATATGATGACTACTATGTCCAAGGTTCTTGCACAGCAGCATCACTCATATGAGAATGCTAGTGACATTATGGACAGCCTCACAGCGACCTATGGTGAGTCAGACCGAGCTGTCAGATTCAATCTCATGAGGGAAATCGTGGGAAAGAAAATGGCAGAAGGAAGCTCGGTCAGAGAGCATGTGGTGGGTATGACTCATCTTATGGACGAGCTTACACTGCATGATGGAGGTATCGATGCGGAAGTGCAGGTTGATATCATCCTAAACTCTCTGCCAAAGTCTTTTGAGAACTTTAGACTGAATGCTGTCATGAACAAGAAAGAGTACACTCTTAACGAGCTACTCAATGACTTCATGGCAGCGGAATCAGTCATGCAGCCAGAAAAGGTTGTTTTGGCTACTTTTGGCAATCGTCATGTTGCGCTGGCTGGCAAGAGGCGCAAAGGAACGTTTAAGAAGAAAGCCAAAGGTACAACTTCTGGTATAAAGTCAAAGAGGACACCGGGCGTGCCTGCTAAAAGAGACAAGTTCTTCAGGTGTGGCAAGGCTGGTCACTGGAAGAAAGATTGTCAAGTCAGGAAGACTGGACAAGGTGTGTCATGTGCATTTATAACGGAAACATGTTTAGCATCAGTTTCTACCCATTCTTAGGTAGTGGATACTGGAGCTACTGACCATGTTTGTTACACTTTGCAGGGGTTCAGGCCGACAAGGCAGCTGAAGCATGACGAGATTACAATCTCAATGGGCAGCGGAGAGCGAGTCTCAGCAGTAGCCATTGGACATTTTACTTTATGCTTTGAAAACAATGTTCTGGTTTTGAGAGATGTTTTATATGTGCCGGTTTTTCGGCGGAACTTAATTTCAGTTTCCAAGTTATTTTGTGATGGATATTCAGTTATTTTTGATAGTGGAGTTTCTATCATTGGTAATAACCGTGTTATCTGTCATGGCAAACTGATTGACTCTCTCTATATCATTGATTGTATGCATAAGTCTTCCGTGAATGTTGCAAACTCATCCAATAATAATAATCATTTAAAGAGAGAGTTTTCTTCCGATGAGGATCAAACATATCTCTGGCACTTGAGACTGGGTCACATCAATCTAAAGAGGATCAAAAGATTAGCATGCGATGGGCTCTTGGATTTTTTCCAAGTGGTACCGCATCAAATCTGTGAGTCCTGTATAGAAGGAAAGATGACGACCAGGCCTTTTAAGGCAAGTTAGTCTCGAGCAGAGGATGTGTTGCAATTGATCCATTATGACTTATGTGGACCAATGTCCACGCAAGCTCGTGGAGGTTATGAGTATTTAACCACATTCATTGACGATTACTCAAGATTCGGATATGTCTATTTGCTTCGCCATAAGTCTGAGTGCTTTGAGAAATTCAAAGAGTTCCGGACTGAGGTAGAAAAGAAGATAGGTAAGACTATCAAGACACTACGATCTGATCGTGGTGGGGAATACCTCAGTAACGAGTTCTTGCAGTACTTGTCAGATAACGGGATTACATCCCAGTGGACTGCACCAGGAACCCCTCAACAAAATGGTGAAGCGGAAAGAAGAAATAGAACTCTCTTGGAAATGGTCAGGTCGATGATGAGTTATTCAAGCTTGCCGATTTCATTTTGGGGATATGCCTTGGAAACAGCGGCCTATTTGCTTAACCTGGTACCTTCTAAATCAGTTCCTAAAACACCTCTGGAACTCTGGTATGGGCGAAAGCCAAGTTTGTGATGGATTTATATACTGAAAGCATTATGATTGGTATATTATGTACAAGGTTTATTGGTTAATATACTGGGAATCATAATTGTTGTATGTTCATCTCCTGTCTGAATTAACAAA
>JAPKLW010000205.1:368901-404040 GCA_026898455.1 Plectranthus barbatus
AGTGAGTTCTTGATACGAGGAGGAAATTCTGCTTCTCAACCGGGCAAAGGATCTGATAGATAATCTTCACCAGATTTTCAGATTGAGTTGGGATACAGATCATAAGATCAGATCAGGAGGATTCTTCTTCTCTCTCTCCTCTTATTTTCGAAAATATATTATTATTTTCTTAAGATTAATTTCCTCAATCTGTTAGGAAATTAAATCTTGGTGCGTGGGAAAGATCAAAGGGCATCTCTACGCACGCGTTCTTCATCGTTCATCGATCCAGGTATTCCGCATAACCTTCTTATGCATAATAATATAGGAGCATGCTAGGATTGTTCATAGGCATAGCAATTTATTTTTGATATTCCAATTAACGATCCTTGGCAAACGGAATTCGTGATTCAGTTCACGAATCCCTTCAGTTTGAACAGAGTGAGGGTTTGGGGTTGTCCGGCATATGTGCTGACAAAGGAACCTGATAAGTTAGAAAGTAGGTGTAAGCTAATGCTGTTTATAGGGTATCCCAAGCAAACGAAAGTTGGTTACTTCTATTGTCATGAGAATCAGAAAGTCGTTGTCAGTACCAATGCGAGATTCTTGGAGGACGAATATGTAAGAAACCACAGATCCAAGAGTGAAATTGTCCTCCACGAGCTTGAGGACAAAGAAGCAATTCCATCAGGAAAGCCCAGTAAAATGGTAAATCCACCTACAACAGGTGAGGCTATACCAACACTGCCACTAATGCAAGGTATGGGACAAACGCGTATTGTGCCAACTACTGACACGGTTCAGATGCCTCGTCGCAGTGGGAGGGTTGTCCACCAACCCGAAAGGTACATGTTCGTGGGAGAGTCTTCTGACTTGATCCCGAAAAACGGACTGGATGATACCAATCCCTGGACATATGACGAGGCGGTATCTGATAAGGATGCAGAAAAATGGCTGATCGCCATGGATTCTAAAATAGAATCCATTACGGCTATGGATGTATACCAGAAAACTGATTTGCCAGATGGCTGTCGAGCCATAGAGTGCAAATGGGTATACAAAAGAAAGAAATGAGGAAATGGTGAAATTACAGCTTTCAAAGCAACGCTGGTGGCGAAAGGTTATAGTCAGAAAGAAGGTGTAGACTATGACGAGACTTTCTGACCGGTAGCCATGCTTAAGTCCATTCGAATACTCCTGGCCATAGCAGCACATAAGAACCTAGAAATCTGGCAGATGGATGTTAAAACCGCGTTTCTAAACGGATACCTTGAAGAAGGTAGGGACATCTATATGCAACAGCCAGAAGGTTATGTGCAGAAGGGCGAAGAACATTTGGTCTGGAAGCTGAGGAAGTCACTGTATGGACTTAAACAAGCTTCACGGTCATGGAATCTCCATTTTGATGAGGTGATTAAATCTTATGGATTTTCACAATGTTCAAACGAGAGTTGCGTGTACCGTCTATGTGTCAGCGGAAGCGTGGTATTCCTTGCACTTTATGTAGATGATATTCTCCTATTTGGCGACAATGTGGAAATATTGTCAGGCATAAAGGGATGGTTATCCGAGCAGTTTCATATGAAGGACCTTGGGGAGGCAGGATACATCCTAGGGGTAAAAGTATTGCGGGAGCGCAATAAGAGGATGCTGACCTTGTCTCAAGGGTCATATGTGGATACTGTGATTGCCCATTTCAACATCCATAATGCCAAGAAAGGTCTGTTACCCTTCAGACATGGCATACATCTTTCCAAGGATCAGTGTTCGGTGACACAAAGGGAGAAAGATGAGATGAGCAAAGTGCCGTATTCATCGACCGTGGGGAGCCTCATGTATGCAATGTTATGTAAGAGGCCAGATATCTTCTTTGCTGTAGGCATGGTAGCGAGATAACAGTCTAACCCTGGACAGGCGCATTGGGCCGCGATAAAGCACATACTCAAATACTTGAAAAGGACAAGGGACTATTGTCTTGTTTATCAGTGTGATGAGTTGTGCCCTGTGGGTTATACTGATTCGGATTTACAGGCAGACCGAGACGAAAAGAAGTCCACCTCTGGCTATGTGTTTACATTGGTAGGTGGGGCCATATCATGGAGGAGTGCAAACCAGAAGTGCATTGCAGACTCCACCATGGAAGCCGAATATGTGGCAGCTTCTGAAGCTTCAAAAGAAGCAGTATGGTTTCGAAACTTCCTTCTGGAGTTGGACGTGATTCCGAAGCTACCCAGAACCATCACGGTGTATTGTGATAACTCGGGAGCTGTGGCTAATTCTAAGGAACCACGAACTCACAGAGCAACAAAACACATTGAACGAAAGTACCATATTATACGAGAAATCATAGCAAGGGGTGATGTGCTGATAGAGAAAATTGATACAAAAGATAATCTAGCGGATCCATTCACAAAAGCTCTGCCTTAGAAGGTTTACGAGATGCATGTACGTAGCCTTGGGTTGAGGGCAAAGCCAGCCACGTAGAATGCTTGATGTAATAGCCAGATTAGTTTAGACGTGTTATACTCTGGAAAGCAAATGTATAATGCTTTGAGTATAAGTGGGAGATTGATGGATTTATATACTGAAAGCATTATGATTGGTATATTATGTACAAGGTTTATTGGTTAATATACTGGTAATCATAAATGTTGTATGTTCATCACCTGTCTGAATTAACAAACATGTGTCGCAAACACAATTATCCTCTTATCTCGTCGATAAGGAGATCATACGGTGTGTAGAAGATCACGGAAGATCGTATGGATCATTTGACCTAGCGAGATATAAATAGTCATCACAGCTGAGACAGTTCCAGGATAAACTGTCGGTGTAAGCTGCAGCATATGCGGATAAGCATCTTATCTTGGATGTCTTGGTATGCTGGTGTGGGGAGCACATTGATGAGCACCTAAGTCGAGATTGAATCTTTTATCTGACATTAAAAGAATCTAGATCTCTATGACTCGATGGAATCTTAAGCCTATATGAAGATACAAAAGTGTACATATATTGTATATCACTTTGAGTTGTAGAGAAGGTTCTAGTTGAGCCTGTACATCTTCAGTCTTGGCTGATATCAATTTGTGTATGACTGTCTGGTATCTGAACTTGGTAACCACATCCATTATAGGATGGTGACATTCCCTGAACAGCTCAAAAGGTTCGTTATGCTAAAGTCCTGCATGCTAATTAAGTTCAAGCATAAGTGAAAAGGTTTGAGTAGATTGATTCAGGAATTAAAGATGTTAATTAATTAAATAGCTTGTCAGAGCTTAAATTAATTAACGAATGTCTAGAACCTGAAATGTGGGGATAAACCGAGTCCAATGCAACCTATACCTCAAAACGTGGTAGCAAATAGGTAGGACAGTATTGATTCTCTGGTGGCATGAATCAATATTAATTAATTAATTATATTCTGGGTTGAATATGGGAATTAATTAATTGATAGGCCTTATTTGCTATTTGCATTCTGGTCCCTGGTCTGGCCCATGATAACTCAAGCCCAATAGGAGTCTAGAATTTCCTATAAATAGGCCTCAGTTCCTCAGATCTCAATACACCTATACCACACAAGATCATAAGTTGCACACAGCAAACCAGAATTTGGGAGTTGTAGTGATTGACCAAGATCTGTGAACGAGGAGGAAATTCTGCTTCTCAACCGGGCAAAGGATCTGATAGATAATCTTCACCAGATTTTCAGATCGAGTTGGGATACAGATTAGAAGATCAGATCAGGAGGATTTTTCTTCTTCTCTCTCTCCTCTTTATTTTCGAAAATATTATATTATTTTCTATAGATTAATTTCCTCAATCTGTTAGGAAATTAAATCTTGGTGCGTGGGAAAGATCAAAAGGCATCTCCGGCACGCGTTCTTCAGTGTTCATCGATCCAGGTATTCCGCATAACCATCTTATGCATAATAATATAGGAGCATGCTAGGATTGTTCATAGGCATAGCAATTTATTTTTTATATTCCAATTAACGATCCTTGGCAAACGGACTTCGTGATTCAGTTCACGAATCCCTTCATATTCCAGATTTGTCCTTCTTATTCTTGACCACCCATTTGGTTCCCATAACACCTTGGTGTTCGGGTCTGTCCACTAAATCTCGAACATGGTTGCCCGTGAACTCAACAAGCTCCTCTTGCATAGCTTTCACCCAATCTGGAGATTGTAAGGAGTCTTCAACCTTCGTAGGCTCCTCATGCATTATATAACAAGCTAGCATCACACTACCTTGATGCATCCTTACTGGATCATTGACATCATCAAGAATGGCATCTAAGGGATGATCGCGTGGCCATATTGGTTTCTGGTTATTGGTTGCTGGTGTAGTATTACTAGATTTGCTTGCTGAATTGTTCTCAGCTAGAACATTCTCCTCCGCAATCACTTCTAGCTTAGCATTCGGTACCTCAGCAAAAGGAACATCAGCATCCTGGACTTCAGCAGCTGAACTTCAACAACAGGATTTTCAGCAGCTGGAATTACAGCATAGTCTTTGACAAAGTCCTCAGCAACGCCTTCAGTAGCGTCCAGTCCTTCTTGAGCAACGCATCCTTGATCTGGAATTTCTTCATCTTCATCTTCAAGCGATTCCAGAATATCCAAATTATCATTAAGATAAATTGGTGGGGTGGTCTCAGCATGATCATTAGCATCATTGGCCCGATCAGCAGTCTGGTCACCTGTTGAGTGCGTCTGGATTAGATTACAATAACACATAGACTTAGTCGAATCAATCCTTATATTTTCGAAAGAATTCAATATGGATTGATCATTAACATCATTAGTCTCATGATTGCTATCCTATTTCTCTCTTATAACTCTGCGCACTAAGATAGACTTTTAAAAAATAACATTGCATGTTATTTCCACAACTTGAGTTGTCTTGTTTAACACTCTATAACCCTTGTAAGATGAGTGTCCATATCCCAGGAACACACCTTAATCAGACTTAGGAGAAAAAGTGTTATGCTTCGACTTCCTATTGTTATGAATATAACATGTCGAAAGCATGTAGATGAGTAGTAGAAGGCTTACGATATACACTTCATAAAGAGTTTTATTGAATCTACCATTGATTGTGCTCCTATTCTATGGATAGCAAGATGTCATCACAGCTTCACCCCAGTACTTTCCACTTAGACCGGAATCAGCGAGCATAGACCACACATCTTCCTTCAATGTTCGGTTCCTTCTCTCTGCTAGATCGTTCTGCTGGGGGCTCCTAGCAGTGGATTTATCATGCCCGATACCAGCTTCGGCGCAAAAGTCCATCAAAATCCCATCGCAAAACTCGGTTTTATTGTCCGATCTAATCCTCTTGACCGTGACCTCTTTTCTATTATGCTCTTTGAGGATTAGCTCCGGTATAAGGAGCTTTACTTCGTCTTTGGTTCTAAGCAAACGAACCCATGTGTACCTGGAAAAGTCATCAACAACCACGTGTGTATAAATCTTTTTACTTATTGTGGCTGGAGTGACTGGTCCAAATAAATCCATGTGCAAAAGCTCTAGGATCCTCTCTGAAGTGGCCTTCTCTGGGTTTGATCTAAAAGATGCATTGGTTTGCTTCCCTTGCTGGCAAGCTTTGCACACACCTTCCTTTCGGAAAGTCTCAGCAGACAATCCTTCAACAAGCTTGTGCTTGGCTAGGTGGTTGATTGTCTTGAAATTCAGGTGAGACAACCTCTAATGTTATAGCCAATTGGTTTCCTCCCTGTTCAATGCTACAAAACAGGAATGTTGCTTGCCACTTTGCCAATCAACAATATATAGGCAACCATTTCGGATGCCTCTAAGCTTTACTTCACCCGTAGAATTGTTAGCAATTGAACAACCAATATTAACAAAAGATACGGTGTACCCATTTTCGCATAGCTGGCTTATTCTTAGCAGGTTGTGTTTGAGATCGGATATGAGCGCAACATTGATAATCCTTAGTCCATTTCGCTCTATGCATCATCTCTCTATCACTCTGCTTGGGCTGTTGTCACCAAACATGACTGTGGGGCCATAGATTCTTTGAATGTCTGAGAACAATTTTTCATCCCCCGTCATGTGTGCTGTACAGCCGCTATCTAGGATCCACTCATTAGACATGCTTGATGTCTTAGCACTTGGATCCTGTCCCTCATTCGCATCGACTGCTAGAGCCGATTCAGCACTCTGTTCAGTATCAGCATCAGCAAATTGATCTTCCACAATATCGGCCATCAAGACCAGCAGAGCTTCCTCATCATCTTCCTCGGAAGAGTAATACGCGTCTTCATTATCAGGAACGTCTAGCACCTCGGTCCTGGTCAGGAACGCTCTGGTGACCGCCTGGACAGCTCTTCTCTCAAACCTTTGTTTGAGGTGCTCTCTTTCTTCATGGCTTACTCTTGTCATTCATGCTTGAGATGATCTGGAGAATTACACTCGAAGCATGTCCTAGGCTTTCTCTTTGTGGAACGAGAGGATGATGAAGTATGCTTAGCTACCTTGGCTTCTTTCTCAGCTTTAGCTTCCAGCATCAACTTCTGAAGCTTTCGCATTTGCTCTTCAAGCTCACTTATCGTCAGATCCTCAGGTTTCATGCTGGAGGATGGAACTATTTCCTTGGCTGGAGAAGCAGGAGCTGATCACTCATGAGGATGGAAGGGCTTCTTCGTCTTCCATTTGGAAACATCTCTTTTTACGAAGAATGCTAAATCCTCCGGGGGTACAGCATTTTATGACAAAGTCTTCGCTGTAGCGGCTTCGTTCTTTTTTGATTGTTGTATAATGAATTCATGAGTTTTGAGTTGAGCAAATACCTCAGATGTGGTCATTTGGCTAAGGTCTTTCTTGCTCAAGCTCGTCATCTTCACGAACTAATCCTTCCATGGAAAGAGCTTCGAGATGATCTTGTTATTCATCTCGCCATTATCGTACGTCTTTCCAGATTCCGGAGTTCTTTGACAATGGTGTTAAATCTTTCTTCCGTAGCTTGGATGGATTCTCCTACAATCATAGAGAAAGATTCATATTTATCAACAACAACATGTAGCTTGTTGCGCTTCATCTGGTCGGTCTTCTGGGAAGATTCACAGAGATAATCTCACATTTGCTTGGCCATATCAACGTCTAAAGCTTTATATGCGATCAACGACGGTAAAGAATCCAGGATTAGCTTCTTTGCTAAGTGCTCCAACTGAGCTCTCTTCTTATCTTCAACCGTGTATTCATCAAATGGCTTCACGACCATTTGAGGTCTCGGTTGTCCATCAGCAGCTGGTCCTACAAAAGTGTTAGCTTTCATAATTTTGATTGGACCTTTTGCAAGAACATCCGCCTTCTTCGGATGTATGCTTTGCAGCTGGATGGTGGCCATCTTCAGCCATGAATTAAACTTCTCCTTGGTGTACTTAGGCAAGGTATGATTAATCTTTGCAACCTTAGAGTACCTGAGCTAGATCAACAAGAGAACAAAAAACAGGTGCAAGGAATAAACATAGATCTGGTCGAAGCGACTCAGAAGCAGCAAATCTTACAACCTGGCTATGATACCACTTGTTGGTCCCTGATCAGAGTCGTCGTGGTGAGTATCGAACAACAAACACACACGAATGCAGCGGAAGTCTAAATATTATCTTGCACTTAAGTTCTTGTTAAATGTTTAAGCTGAGAATCGTACTTAGGGTTTTCTTCAAGTATACTCTAACAACTTGAGTTTTTAGGTTTTAAATCAATAAACAGAACCCAATAGAACAGTAAAGAACACGCAATGTTTATAGTGGTTCGATCCAATAGAACTACGTCCACTTCTCAGCAACATTGCTAAGAATTCCACTAAAAAGATTTGTGTAACACAAGGATTCGCCGAACACTTGTAGCAGACGGTGAACTTTTGAGCCAGCCACCACAAAGCTATCCTCCGTTACTTCACTCTCTTAGTAGCAGCAGCTCCGGCCAAGTCAAGGGCGCACCTTTGTAAAACTTGTCATTCGCTGGAATGGAGATTTTATAGTTTTCTCCAACCTCTGTCAGGTTTGCGGCTAATGCCCGTCGGAGTCAATTCTTTTCAGAAATGACTGTTGGATGCTTCATGATTATGAAGGTATCCCAATTATTGAAGATTATTGAGCTATGTTAAGGAATCTCTTCAATGTAGTGTCAGATATTGAATGGGGACACTACGATGGTTGTTTAGATCTTTGAATATTCTCAGATGTGAGTTGTCAACTTTATGACTACTCTCTTTTGACAGTTAGCTTTTGTTTATCGAATGAATCTCTTGTTCGAGTGTTTGATTGAGCAGTATTTCGAGTAGTTGAGTAGTTGTCTTCTCTCTGTTTGGACTTGTCTTTTATATCTGGAGATTCAAACTTTGAATCTCCATACCCGTTAGACACAATGGTTCCTTCGTCCAAGCGAGTAAGTTGCTTTTTCGTCCTTTCCGGCGTGTACTGTGCCTTTTTACCTACTTCGGGTAAGGCTTTCGTCCTTGGTTGTACTTTCTATCAGAACGAGAGTTTTTCG
Source organism: Plectranthus barbatus (assembly GCA_026898455.1). Taxonomy (NCBI): domain Eukaryota; kingdom Viridiplantae; phylum Streptophyta; class Magnoliopsida; order Lamiales; family Lamiaceae; genus Plectranthus; species Plectranthus barbatus. The sequence goes on from JAPKLW010000205.1 coordinate 377,399, forward strand.
CAAGTATCTGTTAAGTATCTCCTGCTAAGCATTCTATCGAAAAATGCTGGGAGTACTTTGCTAAGCCTTTTGATTGCTAGTCTCATCTAGCAATCTGCTGACTCCTTCAGCAGATGCGTCTTTAGCACATAAGTCTTTATCTGCTGATTGCTAATGCTTAGCAATCTGCTAGAATGCTAGCGAATGCTAACTCCTTCAGGATTTTGCTATATGTTGCTTCTGACTGCTGACCACTTTTCCTTAGCAGTCTCTTCCTTCAGCATGTGATTGCAAATGCCTTAGCAATCATTCTTCTTTTCACTTGACCGCTAACAACTCTAGCAGTCATTTTTGTCTGCTGATATCTCTAGTAGCTACCATCTGCTGAGAATACTTATAGCATTCCGAAGTTGCTTGAACTTGATATTCTTCGTTTCGTCTGTTGAATCCCTCAGCAATCTTCTCAAGCACTTCCTAATCTATTACAATTCGATATTTTTCCTAAACAGGACATTACATTTGAGTTGCTAGACTATGCTAGAATTCAGCAATGATCGACCCACTAAATACGCTTTGATTCAACAAAACTTTTATAGTATTCATCCTAAAGGAGGAATTCGTAATTAATTCCCAACAGAGATTTTGGGTCCTCTATAAATATTGAACTCAATTATGCACGATTTTAGCCAATTTTCACACTTAGAATAATTCAGCATTGGATTTTTTCCAAGACATTCAAGGTTCCTATTTCATTTGTAAGTTAATTAATAATTTGTTTGTTTTATTCTCAGTCATGTTTAGTGGCTAGAAACCCTAACAGGTTCTAGGGCTTTGTATATTCTTCTGATGCATGTTTAATTAAAATCAACTCAACATCATGGTTTAATGATCTAGGAATTAATTTGATAATTATTGGGATTTGCTAAACATGTGTTCTTGAGACCGAGAGGAGAAAGTCCTTGTTTAGTGATCTAGGATTTAATTGCCGACCAAGGAATCTAATCCACCAAAATCTATTGTTTCCCCATTGCTGAGTTGATGAATATTGCATGCAGATGACTAGAATATCTGCCCTAGGATCTATGTCTTCCTTTAATTTTTAAAACCCTTTATTTTCCTACACAATTATATTTAAATCCCTTTCTAAAATCCTCAAATTTCTATGTTCTAAAAATGTGGCTCGTACTTTTGGTATTTCATTGCATATTCCCTGTGGGATCGACCACCTTCGGGTGTAAAAATATTATTTGCTCGCTGATTTTTGCAGTTATTAGAGGGCCCACATTATTATTTGCATTTGATCCTTGGTCTGGCCCTCAAACAGCTTATAGCCGATTAGTATTATGATTCTCAAACACTAATACTATATAAACCCCTTCTCTCTATAATATCAAAGAATGCACAACATAATATTCAGTACGATAGTATAAAATTGAGAAAAAGGAGAGGGAGAGGGGCAATTGTATTTAGAAGGGAGAAATTGATCGATTTCTCCGGTCTTCTGATTCAACTCGGTAGCGTACCCTCACCAAATTTCTGAGGAGCAAGGGAATAGATCTGAAGATTGAATATGCTGGAACACGATAGCGTGGATCAAGACCTCCTCATCCGGAATCCATTGTCATCGATTCAAATCTAGAAATCAGAAGCTGGAGTTCAAGTATTCCGTAAATCCATCCCCTTAAATAAAATAAAATGAGCATGAGTATGTGTTTGGAGTGTATTGTGCTTGAGGTGCAAAGTTTTGTAGGAAAAAGCATTGAAAAGGGAGAAAATGAAAGAGAAGATGAAGAATTTTGCCACAAAGTTGTCTATTTTTGTTGACGTGGAGAGAGTATCGACCGACACATGGGAATTATTCGCGTCGATCGACACAGCCTTGTGTTGGTCAACATGAAGACTGTCGACGCGAGAGATTTCGAGCCAGTGGGAGATTAACAAAGGGATGCACGTCGACTGATGCAACATCCATGTTTGTCGACGTGCATTAATTTCAAAGAAGGGAACTTGGAATTTTCGCATGTTTTCAAGAAATTGAAGAGGAAATTTCCAAAACAAGTCGTGGATGAATTTGTAGTAGAAATACCATGTTCTATCAATTCCTACCATTCAAAAGCATTGCTCTACCTCTCTATAAACTCATGTTTAGTTCATTATTAAAAGTTCCTATTCTAGGTCCCAGTTTTTGAGTTCTAGTTTCAGTTTTAATTTTTTATAGTCTTTAATATTTAGTTTTCTCTTGCTGGTACAAATCTTTATTTTTTTATGTTCTTTATTTCAATGGAATCTTTAAATTTCGTTTCAAAGTTTATTTTTAATTTGCTAGGCTAGAACCTTTATCAGATTCTAAAGTTTCTCCATTTGTGATACATGTTTTGATTTGAATTATTCAAACCCCTCTTTCTATTTCAGATCTATTTTTCAATTGAAGGATCGAGAGATGAAAATTGGAATAGATTTCAGTTATTAGGTGATGGACTGAGATGTGAAAATTAAATAATAGCAAGTGAGAGTTTAATACATTTGATTTTTTGTCGAACAATGAAAAATTCAATTGTAGGATTAATCTGATTTTTATTGAGATTGATTAACTTGTGTTTCTGCGACATAGAGGAGATGATTACTAGTTAATAGTTCAGTTTTTATTTGCCCGAACAAGGAATTAATTCCACTTTACAAGTTTTTCCACCAAAAGTATTTTATGGATTTGAATTATTTGTTCCTTTCATGTTAATCATATTGGTAGATTTCCCTAGGGTCTATGCTTTATTTTATTTTAACTTCTTTTAAAAGCATTCTCATAAAAACCCAAAACCCCTTAAATTTTGATTTTCCCAAACTAAAGATTTAAAAATTACACTCAGTACATGATTTAATATCAATGCACTATCCATGTAGGTTCGACAACCTTCTGGTTCTAATAAATTTATTTTCCTTTGTTATAATCTGTGTGCAGATTTTACATCGATCAAATTGGTGTAATTGCTAGGGATTGTCAGAATGTATTTCATTAATGTTTTGTTTGAAATCTTTTATATTTATATACTTATCTATTTGTCTGTTTAAATTTGTATGTGTGTGTTAATTTTTGGTATCTGTTTTGACAGACGTAGGGTCCCCATCGGTAGACACAAAAATCTCTTTCGTGTTGGTTGACATGCCTGCGTGTTGGTCGACGTGACCTCATTTTCTCCATTTTCATGCGCAGGTGCATGAACACGGGAGACAAAAGTAAAACACTCGAGATTTTCCATCCTGAAATTGAAGCAGCCTGTAGGAGAAGTAAAAAAGAAAGGATAGGAACAACAAGAAAGGATATCAGACAATCAAGAAGCCCCGTTGCAGAATATGACTCCCAAGGAGCAGAGGCAAATCGTAAATGAGGTGTAACAATTGAGAGCACAACTTCAAGCAGCTCTAGCAACTTAGACAGAGCAGGCTGCATGATTGGCAGAGCATAATGCAGCAAGGAACAATGAGGGGCAGGTCGTAGTGCAACAGAGGTCCATCTTGGACCGATTTTTTCCACAACGGGAGGAGCCTAGATTTAGAGTAGGCATCAATGCCAAAAACTTCTAGTTGCAGACTAATTTAATTCAGATGGTGTTGCAGAACAAGTTTCTGGGGAGGGCAATTGAAGACCCGTATGCTCATATCAATCAATTCATCGAGGTGTGTGATATGGTGAAGCAAAATGGAGTGCTCCAAGACGTGATCAGGATGAGACTGTTCTCGTTCTCATTCAGAGACAAGGCACGATATTGGTTTGCTAGTCTAGATAAAAGCTTGATAGGGACATGGGAGGATCTTCGAGTAAAATCCCTTAACGACTACTTCCCGCCGAGCTTGTTGTTGAAGACAAAGGCTTCTATCACTCACTTTAATCAAAGATATGATGAATCACTCTATGATGCCTGGAAAAGATATAAGAAGTTGTTGAGATTGTGCCCCTGGCATGGAATTGATCTTAAAATGCAGATATGTCACTTTTATAAGGGACTATCACCACACATGAAGGTGAAATTTTGTTAAAGAAGAATGGAGCTGAGGGGATGCGACTTCTAGCTTACATGGCTCTTAACATCCATCAATGGCCGACTGAGAGACAACTTCAAGTCAAGGTAGTAGAAGTCAAGCCAAAGTTCGAGATTGTTGCTGATGTGAAGAAACTACGAGCGGATATTGGGAAGGTGAGGCAGTCAAAGCCACACATGTTGCTGCAGCTAATCAAAGTATGGCCATATATCCCATTCAAGCTGACTACATCAGTCATGGAAGCACAAGAAGTTCATCTGGAGCTGTTGGAGCGGAGGTGAATTACATCGGAGGTGGATATCAGAACAATCACCAAGGCAATTAAGACTATCATTAAAACCATGGGAGAAATCACCCTGGTTTTTCTTATGCTAACCCCTCTCCAGCCGAGTACCCTCCACCTAGTTTTGAAGCATGTACTGGAGGAGAGATCGTTGAGAGGAAAAGATATGTGTTGGAGGAGACCCTTGACAAGTTCATCAAAATCTTTGACAATCGCTTTGAAAAAGTGGAGAATGAAGTCAAAGGGATGGCTAGCCACATGCAGTTGATGACAAAGCATCTTCACGTGTTGGACACTCGGTTGTGCCAAATTTCCACTACCCTCAACAATCAACACAAGCCCGGATAGCTTCTGAGTGCAACTGTAGCCCGCGTGGCACCCCGAAATCGGGCCAATGTGAAAGACCCACGTGCGAAAAATGCAAGCTATGGGTTTTAGTGGTTTTAAAATAACTTGTAATCATTTGTTGAATAGTGGAATACATACTATTTGAACAAGAAGAAATCGATTTCATCATTTGAAAGACACAACTTGGAAAGATATCAAAGGAAATACTAAACATAGCAGAAGAAATTAAGAATATAATCGACGTGGAAAACAATGGATAACATTTGAATTCAAATAATGACCTCCATGCGGGTCTCATGCCAAGTACAACTTGGAGACAATTAAACAACATAAACAAATAGATGGGTACTATGTATGAAGACATAGCCCTTGTGCCTCGATACCAAATGATAATTAAATCAAATTAGTCATCAAGGATAACATGCCATATGAAACAAAGTAGATCATGCCATAATAGATTCCAACATCAAAAGAAATTCATGTATTAGTTTCAAATAGGTTTACAATTCATCAACTTCATGAGATTCAAATATACATGTCAAAAGACAATCTCAAGCCAAACTAGAGGGAAAGGAGTTTGAGATAACACAAAAGATTACATTAGATTGTCATCTTCCCACTATTACCACAACGCCGCCGCAACCGCAATCACCTGGTACATGCATGTGGGAAAAAACACACATAGGGGCTGAGTACTCTGCGTACCCAGTGTTCACGGGGTCCCAAAAACCAAATAAATATATATATATGATGAAATCAGCGTTTCACACAAGCATCACATAAGAGTGTAATTGAAATCAAACTTATACATGATCAAAATAAGTTTTACCTCACTTGGGAATTCCCACTCATTTTTGTGGTGCAACATAAACGATCATTTCACGTAATTTACATAATTCGTGATACACACTTGAGGGTTACAACTTCTCCCTCCTCCTTATATCTCCAACTTATCCCGCCAAGAGGGTGATCGAGCCCACCTCCTTATCTCTCCACAATGCGCGTGGTATTGGAAAGAACCAAAAAAACTTAACGGTGATTCATCTCTTTTCAAAAACCAAAACTTTAATTATTTTCATTTTAGAAATCATTGAAAAGAAAACCTAAAGAAAATAGGATAAAGTAGTGCCCACCTTATGGCTTATGTAATAGTTGATCACTTGTACCACTGGTTGATGCTTCTTTGCCAAAACCACCTACACCTAGATTATAACACTAAATTACTAGTGTGTTCATTTAACTTCATGCATGCTACACATATGTGATTATTCATCTAATTCACTTAGCACGCTTCAAGTAATTACCTCATACATGGGCTCAACATATAGTCTTGCTTACTAATAATCATTTATCATATAAGCTTGTATACATCATGATCTTTCAATTCAATCAATCATGCTTGAAAATTATCTAGCAAATACTATACGAGTTCTTCTAGACTTCTTTGATCATTTACAATATTAATTCTTGTGGCTTTCATATTTGTTTTAAAGGTGTATGCAATGAGACTCTCTAACATGTTTAAGTCCTATAACTAAATCCATATAATTGACTTAAAATTTGGAAAAACAATTTTCAAAACATTACTCAACTCTAGAAACATGTTAAGTAAATTTAAGAAAATATTTTGTGGCAATTTAGAAATATTTCATGGACTTGAATCTAAAAGACTCCTATTTATGCATTCTACAAAATGCCATTTTTTAAAAACATTCGAATGAAGACACGAAATTTAACATGAAAATATATATTTTGGTGTGAATATGTTCCAATTGACGGTTTGTGAAAATCATTTTTCATTTAGGAGATATGGGCTGGGTGAGATTGGATTTCCTGAACATTTTTGCTACGAGTCTGAAAATAGGGTAAAACATTAAAAATTAATTGCGGCCAAAGCACACATGATAATGATTTCAAAATTTATATGCAGACCATATGTCGTTTCCAGAACTTAAAAATAAATTTTTTTAATTTTCTAAAATTTATAAGTGCAGTTTCATTAACAATTTTTAAGATGCAATACAGAATGACACTGATTTTTGCAGAGTGCATAACTGTCAAAACACATAATATTTAGACATGAAACCAATATCAAAATGTTTCTAACACATTCAGGTATAACATATTTAAATTTCAGACCAATCAAATTCCATTTGACCCGTCTTCTATAACAAAACAAAGACCTCATTTTACAGACTTCATTACAGTATGTTCATCTCACTTTAATATGTATAAATTCGATGCAAATCAACGTCCAACAATATGTATGTTCAACTTCAGACATTCAACACTTCATATCATGATCATATAAAATTTATATCAAGCTATATCATGCATACAAGGAATGTATCATTGATCAATAGCAACATAGTCAATGTTGGGCATCAAGACATGCATATTATCAACCCTAGTTCATCAAATGGCCTCTCTGTCGACATAGGATTTCTTGATCATACGTGCAAGCTCTTAAACATGTAGATTAGGTCCTAAAGAGGGTAGATAAGAGTTACTTGAAGGTTTTAATTTCAGATCTAGAGCTCCCTTCTAAAATTTTTTTAAAATGGCTCCTAGCATTTCTTTTTTGCTTCCTTTTTGCTTCCAATCACTGGTAGCCTTCTAGATCTACTCCATGGCTTCTTGAATCTTCGATTTGCAGCCCAGGTTAGATTAGGTCCTAAAGAGGGTAGATAAGAGTTACTTGAAGGTTTTAATTTCAGATCTAGAGCTCCCTTCTAAATTTTTTTTTTAAATGGCTCCTAGCATTTCTTTTTTGCTTCCTTTTTGCTTCCAATCACTGGTAGCCTTCTAGATCTACTCCATGGCTTCTTGAATCTTCGATTTGCAGCTCAGGTTGAATCTTCAATATAGGAATATGATAGGGCTTTTGGTTTAATTAGATAGAGGAATGCGTGAGGGTGAGCTTGGTGTAAAATGGTAGTGATTCGAGGTGTTTTGAGGTGGTTTATGTGTGTAGGAGTGTGGCTGCCATGGAAGCTTCAACAATGGAGGTTGGGGGTGTTCAAGGTGGTGAAAGGTAGAGGATGAAGTGTGATTGATATTGGGGAAGGTTGTGATGTCGATCAAGAGAGGGAGAGGGGCGAGGTTGAGTGTAGTCGTGTATGCATGTGTGTGATATAATCACTGTGTCTACACAATTTTTCTCCATGACTAATTTGCCCTTCTATAATTTAAATGACATGGTAAGACTCCTCTTCTAGAAGACCAACTTTGGTCTTTACTCCTTTCATTCAATTTATTTAATTTCCAAAATTTATTTAATAACTAGATAAATTCCCCATCATATGACATAAGGTTGGAATTACATAAAATTCCACTATCTTATTTTAATAGGGCCGAAAATTCTTAGGAAAGAATTTGAAATAATTTCTGAGATCTCCTCATAAATAAATCTCTAATATAATCATATATGTATATATATACTAATGTGCCTTTATTTAATTGAAGGCAAGGGGCCGAAAATTACATACAATAAATTAGGAATTTTAATTCCAAAATTTGTCTTTGAATTAATTCCTAATAATATTCGTCGTTGATTAAAATACTCGGTTGGGCCTTAAATAAATCCTCATGGTATTTAATCTATAATGATCGGGTAGAGTGTGCCTGAATTGATATTATTCCAAGTTGGCCCAAAAGTGTATAATTAACAAAATGGGTCCACTAGCCCAACACTCTTCTTGAATTAATTCTTGGGCTCAAAATAATTCATCTAGCCCATTTCTTCCTTAAGATTTAATACTTGGGCTCAAAATAATTTATCTAGCCCATTGCTCCTCATGATTTAATACTTGGGCTAAAATACAGAAACAATTCTATTACAATTACAGATTTGAAAAAATACAGAAATAATTCTATTACAATTTCAAATCTATTCTAATAACGGATTTTCTCGTGATTTTACAAAACAATTCAGCCCTACACGGATAAACCACCGCGGGCTGAATCAACGGGTTTCCACGAGGAACAAAAACCAACATCCACAATAATAAATTCATACATGCATATTATCGAATTTAATTATGAACAACAGAGCCATAAATCAGAAACCTGGCTCTGATACCAATTGTAGGGTTTTAACGTGAACCGAATCACAAAAACCAAACTGAACCGGATCGATCTATGGATATTGCTCACAATTAAATTTCTCAAAACCCTAGCATGCTCCTATGAATTTAATACAAGATTGTGGATTGAGAGATTACCGTAATTCCGTAGTGTCTGTACCGATCTTTTGCGTTTAAATTCCAAAATCCAATTCAACCACGCAATCCGATTTTATCTGCGGAATCAGAAATTAGAACCCTAATTTCTAAATAAAATCGAAAACAAAAAAGAGAAGAAAAGAAATCTGTTCTCCAGATTAGATCTTCAGATTTGTATCCCGGTGCTGTTCAGATCTACTACTGGTGAGGACTCCGTAGATCTGTAATCTGAGCAGGACCAGAATAGAAATTCTCCTCCTTGAATCTCCAAAATCGGCGCCCACTCTGCTCTCTTAGGTTTAGGATTTTTCAACTCAGTTGCAACTTATGAGAGAGAGCAGTCTATTTATAGACCTAGGGTTGGAAACCCTAATGGGCCATTTTGGGCTCAATTCAGCACACTTGTTGGGCCAGACCTGGGACCTAATGCAAATAATAAAGTGGGCCTATAAATTAATTAATTCCCATGTCCACAACCCAGGACACAATTAATTAATTAATATTAATTCTTTTTCACCACAGAATTAATACTGACCTACCCCTTTATTACCACTTTGTGAGAACGGGTTGCATTAATTGAGAATCCCCATATTTAATATTACCGGACATCCATTAATTAATCGGAGCCTCTGACAAGCTCTAACTACAATTAATTAATATCTTATAATTCCTGAGTAGTACCACTCAAACCTTATCACTCGTTCCTGAACTTAATCTGCCTGAAGGACTTTGGCACGATGAATGTTATTGAGCTCCTCAGTAAATGTCCCCATCCTATTACTCGGATATGGTTACCTAAGTTCAGTCTCAGGTGGTACTACACGAACTGCTGTTACCCAAGATGCGGATATACGAGCGCACTGTATTGGCTCTCCACCATGGCAAGTCAAAGCAATAGTCAACCCGTGCAAACCCCTGAACCTTTGTTAGGGTTTGGACTCAATCAAAATAACGAGATCTTTTATTCGGTGATGTCAGACAGACGAATATATCTCACTGCGATCCATCAATACGCCACCTCTGCGTACCAGCATGTTAAGTAACCAAGACAGACTACTTATTCCGACAATACCGCAGCCATCCGGACAAACGTATCCTCATACGCTGTCTCGGCTGTGATCATGTTTATGTCTCACTAGGTCAAGTGATCATACTGTCTTCTACGATCTACAACAAGCCGTATGATCGTCCCTATCGGTGAGACAAGAGGATACCATTGTTCATACATGTACGATTGTTAACAGGTAGGAGAAATAAATCGTTGTATACACATTGTAATAAATGCTTTCAGTATACAAAACCCATCAAGCCCAGGTCGATATCATACTTAACTCACTTCCGAAGTCTTTTGAGAACTTTAGGCTGAATGTTGTCATGAGTAAAAAGGAGTACACTCTCAATGAGTTACTCAGTGACCTCATGGCGGCTGAATCAGTCATGCAACCTGAAAAGGCAGTCTTGGTTTCTTCCGGTAGTCGCCCTTCTTCATCGAAAGGTGCTAAAGGGGTGATTGGAAAGAAATTCAAGAAGACAGCCTCTGGAAGCAAAAGTTCTGGGAAAAAGAAGACTGTGACACCGGGGAAGAAGGGCAAGTGTTTCCATTGTGGCAAAATTGGTCACTGGAAGAAGGATTGTCTGACCAAGAGGGTTGGACAAGGTACGTCATTAGCACTTGTAACGGAAACATGTTTAGCATCTGTTTCTACCCATTCGTGGGTAGTGGATACTGGAGCTACTGATCATGTTTGTTACACTTTGCAGGGATTCAGGCCGACAAGGCAGCTGAATGATAACGAGGTGACGATCTCCATGGGTAATGCTGCTCGTGTGTTTGTAGTAGCAGTTGGAGATGTTACATTATGTTTTCAAGACAATGTTTTGATCTTAAGAGATGTTTTGTATGTGCCAGATTTTCGGCGGAACCTTATTTCTGTTTCCTGTTTAATAAATGATGGATTTTCAGTTATTTTTGATAGTCATGGTACTATCAATGGCAATAACGGTGTTATCTGTCGTGGGATACAGAAAGACTCTCTTTATATCATAACTTGTTTGCATAAATCTTCCGTGAATGCTGCATATAACTCATTTAATCATAAGAAGAGAAAGTTTTAATCTTCTGATAAGGATCTTACATATCTATGGCATCTAAGACTAGTTCACATCAATCTAAAGAGGATCAAGAGACTCGTGGATGATGGAACGTTGGATTCTATCCAGGTAGTTCCACATCGAGTTTGTGAATCCTGTATAGAGGGAAAGATGACGACCAGGCCTTTCAAGGCAAGTCAGTCTTGAGCAAGTGATGTGTTGGAACTGATCCACTCTGATTTATGTGGACCTATGTCCATGCAAGCTCGTGGAGGATTTAAGTATTTCCTCACTTTTATTGACGAATACTCGAGATACGGGTATGTTTACTTACTTCACTACAAGTCTGAATGCTTTGAGAAATTCAAGGATTTCAAGGCGGAAGTAGAGAAGAAGTTAAACAAGACCATTAAGTCATTACGATCTTATCATGGTGGTGAGTATCTCAGTGACGAGTTCTTGCAGTTTTTATCAGAGCATGGGATTACATCCCAATGGACTGCACCAGGCACTCCTCAGTAGGATGGTGTGGCGGAAAGAAGAAATAGGACTCTTCTTGAAATGGTTAGATCTATCATGAGTTATGTGAACTTGCCTGTTTCGTTTTGGGGCCACGCGTTACTATCAGCGGCGTATCTGCTGAACCTGGTACCTTCTAAGTCAGTTCCTAAAACACCCTCGGAACTCTGGCATGGGCGAAAGCCCAGTGTGTCAAAGATAAGACTGTGGGGTTGTCCAGCATATGTTCTGTCGAAGGAACCTGATAAGTTAGAAGGTAGGTCCAAGCTAATGTTGTTTGTGGGATACCCCAGACAAACGAAAGGTGGTTATTTCTACTGTCCTGAGGATCAGAAGATCGTTGTTAGCACCAACGCAAGATTCTTGGAGGACGAGTTTGTGAAAAACCACTAATCCAAAAGTGATATCATTCTCTAAGAAATTGGAGAGGATGATGCGCTCCCATTGGGAAAACCCCGTGGCAGATTGAGTGTACCTCTCGAAGGTATGGAACCAACTGCACGGTCGCCAGTGCAAGGCTTTGAGCCACAAGTAACTGCACCAACTGCTGATGCAGTACCAGTGCTCCGTCGTAGTGGGAGGGTACCTCACCAACCCGAGCGGTATATGTTTGTTGGAGAGTCTTCGGACATGATCCCGGAAGACGGACTAGACAATACCGACCCATGGACATACGACGAAGCAATAAATGACAAAGATGCGGAAAAATGGCACAAAGCCATGGATTCAGAAATTGAATCAATTACCGCTATGCATGTATACCAGAAGTCTGCGCTACCAGATGGCTTTCGGGCCATAGATTGCAAATAGGTATACAAACGGAAGAAAGGTTTGAAAGGAGAAATAACGGCTTTTAAAGCCAGGTTGGTGGCGAAGGGTTATAGTCAAAAGAAGGGCATTGACTATGACGAGACCTTCTCACCTGTAGCCATGCTCAAATCCATTCGAATTCTTCTATCCATAGCATCACATATGGACCTAGAGATCTGCCAGATGGATGTCAAAACCGTGTTTTTAAACGGGTACCTTGAGGAAGGTCGTGACATCCATATGCAGCAGCCAGAGGGTTATGTGAAGGATGGTGAAGAGCATCTTGTCTGGAAGCTAAGGAAGTCCTTGTATGGACTTAAACAAGCTTCACGGTCATGGAACAAAAGTTTCGATGATGTGATTAAATCCAATGGATTTTCATAGTGCGAAACCAAAAGTTGTGTGTACCGATTATACGTCAGCAGAAGCGTGGTATTCCTTGCACTTTATGTAGATGACATTCTTCTATTCGGCAACAATGTGAAGGTGTTCTCAGACATAAAGAGATGGTTATCCGAACAATTTCAAATGAAGGACCTAGGAGACGCTGGATACATCCTTGAGATTAAAGTCTTGCGTGATCGCAAGAAGACGATGTTAAGATTATCTCAGGTCGCTTATACTGATACTGTGATTGCCCGTTCTAACATGCAAAATGCTTAGAAAGGATTTGGATTTCCTGGAGGATCAGGATGAGAAGAGATCAACCTCGAACTATGTGTTCACCTTGGGAGGTGGAGCTGTATCATGGAGGAGTGCGAGACAGAAATGTATCGCAGACTCCACCATGGAAGCTGAGTATGTGGCAGCTTCAGAGGCTTCTATAGAAGCAATATGGCTCCGAAACTACCTCCAAGAGTTAGATATTGTTCTGAGTTTGCCTAAGACTATCACGGTATATTGTGATAATGCTGGTGCAGTAGCAAACTCTACGGAACCAAGAACTCACAAGGCGTCTAAACACATAGAGAGAAAGTACCACATCATACGAGAAATCGTAGCGAGGGTCGATGTCCTAATAGATAAGATGAACATTGAGGATAATCTAGCAGATCCATTTACAAAGGGCTTACCTTAGAAGGCATACGAAGGTCATGTTCGTAGCCTAGGGCTGTGGTAGATGCCGGCCACCTGGTAGATTAGAATAGACACATGTTATACTCTGGAAAGTAATGGTATAATGCTTTGAGTATAAGTGGGAGATTTTTGGAATTGTATACATAAAAGCATTATGATTGGTATATTAGGAAACGTTATGTTTGATATACTGGTAATCATTAATGACTTGCAATAAACAACTCCTGTCTGAATTAACAATCATACGATGCGAACAAATACATCCAGTTATCTCGTCGATAGGGAGATCATACGGTGTGTAAGAGATCACAGAAGATCGTATAGATCGTTCGACCTAGCGAGATATAAACAGTTATCACAACTGAGACAGTTTCTGGTTTGGCTGTCGGTTTAGGCTGCGGCACACAAGTCCATAAGTGGTTTATCTTGACTGCTTTGTGTGACCGGTACATCTCAATGTATTGATAGGATCAACAGTGAGATGAACCATTCTACTTGACATATGAATGAGTAAAGATCTCGGTAACTTGGTCGGATCTAAAGTCTATTGAAAGCTGAGGGGCACACATGGGTTGACTGTCACTTTGACTTGCTATGGTGGAGAGTCTTACATGTACTCGTATATCTGCATCTTGGGTGATGGCAGTTTGTGTGGGGTTTCCTCAGGCTGGATTTAGATAACCATATCCGTTTCAGGATGGTGACATTCCCTGCTAAGTCCTGCAGGCTGAATCATTGATTCAAGCATAAGCGATAAGGGTTGAGTGGTACTACTCAAGAATAATAAGAGATTAATTATTTACAGCTAATTTTCATACGCTGAATTAATTAATGAATATCTGAAATCTTAAATATGGGGATTAACCAAGTCAATGCAACCCGTTCCTAATAACGTGGTAATAAAGGGGTAGGTCAGCATTAATTCTTTGGTGGCATGAATTAATGTTTATTAATTAATTATGTTCTGGGTTGAACATGAAATTAATTAATAGGAGGCCCATTTTATTATTTGCATTTGATCCCTGGTCTGGCCCAACATTGCTCAGAGCCCATTAGGGTTTATTAAACCCTAATAGCCCATTCTCAGATCTATATAAATAGATCAATCTCTCATTTTCCTACATAAGTTTGGAGTTTCAAAATCAAAAACCCTAGAGAGATTGAGAGAGAGTGGGCGGCTGTAGATCCAGTAGCGTATCCTCACCAGATTTCCGGATCGAGCAAGGGAACAGATCAGAAGATTAGATCTGTAGGAACACCATCGCTTTGATCGATTCCAGATCCAGATCTGCACCATCTTCATTGCCATCATCGATCTAGATCTGTAGATCAGTCGTTGGAGTCAAAGGTATTCCTTTGAATCTACGAATTAAATTAAATAGGAGCATGCATAGGGCATTCACTATTTGTCATGACATTTATTTTGATATCCATAAATCGAATCCGGAGTTTTAATAAATGGCGATTCATGTCGCCTATTGTAGACTCAGTTCCTACACCAACAACTTCCTACCAGAAGGAGGAAGAGAGCTCAATCGAAGAGCTTGTGGAGCAAATGAGGAAGCAGACAAAACTCCTTGAAAGAGCCAAAGCCAATAACGAAGGTTCACAACCAAGTGAACAAAAATTCAACAACAGACCTCCCAAAGCATGTTTTGAGTGTAACTCTCGAGATCATCTCAAGTACGAGTGCCCACTGCTATCCACCAAGGAAACGAAACACCTAAAGAGGGAATTCGAGAAGAAAGCTTCCAGAGCAGTTGCAAGGGCCATGCTATCCAGAACTAAGGTGCCAGACATCTCAAATAATGATGATGGCTACTACACTTCAGATGATGAGGCCGTGGAGGAAGAATTCCTGGTGCTGATGGCCAAGTTTGGAGAAGAAGAAGGAACATCTTAACCACAAGAAGAAGGAACAGAAACTATGTCGCAGATTCCGGTACACATTTCCAACTCATTTTCTATTCCTATAGCATGCATTGAAGACGGCTATGAATCTTATTGCTCATTTTTAGAGGATGTTACTCTCGAATTTGTAAATAAATAATTTTCTAAATTTTATGAATTAAAAAAATGTTTTGGCCGGCGAAAATGCCTCACTAAAACTTAAAGTTTCAAAACTGACTAAAGAGATCCAAGGATCAAAGTCAGTAAGTGATGAGCTAGCCAAACTTAGAGAGGAGCATTCTACATTACTTGAATCTTTTAAATCTCTCACTAAAGAATGCGAATCGCAAAAACTGAAAATAACTAGTGATCAAAATCTTATATGTTCACTTTATACTCACACTTGCAAATTTTCAGAAGCCTTAAGTTTACAAATAGATCCATATGATAAGTCAGGACTAAGTTTTTCTGAAAATAATTTGAGCAATCATGCATCAACTTCTTAAACTAGAAACATTTCTAATTATCACTTTAAGAAGGATTCTAGTTTAGAAGTCAAGTTGTTCGGTAGAGGAGTAGTCAGTATGGACAGAGACTCCTTAGTGGCCAATCAGTAGAAAGGGGGAAAGTCAGTTTCAAAACTGACTCAAGTACCCAAGCTTAAAAAGGATTTGACCTATAAATCAAATAAACCTGAGATGAAGCCTGCTATGCCTAAGAAGTGGGTGAAACAAATTGTTCCTAATGCATGGAAACCCACTTCAGCAGCTAGAACTGAACTTTATAGAAAGCCAGTATCATTTTCGAATTCTGGAAATCCGGGGTTCCCTGCTCATAACTCGTATGAGAAGATAACTTATCCATATAGGAAGGACACCTATACGATGTTTGAGTCCAATCATTTTTCTATTTAAAGGACTAGGAAGACTGTACACCCCAGAATATGTTTCTGAGATCTTAACGATCCGTCCCCACGATCGATGTTGGATACCAAAAGTACACATACATGGTTTAATTAAATTAAATCAAAGAAATCATGAATTACCAATAGATCTTTACAGATCTGAAGATCGATTCCACTGGAGATCTTCTGGCCTGTGTCCCACGAACCACGATTGGATACCGGGTGGACAGCAATCCTCCGAATCGTAGATGCCAATCCAAAATACTAGATATACAATGTTTGAAAGAACTAAACCCTAACAGTTGCTCAACACATGAGCTTAAGAAAATGACAACTTCTAGACAACTAGGGTTTTTCTCTAAACCATAAGATCCTATTTATAGGCCTCTTCTAGGGTTTCTAGTTGGGCCAGGCCAGGGATCTCTAGAAGGTATAGGATTGGGCCTCCCATAAGTCCAAACACATATAGTCAGCCCAGAATATAATTTGAACTTATAACATTAATTCATTCCACTAGAGAATTAATGTTGCAACTGTCATCCTATCCCGATGTGAATCAGGGCTTCTATTTGACTTAATTAATTCCCCGTGTTTAAGATAACCGCACATCCATTAATTAATTAAAAGCTCTGATAGCATTAATTAATTAATATCTTAATCCTTAAGGAGTACCCGCTCAACATTATTATTGTATCTGAATAAATTCCACCTGCAGGGTTTAATACGATAAAACTTATGAACTCCTTAAGGGGATGTCATCAACCTGGATGTCCAAGACACCGTGCCCTAATGTGACTATATAAACACATACAAATAATGTTATTACCCAAGATACGGAGCATATTATCCTTTTGATTCTCACCCATGGTAAGTCAAAGTAACAAACAATCATTTGCATATATCTAAATATCACATCTAGGGTTAAGAATTATTAAAGTCGTCGAGACCTTGGTTCTTCATAGAGTCAGAACATAAGAACACGTCTCACCGCGATCCATTCAATGCGACACCACGCACTAGCATAAACTAATAACCAAGACTAGTTATCTCAAGTTTATACTACAACCTAAAATGATCGTTTATCCAGAACTATCTCAGTTGTGAATACGTTTTATATCTTAAAGGAACCCAACAATGTGATCTTCAGTGGGACGACGCACCCACCACATTGTCTACAATATAAGATAAGTGGATATACATGCAATCATGAGATTGCATCAATGTGATAACGTTTGTTTCAGTTATTTACAGGAGATTAAGAACATGACAAAGCTTGCTTAAAATTTCGCTATACAGTATACTGCAACAATCTCCCACTTATACAAAAGCTAAACTTTTAGTATACACCATGTCATTACAAATCTCCCACTTAGGCTTAAAGTGTAGCTGCAATGTATCGTTTAACCAAGACCCTTTACGTGTTTTCCAAAGATCTAAGTTTCCAAAGTATTCGTGAAAGGATCAACCAGGTTATACAACGACACAAATTTTTGACAGCCACGTCACCTCTCTTTACGATATCTCGTAAAATGTGGTACTGTCTCTCTATGTGTTTACTTGCCACATGGGCTCTAGGTTCTTTCGAGTTTGCTACTGCACCAGTGTTGTCACAATATGTCGTGATACACTTAGGCATACTCGTAATCACCCCCAAGTCCAACAAGAAGCTTCTAAGCCAGACAGCTTCTTTGGCAACCTCCGAGGCAGCCATGTAATAGGCTCCGCCTCACAAGGTAAACACATAACCAGAGGTTAACTTTCTCATATCTTGATCAGCTTAAAAATCTGAATCTGATTAACCTAAAGGGGTCAGACTGTCTAATAGGTAAACCAACATATAATCTCGAGTTCTTTTCAGATACTTAAGAACATATTTTACCGCAGTCCAGTGCTCCAGACCCGGGTGAGATTGATATCTTGCCATCATGCCAACTGCACAATAGATATGATGAAGAGTACATAACATAGCATACATAAGGCTTCCTACTGCCGTAGCTTAAGGAACCTTAGCAATCTCCTCTATCAAGTTTGGAATTTTAGGACACGTGTCCTTAGATAGATGAACTCCATGTCACAAAGGTAAAAACCCTTTCTTGGAGTTTTGTATGCTATATAGGGCAATAACAGTGTTGATGTAGGATGCTTAGTACAAATGCAATATTCTCTTATATTGATCATGAATGATCTTTATACCAAGAATGTACATAGCATTTCAGAAATCCTTCATCTGTTACAGTTATGACAGCCACACCTATACGTCCAACAATACCCTCAAGTTGCTGCCAATAAGAAGATACGTCTACGTACAGTACTAAGAATACCACCACATTTCCATTACTGATTTTTGTACACACAACTTTCATCTTGACATTTTTCAAATCCAAGGATTTGATTGCCTCGTCAAAACGAATGTTCCAAGATCTAGAAGTTTGTATAAGTCCATAAAGAAACTTCTTTAACTTCCAAACTAGATGCTCTCAGCATTTCCTTACATAACCTTCAGGTTACCGCATATAAATGTCTTCATCCAGATTTCCATTAAGGAAATATGTCCTAACATCCATTTGCCAAACCTTAAAGTCCATGTAATTTGCTATGGATAAGAGAATACAGATCGACTTTAGCACGGACCATGCTATAATGGCGATGACCTATCCATCAGATCCTCTCTTACACCTATAGACCCATTTACACCTAATGACTATATTGCCTTTAGGAAGGTCTGAAGGTCGTACCCATCCATAGCATCTATAGATTCAATATCAGAATCTACAGACTTATGCTAAGACATTGCATCTACATCTTGGACTGCCTCTTTGCAAGTTCAGGGATCCTTTGCTTCATGTACAACAATGTGGACCAAGTCCGAAGATTCTCCCACATTCATGAAATGATTAGATTGTACAACTCTCCCACTACAACGAGGCAGTACCTGTGTAGGTACACCAGAGTCAACAAGTTGTGCAGTCTCTTGTGGTATAACACTTAGTACACTTGGTGTACAATTGTCTCCTCTCAACTTATTTAGAATGATCTTACTCTTGGATTCATGCTCACTTATATAGTCTTCCTCCAAGAATCGGGCATTTATATTAGCCACCACCCTCTGATTCCTTAGGACTATAAAAGTAACCGCCTTTCGTACCTTTAGGATATCCTATAAACAACCGTACTTTTATTCTAGGTACCAACTTATCGACTTCCTTATCCAACATATATGTTGGGCAACCCCAAACCAGAATATGGTTTTAACTTAGGCTTTCGCCAAGTACACAATTCTATTGGTGTCTTTAGAGTCAATTTAGAAGGTACTAATTTGAGAAGATACGTCGTTGTTTCCAAGGCATAACCCTAAAACAAAGTAGGCAAAGTGACATAACTCATCATCGACCTCACCATCTCCAAAAAGAATTATGTTTCTTCTCTCTTCTACGCCACCTCGTTGCGGAAAATCAGGCGTAGACAGTTGAGATGTAATCTCATTATCCAATATGTATTGCCTAAATGCAGCACTGAGGTATTAGAAACTACAATAAAATCGTAGTGACTTGATACTTTCACCTTTTCGATTCACCACTCCAGTCTTAAATTCTTTGAACTTGTCAAATCATTTAGACATGTGGTGGATCAAGTAAATACATCCAAACCTTGAGTAATCATTCGTGAAAGTCACGAAATACTCAAGACCACCTCTTGCTTGAATAGACATAGGCCCACACAAATCAGATTGAATCATTTTCAACATATCATTGGCTTTAAACCCATAGCCTTAAAAAGACTTAAATGTCATCTTACTCTCCAATTAGGATTAATAGACTGAGAATGGTTCAACTTGGAGAAATTCCAATGATCCACGACTTATCAGTCTTTAGATCCTAGTCAGATTAGCATGACCCGGTTTTAGATGCCAAATATATGTTTGACTCAACATAGAAGAAACTATCCTTTTAAACGATGAATATGCATGAGTTCAGTTGCAGAACGATATACAGAAGTAATAGTATATAAGGAGTTTTCCAACATGCCAGAATAGATAAAAGAATTAGGGTTTGAGTCTACGATGGACAACACGAGTTGCCATTAAGAATTTCTTGCCAAGGATCGTTCTTAGGATACCGGGAATAAATTTCAATTAAATAAACCATGCAATCCTATGCATGCTCCTACAAAATTAATTGCAGAGGAAAAATTTAGAGAATACCTGATTTCACCGTTTGATCTACAGATCTAGATCAGAGCCAATAACGATGAAATAGATCTGGATCTGAATCTGAACGCCGGCAGTAAACAGTTGTTCCTACAGATCTGATCTTCTAATCTGTTCTTTTGCTCCTTGGAAATCTGGTGAGGATTATCTACCAAGTTGGATCCAAGATTTGGAGGAATCGATTAGTTCCTTCCACAGATCAGTCGCCGCCGTCTCTCCCTCTATTTTCAATATACCAAAAAATTACATTCTCCATCTTAGATGCGATGAAGAAACATGAGGACAGGTATGACGAGTGCAATAATATCGAGGTATTATCTTTTCCCTTGTCATTTGGTCATAAGAAAAAAGATGCTCTAGAAGAGGTTATTCATTATTCTTTGCTCTCTAACTTTGATTTTGATGAGCTTTATGAGTCTTGTGATGAGTTGGTAGAAATGGTGAATGCATTGGAAGATACACCAGAGGTCAGACCAAAGCAGGATGCCAAGTTTCTGAGGTTGAGGACTAAGGAGGAAGAGCTGGAAGCTAAATTCAAGAGGGAGAAGAGCAAAAACAAAGCCGCAGTGGTGAAGTTGAAGAAATTGCTAGATCACCTCCAATATGTCTTCCTTGGGGAGAATGACACTTATCAAGTCATTGTTAACTCGTCATTGTCTGCCGTGGAGATTGAAAAGCTTAAGAGGGTCCTGAGGATGCACAGATCAGCTATAGGGTGGCAGATTTCCGACATAAGGGTGATCAGCCCGTCTATTGTGATGCATAAAATCATTCTGGAAGAAGGGAGCAAGCCAAAGAGACAACCTCAAAGGAGACTGAATCCGAAGATGCAAGAGGTGGTGAAATAGGAAGTTATGAAGCTGTTGGATAATAATATTATCTATGCTCCGAGTGATAGTGAGTGGGTCAATCTGACTCACATGGTTCTGAAGAAAGGGGGATTCGAGAAGGTTATCAAGCCAGGAGGAGAAGAAGTGATCGAGAGACCGACTACCGGATGGCGTTTCTGCATTGATTACAGGGCTTTAAATAATGCAACTCTTAAAGATCATTTTCCTTTACCCTTTATTTATCAAATGCTTGACCGTCTTGCAGGAAAGTCTCATTATTGCTTCTTGGATGGATACTCCGGATACAATCAGATTGTGGTGGCACGTGAAGACCAGCACAAGACTGCTTTCACTTGTCCCTACGGGATTTTTGCCTATCAGAAGATGCCCTTTGGGCTGTGCAATGCACCGGTGACATTTCAAAGGTGTATGATGTCCATTTTTCATGGTCTTATTGAAAATATTATGGAAGTTTTTATGGACGATTTCTCTATTTTTGGCTTGTCTTTTGATGATTGTTTGGAAAATTTGAAAACTGTGTTGCAAAGGTGTGAGGAGACTAACTTGGTATTAAATTGGGAAAAATGTCACTTCATGGTTAGAGAGGGAATTGTGTTGGGTCATAAGGTCTCTAGTAGGGGGATAGAGGTTGACAAGGCTAAAGTGGTAGCAATTGAACAACTTCGATAGCCTAAGACAGTTAAAGGGGTTAGGAGTTTCTTGGGACACGGTGGGTTTTATAGGAGATTTATTCAGGATTTTTCCAAGATAACCAAACCTTTGTGTAGCTTGCTAGAGAAGGATGTCCCTTTTGATTTTAGTGAGGATTGTGTGAAGGCTTTTGAGAGTTTGAAGAAAGCATTAGTGACAGCTCCAGTGTTAGTGATTCCAGATTGGGAGGAGGACTTTGTGTTAATGTGTGATGCTAGTGACTCTGCTGTGGGGGTAGCTCTTGGACAGATTAGGGATAAAATCTTTAGAGTTATTGCTTATGCTAGCAAAATGATGAATCCTGCTCAAGTTAATTACACTATGACTAAGAAAGAATTACTTGTTGTTGTTTATGCCTATGATAAGTTTCGTGCTAATTTAGTAGGAGCAAAGTCTGTGGTTTACACTGATCATGCAGCCATTAAATATTTGTTTACTAAAACTGATTCAAAGCCTAGGTTGCTCTGATGGATTTAGCTTTTGCAAGAGTTTGACATGGAAATTAGAGATAAGAAAGGTTGTGAGAATGTAATTGCAGATCATCTATCTAGGTTAGAGAATCTGGTTGAGGGGGACAATCAGGATGACTTAATTAAAGAGGATTTTCCTGATGAGAGGATTATGATTGTGGTAGTTGCTAGTGTTCCTTGGTATGCGGATTTTTGTAATTTTTTGGTTGCAGGTATCTTACCTCCGGATTTGGAGCCCTATCAGCGGAAGAAATTTCTGAAGGAGGCCAAGTTCTACTACTGGGAAGAACTGTATCTGTTCCGCAGGTGTGCTGACGGTATTATTCATAGATGTGTTCATCAGAGCGAATGGAGAAAAATTATCGAAGAATGTCATCAATCGGTAAGTGGGGGTCACTTTGGTGCCAACCGCACCGCATTGAAGGTATTAGCTTGTGGATTTTATTGGCTTTCTGTTTTTAAAGATTGTATTGCTATGGTTAGAACTAGTGATAGATGCCAGAGGATGGGGAATATAACCCGAAGGGATGAGATGCCCCAAAAGATCTTTATTGAAATGGATATATTTGATGTTTGGGGCATTGACTTTATGGGCTCTTTTCAATCATCTTTCGGTTTTAAGTATATTCTTCTTTCTGTGGATTATGTGTCTCGATGGGTGGAGGCCATACCCACTGTTACTAATGATTCTCAAGTGGTGCTGAAGTTTTTGCAGGCTTTAGTTGCTCGATTTTGCATTCCTAGGGCTTTGGTGAGTGATGGAGGCAGTCACTTCTGCAACAAACTCATGGATAAACTTCTGGCGAGGTGTGGGGTGTGACAAAGAGTAACAACAGCTTATCACCCGCAAGCCAATGGGTAGACCGAACTGGCCAATCGAGAGATCAAGCAGGTGCTCGAGAAGACGGTGTTGAATCGGAAGGACTGGAGCAAGAGACTTGATGAGGCTTTGTGGGCCTACCGGACAACCTTCAAGACACCAATTGGCATGTCCCCGTACAAGTTGGTTTATGGCAAATACTGCCATCTTCCGGTTGAAGTTGAGCACAAGGCATTTTGGGCCATCAAAACATTGATCTTGGATTTCCTGAAAGCTCAGGGGGATCGGGTGCATAAGTTGAATGAGCTTGATGAGTGGAGACACGAGGCCTATGAGAGCACGAAGTTGTGCAAGGAGAGAGCTAAACGGTTTCACGACCGACAGATTCGAGTGAAGAAGTTTTACAAAGGTGATATGGTTCCTTTCTTTAATTCTCTTTTAAAATTGTTTCCGAGTAAATTCCGTTCTCGTTGGACAGGACCGTACAAGGTGCGCGAAGTGTTCGAGAATGGTACACTCGAACTCGAGACAGAAGATGGACATTTCATTAAAGTGAATGGGCACCGAGTCAAGAGATTTCACACTTCCGAGCCACTTCCGGTTGTGAACGAGATCTCCTTTTCATGATAGAGGTAAGGCGGTAAGTTCGTCGAGCTCTCGATGATAAATGAAGCGCTTCTTGGGAGGCAACCCAAGTTCGATTTACTTGTCTTGTTTTCATTAATAGTTTAGAATGCATGTGTTTTCAGAATTGTTTTGTATTATGTCGAGTTTGGGGGGAACTAAGTGTTACTAATGTTTGTTGGGAGTTGATTGGAGTGATGTAGGGAAGAACATACTTCACTTTGGGGGAAAAATGGAATTTTGCTGCAGGGCCGAGAACGGTCCCGAGCGGAACAAAAACATCCGCTTGGGACGAATAACATCTGGAGAAAAATGACGTATCCCTAGCGGGACCATCACATACCGCTCGGGATGGGAAAAGAACCAATTTTGCTGAAATGCCGAGGTCAATCCCGAACGGGGTCAATGTGTACCCATTCGGGATTGGTTTAAGAGGGCTGGGAATTGGGCCGGTCGAGCCGTCCAGAGCGGGATAGGGCTGTACCGCTCGGGACGCGTCGCAAGTATAAAAGAATGCCGCACGGGATGAACATATTCGCTCGTCTCTCTTTCTACCGAACGGTATCCCTTTTCGATTTCTTGCATTCATTTCGATTTTTCGACCAACAACAGGTAATTTCTTCCCCTCTTTCATGTTAATTTAGTGATTTTGTTAATATCTAGATTTGGATCGTAAAATTCATGGTTAGGTGTTCTCTTCTAGGTATTGTGAGTAGGTGCACATAGGGTGTTCGATTAAATGCCTAAGAATATGTATGTGGTTTGGATTGTTTTTATTTGGCATATTCTTGGCATGTTGGTGTTGGAGTTTCATTGGATTGTTGGAATTTTTGTGGAAATGTGGAGTTATTGCTTTTTCTTGAGATTTTGGGGTTTGGTTAAATTCTTGATTGTGTCTGATACTCATGTGAAATTGTAGACTTCTTGTCATACCGAGATGAGTACATCATGTTCACGGGTTAATGTGGGGAATTTTTGTGCTTGTACACTTGATGTTTAGAAGTCTTGTGGGCTAAATTGGAGTATGATTTGTAGTTCGTTGTTGAAGATAATATGGGACCCAAACTACGTGTGGCACGCCCTACCAATTTCACGGATGATGAGTACAAGGCACTCCGGGCCCTTAACAAGTGTGTTGTTCATGGATCGAAATACCCTTGCCCAGCCACTCTTACTGCATTGGGGATTAAAGAGGATGTGGAAACACTGTTCCACAACATAGGATGGGACAAGATGCTCAAGGAAAGGTGGCCTGCTTTTGAAGAGAAAACAAAAGAATTCTTGGCATCGACTACTGTGCACAGGAGTCCCGGCAATTGGCCTAGCCACTTGACGTTTAAGATGGGGGGCAAAAGGTATACCTTGGAACATGCACAGTTGGATGCCATTTATGGTTGTGCGGCGGGCTCGGGTTATATACCTGTTGGTTTTAATGCCTAGGACTTTTGGCAGCTGATTTCTGGAGAGGTCGTCTTAGGGACATTGAGGATGAAACTGGCAAAGGGTTCTCTCATTAGGAACCCGGTGCTGAGATACATTCATAAGACCGTCGCGAACTCGGTCTCTGGGCGCCACGAGAGCAACAATGTTATTATCTCAGAGCTCTACCTGCTCCATTCTATGCGTGCCGGAGTTCCCTTTTCCATGGCTGTTGTGGCTATGGATAACTGGAGCCGATCCCCCACACGGACCAAAATTTATTGTGGCGGAATGATTACACCCATCCTCGACCATTTTGAGATTCCTAGGGAAGGCACGGAGGTTCCACCGTCTGTGGTGGATCTTCCGGTACTCACTTTTGCGAAATACATCTCCATTCCCCGCGAGAATGCTTACTTGTACAAGGTAGTTGGCGATGCTTCGATGATGCTTCCGAATACTGCCGCCACGACTATTATTGCTCCGGGTGCTGAGGCGAATTGGTTGTTGGACTCACCAGCTCACAAAGCTTTATGGTACAGAAAAGGGCGAGATGGACTTACGCCAATTATGAGCATTCTATTCCTGTGCCGGAGGACCGGGATGAGGAGGACTCCATGGATGAAGAGGAACCGCCGACTGAGCAGGGCACCGGGACATCATCAGCTGGAGCCCATAGCCCTTAGCAGACAGAGATGCTAGGCTTGATGAGGGGCATGACCGCGTCCATGGCAGGATTGGACATGCGGATGGCCGGTTTAGGGACAGAGGTGACGGCATTGCGGGCTGATATGGTTAGCCAGAGAGAGTGGTTTGACCACTGATAAGCTCATTATTTTACTCACTTATCTATATTATTTTCCTACTATTTTAAGTAGATTTACTGAGTTTATATATATATTTTATGCATGAATCAATATTAGGCATATTTTGGTATCTGTGCAGGTTTTTAAGACTAAACTCACGAGAAAACCGTTCCGAAAGCAGTGACGTGTAAGAGTAGCAGTGAAGAGTTTTTCCACATAAGGAATTCGGGCTATTTTCGCATGGCAATGGATGATGCTTTGAGTTAGCTCTCCAACGCAACTAGAATCGGGTCAATCAGAGTTCGGAGGAGGAAGTTATGGCCAAAACCGTGAGACTACGCATAAGGGGCGAGAAGCTGCATCGACAGATGCCAATCAGCATCGATCGACGAAAACCAGGAAGCCACGTCGATCGACGTGGTGATGGATTTATATACTGAAAGCATTATGATTGGTATATTATGTACAAGGTTTATTGGTTAATATATTGGGAATCATAATTGTTGTATGTTCATCTCCTGTCTGAATTAACAAACATGTGTCGCAAACACAATTACCCTCTTATCTCGTCGATAGGGAGATCATACGGTGTGTAG
>JAPKLW010000205.1:425657-483167 GCA_026898455.1 Plectranthus barbatus
AGTGCCACATGATCAATTGTTCAAATCCGGTGATTTCCTCTCCCTTTCCTTCTCTTAAAACTGATCCAAACTTTCTGGAGAATTGCATACTACACTCTTTGTTTTTGCCTTCAGATAAGGCGGATGATGAGCTTGTGGATTTGGTGATGGAGCTGGACGTATCCGAGGGAAAAACACATGGAAAAGTGAACAAACGGGAGCGATTTCCAAGCAGACGCAGCCAGAAAAAGAAGGGAAAATATGGAACTACCTCCACGTCGATCGATGCACACCATGCATTGATCGATGCAACCTCAGGACTCACGTCGATCGATGCACGAAGGAAGTCAGACTCAGAGTGTTCATCAGCAGAAGCAGCGCGATGTAGAAAAGGGATTGCGGCAGTTTCACCCATGTTAACCGATGCAAATCGGGGAAAGCTGCAATCTAACTCTGATCTGCTAGTTCTGGAACTCAAGATGCTTCTGGCACTCCTCAGGTATGGGAAGTTGGAAAAATTACTACGAGTTCTACGGAAGTACAAGTCCACCATTGGGGGGACATTGAGAGACATCAAGGGGATCAACCCCTCATTTTGCACACACAAGGTCCTTCTGGAAAAAGACACCAAGAAATGGGGGATGCAAGTTGTCAAGAACAAATATGGAAAGGAGGTCGCGAAAGGACTTGCCTGGACCCGACCTCCCTGATGGTGATTGAAGACTCCAGGGGATAAAAAAGTTGATGTCTGAGATCAACTACCAAGTATGGTTCCCTCTCTTGTCTGATTTTCAAACTTATTCCACTCTTCGAGTTGGAAATAAGTTTGGGGGGATGTGGACAAGAGATGGAACGTCCTATCTTTTATTTATTCTGCTTTTTGTCTTTAATTTTTCGTACCTTTCTATTTTATGTTATTTTGTGGGGAAAATTTTTGAGTTTTGAGATAACCTGAATGAGATTGTGAGATTAGAATTGATTGAGGGTTGAGTATTGAATTGATTGAGATTGCGGTTAGATGCCTATGAATGTAGAATACCGCATGATATGACTGATTTGACACTTATACTTGCATGTTGATTGAGCTGATTTGAAATTGACTGTGGAAGAAAATTTTTGAAACCTTTTGTGAGAATTTGAGCCTTTATTTCGTTTGATGTGAGATTCACATGTGTGTTTTTATTTCTCTAGAACTTGCCTATTTTCTGTGTTGAGACTGCATAGGGTGCACAAGTTTAGGAAATGATATTAGGCCATCTTTGTTAACCCAATATCCTAAACACTGTCCCTTCACAATAAAGTTTTCCCTAGTTAGCCACTTTGTGCCTGTACAATTTATCTTTCCTTGTCTATGAGATAAAGAAAAGTATTGTCTCACTCGTGTCTTGAGTTGTGGTATGTATGGGGTTGATTGGTGAATTGGTGATAAGATATGATAAATTAGTGGTGAAAAGATGTGTGAGAAAAGAAGCTCAAAGAAATAATTAGAATTCTCATAAGCTCTCTAAAAAGAAAAGAATACAAAATTATCGAAAAGAGCGTAAGAGATTCAAAATGAGCTATATAAAAATATATATATATTTTATTTTTTGAGTTTGTTGATGTATATGAGGAGAAAAGGTGGATGATTATAGATAGTGGTTGGAGATGTTGAGAGTCATGAACTCAATTGATTTAGTCACTTGGCCATATTTCCCTACCTTATCAGAAAAAGCCTACGTTAAAACCTTTCGAAAGTCCTTTTTGATTCTAGACTTGTGTGCACATTTTAACAGTGGAGATATAAGACAATTGGCAAGCCTATGGTAGAAATTCCTTCATACATGTTGTTGAGTGCTTTCATCTTTACCTTAAACACTTGAGAGTTGAGCGATACACTTCCTGTGAGTTCTTCCACGGTTGATGAATTTTCCGTCTCTTTAAAATTGCTTGTGGGTAGTGGATTCTTGGTTCTTGACTGTGATGAATCTTGTGAGGCATTTCACTTTAACCACATGATCTTTTGATTTCTTTCTTGCCTATTGATTGAGGACAATCAAACGTTCAAGTTTGGGGGATTTGATAAGCTCATTATTTCACTCACTTATCTATATTATTTTATCTCATTATACAAAGAATGTACCAGATCAAAAGAGAAATCGTAGCGAGGGACATGTGCTAATAAGAAAGATAGACGCGGAGGATAATCTAGAAGGTCCATTTCAAAAGATCTTACCACTGAAGGCATACGAAGGTCATGTTTGTAGCCTAGGACTGAGGATGAAGCTGGTCACCTGATGACCAAATGTAATAGCTAGATTAAAATAAATACATGTTATACTCTTGAAATTAATGGTACAATGGTTTGAGTATAAGTGAAAGATTTTTTGAATCGTATATATAAAAAAATTATGATTGATATTTTGGAAAACATTATGTTTGATATTCTAGTAATCATTAATGACTTGCAATAAAAAATTCCTTTCTAAATTAAAAATCACACGATGCAAACAAAGACATTTAGTTATCTCGTGAACAGGAAGATCATATGGTATGTAAGAGATCATAAAAGATTGTATAGATCGTTCGACCTAGCGAGATATAAAAAATTATAACAAATAAGATAGCTTCTGGTTTGGCTGGCTGTTTAGGCTGCGGTACACAAGTTCTATAAGTTGTTTATCTTGACATCCTTGTGCGACTGGTAGATCTCAATGTATTGATAGGATCAACATAAGATGAACCATTCTACTTGACATATGAATGAGTAAAGATCTCGATAACTTGGTCGGATCTAAACTCTATTGAAGGCTGAGGGGCACACATGGGTTAACTGACACTTTGAATTGCTATGGTGGAGAGTCTTCACGTACTCGTATATCTGCATCTTGGGTGATGGAAGTTTGTGTGGGATTTCCTCAAGCTAGATTTAGATAACCACATCCGTTTTAGGATGGTGGCATTCCCTGGGAAGCTAATGATATTTTTTATGCTATGTCCTGTTGGGTTAATCATTTATTCATGCATAAGCGATAAGGGTTAAGTGGTACAACTCAGGAATAATAAGTCATTAATTAATTACAGCAAATTGCTATATGCTGAATTAACTAATGAATGTCTGAAACCTTAAATATGGGGATTAACCAAGTCAAGGCAACCCATTCCAAATAACGTGGTAATATAGGGGTAGGTCAGCATTTCTATCTTGTGGAATGAATTAATGTTTATTAATTAATTATGTTATGATTTGACGTGGAAATAATAAATAGGAGGCGTACTTTATTATTTGCATTTGATCCCTGGTCCGGCCCAATAAATGCTCTGAGCCCATTAGGGTTTATTAAACCGTAATAGCCCTTTATCTGGATCTATTAATACAGCAGTTCTCTCATTCCCACATAAGTTTGATGTTTCTCAAAAGTGAAACCCTATAGAGACAGGGAGAGGGCGGGGGCTGCGGTAAGACAGAAAGGAGATATCGAGTTCTTCCAGTGTAGTTTCAATTTGGTAGCCTATCCTCACCCAATTTATAGATCAATCAAAGGAACAGATCAGTTGAGGTATTCATTGAATCCATGTATTAAATTAAATAGGAGCATGCATAGGGTATTTGTTGTTTGTCGTGGTATTTATTAATATATTCCATAAAACGAACATGGGGTTTAAGAAATAAATGGTGATTCACATCGCCTATTGTAGACTCAGTTCCTACATACCTTTCTCTTACATTAACTTTCTTTTCTTTGTTTTTGTTATTTGGGTTCTCTTGTAGAAACTTTCAGCAAAATCTCTTTCCGTGTCCCTTTTTTACCACAGTGATGACACACAATATTTGCATACTTGTTGTTTCTGCTTTTGCTTCTACTTCTATCTTTTAGACCATTAATCTAACAAATTCCCCTATTCTCTGTGAATATAAGATCTATCTATGAATATGATCCCGTTAACTTTCTTACCATCTCCTTATTCAGAATAATACTACTCTTGACTCCATCCATAGGCAAGACACCATCTAGAGCCGAGTTGGACAATGACATTCTGAACCACCCAAGAATCAGGCAAAGTACCAAGAAACAACAATCGCTCATCAAACTTGGTTTTCTTTCCAATCAATTGATTTGAATGCCCTGGATGTAGGATCTTAGTCTACAACACACAATGTGAATTGTCTTTTATTATTTCTTTTAGCCCCATGGTTCGTTATTTGTATATCAAATAAATATCCACTAAATAAATCATGTGATCCTATGCATGCTCCTATTATTTGATTGCGTAGGATGGATTGAAGATTACGTGAACTCCAGCATCTGAAAACTTGAGTCTGAAGTACAACGGTTGGAAATTTTCTGTAAAATGAATAAAAGTTGTTCCTACATATTTGACCTTCTGATCTGCTCCCTTGCACCTCGGTGATCTGCTTAGGATACGCTTCCATAGTTGCGCCACAAGAAGTTTTAAAAAGTCGGCTTCCTTCTCATGTGGCCGTTGCCCATTTCCCTCTCTCGATTAATTTGAAGTACAATGAATTAGATGAGTTAATGGTTGTACGCGACAACTTCGTAATTTTCGAAAATCACACAATGTAATTCGAAAATCATTATTCTTTAGAAAATGAGGAAATTGGTCTTATATAAGTTAGGTTGATATGTTTCCATTCTTGGAAGATTTGGAAATCTTCTATTTTACTCCATATCTTTTTAGATTTTGGTAAACCCGATATTTCAAAACATAATTAGATTTTTACAAATCAAATCATTTTTAGTTGGGGTAATTCTAATATTTCCATATATAATTTGATTTGTACGAATCTAGTCTTATCTCCAAGATTGTCAAATCTTGCTAGATCTAATCAAATCTAATCATACCAAAAATAGGAAACCCTAAACCTAATGGGCTCTGAGCAGTTTGTGGGTTAGACCAGGGATCAAATGCAAATAATAAAGTGGACCCTGTTCCTTTAATTCAACAAATATTCTTACCCATAATATTACAAAATTAAATGAAACATCAAATTTATTTCACTAAAGAAATCGATGCTGACTAATCTTTTTATTACAACGTTACTAGAAACGGGTTACATTTCCTTGTACGATCCACATGTATAAGGTTACGAACATTCATTAATTAATTTAGCATATAACAACTGCTTGAAATTAATTAATCTATTTAAAACTTGACTTGCACATTTTCTTAACCCCTTTTCACTTATGTCTGAATCAATGAATCCAGCCTTCAAGACTTTGGAATAAAGAAACCTTCTGAGCTAATCAGGGAATATCCCCATCCTATACGGATGTGATTACCTACATATCAAGCCTAAGTAAGCCACACACACACTGCTAACTCCAAAGATGCAAATATATGAGTACATGTAAGACTCGTCAACCTAGTAAGTAAAAGCGTGGTCGGTGTGTGCATGCTCCTCAACCTTCAATTATGATTAAGATCAGAAGAGAGCATATTAGAGATCTTGGTTTGATCATATGTCAATGGGAACATCACATTTCACTGATGATCTATTGGTACATAATGACATAATGACACATCCACTGACTAGGATAAGCTATTTTATTTACTGATGTGTTGTATCCTAAATCAATAGCCTATCCTGGAACTGTCTCGATTGTGACCTCCTTTATATCTCGCTAGGTTATAGACTCGTATGAACCTAGGTGATCTCCTATACACCATATGATCATCCATATCCGCAAGATAATATGATAAAGTTGTTTTACATCGAATGTTGTTTAATAAGAAGGACCATTGTTGATGTATAAGAAGTATGAAGCCAAGCATATCAAACTCATTATGATTACAAATTTACATAATCATGATTGCTTTTAGTATACAATCCCAATAATCTAACACTTATGCTCAAAGAATTTCACCATTGCTCTTTACCATAGTATTAAGTGTGTCTATTTGAGCTAGCCATTTACAACTTGGTCACTGAGTGACTATTTTTATTCTCAACGTTAGATTGGAAATAGTACCACTGTCGGTCCTTTGAGATAAAACCTTTTGTAAATGTTGCTTAAGTAGTTGATCAGCTAGATGTCTTATGTTATATGTTATTTTGTTTACACGTCGCCACATTACATGATATTTTGTATGACGTGGTACTTATATATGTGCCAGACATCTTATTAGTCCTGTGTATCTCTAAGTTTGTCAATTCCACCAGGTTATCACTATAATTTGTGATTTGCCTAGATAGACTCGAGACTGCTCTACTCTAAAAGGTGACCCTGGAACTATATAGTTTCAAATGAAACTCCCGATGTTGTTTTCCACATAGTCTTTGGAGGCATAATCAACAAGACACTTCAATCTTGGATTCCTTAGTTTCTCCTTGCAAGGCAAACACATAGAATGAGGTCGATCTTTCATTCTCACTTGTCTTTGGTAGGGAATTCTGACTTTACATAACCCATAGGACATCAATACTCATATTGTGTCTGGACAGGGTTTTGTTTCAATATCTGGCGGCAAAATAGATAACATGACTCGTGTAGTAATGCATGCATGAGACATCCACCACCGAAGGAAATGATATTCGTGCTATCTCATCTTATTCTTCTTTGAAGAAGAATGCCATCTCAAAGTAGCAACCTTTTTAGAGTGCACTTACACAGTAAGAACGAATCACTGCGGTTTCAATATAATCCACTAGAGACAATCTCATACACCACTTTCGTGCAATAATGCAAGACTTTGATCCCAAGGGTGTAACCAACATTTATCAGCTCATCCTTTTGAAACTGTTTGGAAAACAATTTCTTTGTGCCTCATAACATTCCCACACCATTCCGAAAGCAAAAAATATTATCTATACAATTTATAAGTAAAATGACGCTTTTGCTAACATATAACTGGTACGCAAAACTCCACTTCTCGAAAATCTAAAAATTGGAACTTATCAAGATGTATGTTATTCGACTGCGAAGCTTCCTTAAATCCTTATTAGGATTTGCTTTAGCTACAAGACAAGATGATTCTCACCTAATTGCACAAGTCCAACTGGCTGTAGTGAGTTAATGTAAATGCCTACCCCTAGGCTTCCAATTCTCGAACAAATGTGGATCAAGACATTTATTGCTAGTTATTCAAGAACAAAAATGCTATCATGAATAGAAGAACTCAAATGGACTACAACTAGCATAAAGGTATTATTTGTTGGAATTGTATGTATAAAATCATTATGATGGTATATTGGGAAACGTTATGTTTGATATACTGGTAATCATTAATGATTTGCAATAAACAACTCATATCTGAATTAACAATCATACGATGTGAACAAACACATCCAGTTATCTCGTCGATAGGGAGATCATACGGTGTGTATGAGATCACAGAAGATCGTATAGATAGTTCGACCTAGCAAGATATAAACAGTTATCACAGCTAAGACAATTTCTGGTTAGGCTGTCGGTTTAGGCTGCGACATAAAAGTCCATAAGTGGTTTATCTTGATTGCTTTGTGTGACCGGTACATCTCAATGTATTGATAGGATGAACAGTGAGATGAACCATTCTACTTGACATATTAATGAGTAAAGATCTCGGTAAATTGGTTGGATCTAAAGTCCAAAAACTGAGGGGCACACATGGGTTGACTGTCACTTTGACTTGCTATGGTGGAGAGTCTTACATGTACTCGTATATCTACATCTTTGGTGATGGCAGTTTGTGTGGCATTTCCTCAGGCTGGATTTAGATAACCATATCCGTTTCAGGATGGTGACATTCTCTGGGAAGCTCACGAGGTTCGTTATGCTAAGTCTTGCAGGCTGAATCATTGATTCAAGCATAAGCGGTAAGGGTTGAGTGGTTCTACTCAGGAATAATAAGTGATTAATTAATTACAGCTAATTGTCATACGCTAAATTAATTAATGAATGTCTGAAACCTTAAATATGTGGATTAACCAAGTCAATGCAACCCGTTCCTAATAACGTGGTAATAAAGAGGTAGGTCAGCATTAATTCTCTGGTGACATGAATTAATGTTTATTAATTAATTTTGTTATGGGCTGAACATGGAATTAATTAATAGGAGGCCCACTTTATTATTTGCATTTGATCCCTGGTTTGGCCCAACATTGCTCATAGCCCATTAGGGTTTATTAAACCCTAATAGCCCTTTCTCCAGATTTATATAAATTGATAAATCTCTCATTTTCC
Source organism: Plectranthus barbatus (assembly GCA_026898455.1). Lineage (NCBI taxonomy): Eukaryota > Viridiplantae > Streptophyta > Magnoliopsida > Lamiales > Lamiaceae > Plectranthus > Plectranthus barbatus. The sequence goes on from JAPKLW010000205.1 coordinate 433,802, forward strand.
CACAAAAAGTTTGAAGTTTCAAAATCAGAAACCCTAGAGAGATTGAGAGAGAGTGGGCGGCTGTAGATCCGGTAGCGTATCCTCACTAGATTTCTGGATCGAGCAAGGGAACAGATCAAAAGATCAGATCTATTAGAATAAGTCTCTGTCATCGATCTAGATCTGTAGATCAGTCGCTGGAGTTATGGTATTCCGTAGATCCATCCCTTTGCAATTAATTTTATAAGAGCATGCTTAGGTTCACCTGATTTATTTAATTTATATTTATTTTCGATATCCTAAGAACGATCCTTGGCAAATTAAAGTGGCAATTCGTGTTGACTATTGTAGACTCGAATCCTACAATTGGTATCAGAGCAAGGTTTTAGTTCTTAGGCTCTATCCAGAATAAATAGTGATTAAATAAATATGTATGTTCATGGATGGATTTATTCATTGTCGTTGATATCTTTGTTCCCGTGGCCCCTCTCTATTTTTGTTTTGTTTTAAATCGCAAGAAAATCCGCGATTAGATTGAAAAGAAAAATATGTAATAGACTGGATCTGTTTTGTATTTTTTTTATTATTCAATTTGTAAACCAAATCTGATCGAGAACGAATAGTTGAGCGACAAGGTGAAGCTGCAGTTTCTGGTAGGCTGGGCAAGCAGCAGCCGCGTGCAGGCGGCGCGCGGCGGTGGACGGCGGCGGCGCGCGGCAGTTCGCTGGAAGTCACAGCGCGCACCTCCTCCTTCGCTTGCAATGGCGCCGGTTATGGTCAGCGCGGGTCACTGCGTTCAGGTGGCAGGCGTGCGTACATCTAGGGCGAGCGCAGGGGCTTTGCGGTGGCTGTGGTTCGCGATTGCAGGCAGCAAGGTCGCTCGAGCTCTGCTCGCTGCGGTGGCCTGCGACTGGGGCTGCACGGTGCATAACCTTGGATGTCATGCATAGAGGCTGCATTTTCTGGCGATAGCAGCAGCATGCTTGTTGCGTGCGCGCGTCTCAGGTCGTCGGCACGGTGATTCCGATGGTCGTGCTCTGTGCCTGCGCGAGGTGGTCCGGTGGTGGCTTCTGGGTTGTGCTACCAGGCAGGCGGCGGCGGTTGCAGCTGCAGAGGGCGGCGGCTGAACCCTAGCAGCTAGGTTTTCAGACATGGGCTGGGTCGCGGGCCCGGCGACGGCCCGGGGAGGCTGATTTTAGGGTTATGTTTTTTTTTAAACCCTAATTTGTTGTCTATACCCTAGTGTGATGTGGGTTGGCCCAGGATTAAAATTTAATTATTTTAATGGGCCAGATAACCCTATTTCACAAATTCCTAGCCCAAACTGCTGTATTATTCCAGCCCAAAGTTGCAGATTTAAAGTTAAGGAGTGGGAGCCCATTTGTAGATCTGTATTAAATTAAATCATTGCAATAGATAGATTTAATTTTTTTCCATTGTAATTGCTTCAAGGGGCCACGAGAAATTTTATTTGTTTATTTAATTATTTTCTCGTATGATGTGATTTATTATGTGCACACTAGTAAATAATAGGAAAGTATGCTACTGCTTTTATTATTTATTTTAAAGCATGTCGTAGATAATAGGAAAGCATGTAATACTTTATTATTTACTGTTCAAAGCATGCTTTATGTGATTTATTTTATGTATTAAATTATGTCTATAAATTCTGGAATCATGTTGGGAAATATGATGGAATTTTAAATGTGACATAATTTATGGATCATAAAATACTTTGTGCGCATAAGAACCTTTTGAAAGAAAAAGACTAAGCAAGATTTTTTTAATTAAAATAAACAAGACCTCCACAATGCGGTCTCTTATTCAAAGTGGGAAGTGAAGTGAGTAGACGTCTACACGACCGTAGCTTGCTAGCTTTATTTGTTCATAAGTTCTAATAGATGAGATTTCTAAATAAAACATTTAAACATGTGAGAAGTGGACAGTGAAGTGAGAAGACGTCTACACGACCGTAGCCTGCTTATTTTATTTGTTCATAAGTTCTCTAGAATTGTTTTAAATGAGATAACAAAGGTTGTAAGAGGCATGCATCATGAGTCTAGTATGTATGACAAATTGTCCTTTTAACTTCCGGAGTTAGAATTGTGGTCAAATGCTTAGATGTTGCCTGAGTACTAACTCATGAATGATGTCCCTGCTTAGATAGGTTGAACATGGTCTTAGTTTTATCTCCGATTTTTAATTTCATTTACCGGCGAATACCTGGCATGGATTGAAATTAAAGACTAGAACTTCAAAGAGCAGTCTGGTTAGGTGGTCCGCTGTAAACGTCTTCGAAAGGAGCTTGCAGTAGATGCACCTAGGCAATTGGGGGAAACAATTGTATTGGTTTATCAAAAGGTTACAATGCACATTTGTTTCAATGTTCTTCATGTATGTTCTTACTTTAATCAATTATTGTTTTCAGATATGTCTAGGAATAATGTAATAAATATCTTGGCACAAAATCAATTAACTGGTCCAAATTTCCTGGAATGGAAGCGCAACGTGGATTATAACATAGTTGCAAAGGAACATCAATATGTTCTTAACACTCTGTGTCCAGCAGTCCCCACTGCTGAGTCAACTGATGTGGAGCGTAACCTTTATGACAAGTGGGTCAAGTCTAATAATGTAGTCAAGTGCTACATGATGACCACTATTGTTGGAGTATACTGTAAAGAGAACTTTTAAGCAAGCTTTGTCATGTACTTAATCTCCTGTAAATAACTGAAACAAACGTTATCACACTGATGCAATCTCATGATTGCATGTATATCCACTTATCTTATATTGTAGACAATGTGGTGGGTGCGTCGTCCCACTGAAGATCGCATTGTTGGGTTCCTTATAAGATATAAAAGGTATTCAAAACTGAGATAGTTCTCGGTAAACTATCATTTTAGGTTGTAGTATAAACTTGAGATAACAAGTCTTGATTATTAGTTTATGCTAGTGCGTGGTGTCGCATTGAATGGATGGCAGTGAGACGTGTTCTTCTGTTCTGACTCTATGATGAACCAAGGTCTCGGCGACTTTAATAATTCTTAACCCTAGATGTGATATTTAGATATATGCAAATGATTGTTTGGTACTTTGACTTACCATGGGTGAGAATCAAAAGGATGATTCAATATGCTCCGTATCTTGGGTACCAACATTATTTGTATGTGTTTATATAGTCACATTAGGGCACCGTGTCCTGGACATCCAGGTTGATGACATCCCCTTGAGCGGGTACTACTTAAGGATTAAGATATTAATTAATTAATGTTGTCAGAGCTTTTAATTAATTAAAGGATGTGCGGTTATCTTAAACACGGGGAATCAATTAAGTCAAATAAAAGCCCTGATTCACATCGGGATTGGATGGCAGTTGCAACACTAATTCTCTAGTGGAATGAATTAATGTTATTTGTTCAAATTATATTCTGGGCTGAATATATGTGTTTGGACTTATGGGAGGCCCAATCCTATACATTCTAGAGATCCCTGTCCTGGCCCAACTAGAAACCCTAGAAGATGCCTATAAATAGGATCTTATGGTTGAGAGAAAAACCCTAGTTGTCTAGAAGTTGTCATTCTCTTTAAGCTCATGTGTTGAGCGATGGCTAGGGTTTAGTTCTCTCAAACATTGTAGTTCTAGTATTTTGGATTGGCATCTATGATTGGAGGATTGTTGTCCACCCGGTATCCGATCGTGGTTCGTGGGACACAGGCTAGAAGATCTCCAGTGGAATCGATCTTCTGATCTGTAAAGATCTATTGGTAATTCTTGATCTCCTTGATTTAATTTAATTAAACCATGTATGTGTATGTTTGGTATCCAACATCGATCGTGGGGACGATCCGCCTTCACCGGCATGTTCCTTCAATTGGTATCAGAGCCTCGTTCGTGGTTGTTGGCTCTGCTTGAAACGTGCAGTTGGTTTATTGTATTTTAAATCATTTAAGCATGTTTTCGATGTTTTATATATTTTATGTATTTTGTTGCTCCTCGTGGCTCCCTATCTGTTTTTTGTTTTTGGTGCGATGGCTTATTCGCGGTTTATAGTCATTTTTCACCACGAGAAAGTCCGTGGTTAGTATAGGAAATGATGTAATTTTATTTCCTGTATTTTTCTGTAAATTATGATGTAATTTGCTGCGAAAAACGAGACCAAAAATCGAAGAATATTAAGAACAAACATCGACGGAAAACTTCCAAATTGCAGTCGCGCAGGGCTGTTCGTGGCTCAGTCACGTCCTATCGGCTTGTAAATTGGGTCGACTAGCCGGTGGGGCTTGAAGCTGGGTCGGCGGACATCGCCGCCGCACCACCGACGGCCATGGACGGCGATGGCAGGCGGTGCAGTAGCAGCTGCAAAACACGCACGCGAAGCGTGCACAATTTGGGGCTGCGCAGCAGCCTATCTTCGCGGCGTCCTCGGTGCACGGTGGAGCGGCGATCGGTGATGGTGGTGGTTGGCAGTCGAAGCCTGATGGTAGGTGACCATCGGGATGTGAGCGGCATTCCAGAACCACGGCGGAGGTGGCGGCTGTGGTGGCGAGAAATCAGCCACTCGCACTGATCTTCCTCACGACAGTTGCGCAGCCTGCCTTCATCGCATCACCAGCGTCGATTTCGGCGAGTATAGTGGGTGCCGGCGGCCTGGAGTTGGTCGTGGTGGTGACGGCTTCAAAGCCCAGGGGTTGAACGGCTGTATCGGCAGCGGATTTGACGGCGGCGAGGGCGTGAAAGTCAGTTGGTCGCGCTATAATTTTGGGAAATTCCAGAATTTTTGTGCGACAATTGCGAGATGCCCGTTTTCTTTGCTCGATCGGCGGCAATCCCAGAGTGGATCGCCGATGCCGGTGGCTGGAAATGGTAGAACTTGCTTCAAACTTCAATGCCCAATGGTTCATTAACGTTGATGGCGGCGGAATTAGAGGCAATCACCGCATGAAAATAGCTGTACGCAAGAATCTCGCGATTCTGTCTACGTGTGGGCTGATTTTGCGCGTTGATTAGAGTCTATTTCGGGTCGTAGCTGTAACTCCAATGATTTGATCTTACTTTCCATACTTAGGGCTTCAATGCCCAGTAGGTTTGGGAGGTTGATGATCGATTATGACGGCACAATGGGCCAACGAAGTCGGCTCAGTCGCCATAAAACCCTAATTTTATGGGTTGACAGCATGTAGGTGGACGTTTTTCGTAGTCATTTTGAGGCCTTCCATTTATGGATTTCCAGTACCGATGACAAGGAATTGTAGTCCAAACCTAGGTCTTTATGGCCCAGTAGGTTACCGGCATGATTGTCGTTGGAATCGGTGGCAACGGAGGCGAGAAAAGTGCCCTGTGCACTGGTTTTTCGCCCAGGCTGCTCAACAAGCCATTTTCTTTGGCCAATTGGCGGCGATTCGACCGTGAATCTCCGGTCCCGTTGGTTGGAGATTGAAGTCCAAACTTTGGTCTTCAAAGCCCATTAAGTTTTGGCCGTTGACTGTGCGTCATTTGGTAGCAACGGTGGTTCGAAAAAGGCCATTTGCAGTAAATTCAAAAGCCCAAATTTGTATTGTTCGAGGCCCGGATCCGAATTCGAAGACCCCTTTAAAGAGCTGTATATCAAACATTCATGTAATAGAATAGGTAGATATGCAGGTACACATCTTGGGGCCACGAGGACATTTTATTTGTTCTTGCAAGATGTGTGTTTAATTTTCTAAGCATGTTGTATGTTTTACATGTTAGAAGCATGCTAGGATTTATTTAATTCTTTGTAGCATGTTGTCAAAAACCTTCAATTTAAAATGACTAAGTGAGTTAAAATAAATTTTAATTAATTTATTTAGGCCTCCACAATTGGCCTTATAATTGATTGTGGATGTTGTTCGCGGGACCCTCGGAGTCTCCCACTAGAGGATACAATATTCACTTGTTCACTGGATAAGACTTCTAATAAAAATGAATTTTATCTTTGAATGAAGTGCGTGGCACTCGCGGGACCCTAGGAGTCTCCCCCTATAGGATGTGTCATTCATGGTTCATTGGTAAAGGTTTAATTGAAGATAACCTTAAGAAATTATTTACAAGTGATGTAAAGTCTTAACGGTAAGGTCATCAATTGTAAAATGATTTTCTTTATGGTTAAATTGTGGTCATCACTTAGATGTGAATCTATATAACTCCCCAACGGAGTCCCTGTTTTAATTCACATGGCCTGTTAAATGGCCAGACTATTAATTCCATTCGTCATAAAGTAGAGGTTGACGTGATATTGGAATTAAAGATAGTTTGTCTGGTCAATGGATATGTGTGTAAACGTCCACCCACCGTGGCTTGCATATATGTTTGTTGGGCTGTTGGAGGTTGCATTAAACATTGGTTTTGAAGGTTTCCATGTTTTATGCTTCAATTAATATGATTTAAATGCTTATGTGTTTGCATTTAATTTATTTCAGTTATCATGACGTTTAATCTGCTTATAATTGTTCTCTATCATAACAAGCTTATTGGTCCAATTTGTTTGGACTGGAAATAAATCTGGATATAGCACTGGTTGCTAAAGAGTACATATTTGTACTCAAAACACCTACTTGAGGTCTCTTGAACTCTTACTTCCACTTGAAAGTAATCATGGGTAAGAAATAGTACTCTATTGCTCAGTTTCTTACTGGCTTGATTATAGTGGAGGATCTCACGAGTAAGAGATCACTGGTTCTGGTATCTTTTGAAGCATCATCTTCTTTGTGTAATAACTGTAAGAAGAAGAAGCCACAAAAGAAAAAGAACAGTGGGAGCAAATAAGTAATACTTTCTGTTAGTATGAGACCTTTTAGTGGTGTCATGAAACTAAAGGGAAAGTGCTACAAATGCAACCGGTCTGGGCATCACTGATATAATTGTCCCCTCTTAATGAAGGGTAACTCGCCTATGTCTTCTATTTTAGTTGTGGAAACATGTCTTATGGCTTGTTCTACTATCTCTTGGGTAGTAGGTACTGGTGCCACTAATCATGTTTGTTTTTCTCTGCATGGATTCATGCATACAAAACAACTAATGAAGGCGAGATTACCGTAAGCATGGTCAATGCTACTAGAGTGGTGGTTGATGCAGTGGGAGATATACACTTAATCCTTTTCAGATTGTGTTCTAGTATTAAAGGACGTTTTATACGTGCCTAGTTTTCAAAAGAATTTTTTTTTAGCTTTGAAAACTGTTTTTGGATAGATATTCGGTTATTTTTAATAACGTAATGTTATTATGAGAAATAACTCTTTTATCTATTCTGGCATGTTGGAAAACTACTTATATACTATTACTTGTGTATATCGTTCTGCAACTGAAACTCATGCATATTCATTGTTTAAAATGATAGTTTCTTCTATGTTAAATCAAACATATATTTGGCATCTAAAACCGGGTCATGCTAATCTGACTAGGATCCAAATACTGATAATTCGTGGATCATTGGAATTTCTCCAAGTTGAACCATTCTCAGTCTGCAAATCCTAATTGGAGAGTAAGATGACATTTAAGTCTTTTTAAGGCTATGGGTTTAAAGCCAATGATATGTTGAAAATGATTCAATCTGATTTGTGTGGGCCTATGTCTATTCAAGCAAGAGGTGGTCTTGAGTATTTCGTGACTTTCACAAATGATTACTCAAGGTTTGGATATATTTACTTAATCCACCACATGTCTGAATGATTTGACAAGTTCAAAGAATTTAAGACTGGAGTGGTGAATCAAAAAGGTGAAAGTATCAAGTCACTACGATTTTATTGTAGTTTCTAATACCTCAGTGCTGCATTTAGGCAATACATATTGGATAACGAGATTACATCTCAACTGTCTACGACTGATTTTTCCGCAACGAGGTGGCATAGAAGAGAGAAGAAACATAATTCTTTTTGGAGATGGTGAGGTTGATGATGATTTATGTCACTTTTCCTACTTTGTTTTAGGGTTATTCCTTGGAAACAACGACGTATCTTCTGAAGTTAGTACCTTCTAAATTGACTCTAAAGACACCAATAGAATTGTGTACTAAAGCCTTGGTTAAAACCATATTCTGGTTTGGGGTTGCCCAACATATATGTTGGATAAGGAAGTCGATAAGTTGGTACCTAGAATGGAAGTACAGTTGTTTATAGGATATCCTTAGGGTACGAAAGGCAGTTACTTTTATAGTCCTAAGGAATCAGAGGGTGGTGGCTAATATAAATGCCTGATTCTTGGAGGAAGACTATATAAGTGAGCATGAATCCAAGAGTAAGATCATTCTTAATAAGTTGAGAGGAGACAATTGTACACCGAGTGTACTAAGTGTTATACCACAAGAGACTGCACAACGTGTTGACTCTGGTGTACCTACACAGGTACTGCCTTGTTGTAGTGGGAGAGTTGTTCAATCTAATCGTTTCATGAATGTGGGAGAGTCTTCGGACTTGGTCCACATTGTTGTACATGAAGCAAACGATCCCTGAACTTACAAAGAGGCAGTCCAAGATGTAGATGCAATGTCTTAGCATAAGTCTGTAGAATCTGATATTGAATCTATAGATGCTATGGATGGGTACAACCTTCAGACCTTCGTAAAGGAAATATAGTCATTAGGTGTAAATGGGTCTATAGGTGTAAGAGAGGATCTGACGGAAAGGTCATCGCCTTTATAGCATGGTCCGTGCTAAAGTCGATCTGTATTATCTTATCCATAGCAAATTACATGGCCTTTAAGGTCTGGCAAATGGATGTTAGGACAGATTTCCTTAATGGAAATATGGATGAAGACATTTATATGCGGTAACCTGAAGGTTATGTAAGGAAATGCTAAGAGCATCTAGTTTGGATGTTAAAGAAGTCTCTTTATGGACTTATGCAAACTTCTAGATCTTGGAACATTCATTTTGATGAGGCAATCAAAATGTCAAGATGAATGTTACGTGTACAAAAAATGAGTAATGGAAACGTGGTGGTATTCTTAGTACTGTACGTAGATGATATCTTCTTATTGACAACAACTTGAGGGTATTGTCGGAAGTATTGGTGTGGCTGTCAAAACAGTAACAGATGAAGGATTTTGGAAATGCTATGTACATTCTTGGTATAAAGATCATTCATGATCAATATAAGAGAATATTGCATTTGTACTAAGCTTCCTACATCAACACTGTTAATGCCCTATATAGCATCCAAAGCTCCAAGAAAGGATTTTTACCTTTGTGACATGGAGTTCATCTATCTAAGGACACGTGTCCTAAAATGACAGACTAGATAGAGGAGATTGCTAAGGTTCCTTAAGCTATGACAGTAGGAAGCCTTATGTATGCTATGTTATGTACTAGATATGATATTTATTGTGCAGTTGGCATGATGGCAAGATATCAATCTAACCCGAGTCTGGGGCACTGTACTGCGGTAAAATATGTTATCATGTATCTAAAAAGAACTCGAGATTATATGTTGGTTTACCTATTAGACAGTCTGACCCCTTTGGGTTAATCACATTCAGATTTTTAAGCTGATCAAGATATGAGAAAGTTAACCTCGGGTTATGTGTTTACATTGGGAGGCAGAGCCTATTACATGGCTGCCTCGGAGGTTGCCAAAGAAGCTGTCTGGATTAGAAGCTTCTTCTTGGACTTGGGGGTGATTACGAGTATGCCTAAGTGTATCACGACATATTGTGACAACACTGGTGCAGTAGCAAACTCGAAAGAACCTAGAGCCCATGTGGCAAGTAAACACATATAGAGACAGTACCATATTTTACGAGATATCGTAAAGAGAGGTGACGTGGCTGTGGAAAATTTGTGTCGTTGTATACCCTGGTTGATCCCTTCATGAATACTTTGGAAACTTAGATCTTCAGAAAACACGTAAAGGGTCTTGGTTAAACGATACATTGCAGCTACACTTTAAGTCTAAGTGGGAGATTTGTAATGACGTGGTGTATACTAAAAGTTTAGCTTTAGTATAAGTGGGAGATTGTTGGAGTATACTGTAAAGCGAACTTTTAAGCATGCTTTTTCATGCACTTAATCTCCTGTAAATAACTGAAACAAATGTTATCACATTGATGCAATCTCATGTATATCCACTTATCTTATATTGTAGACAATGTGGTGGGTGCGTCGTCCGACTGAAGATCGCATTGTTGGGTTCCTTATAAGATATAAAACGTATTCACAACTGAGATAGTTCTGGATAAACTATCGTTTTAGGTTGTAGTATAAACTTGAGATAACTAGTCTTGGTTATTAGTTTATGCTAGTGCGTGGTGTCACATTGAATGGATCGCGGGGAGACGTTTCTTCTGTTCTGACTCTATGAAGAACCAAGGTCTCGGCGACTTTAATAATTCTTAACCCGAGATGTGATATTTAGATATATGCAAATGATTGTTTGTTACTTTGAGTTACCATGGGTGAGAATCGAAAGGATGATTCAATATGCTCCGTATCTTGGGTGACGGCATTATTTGTATGTGTTTAAATAGTTACATTAGGGCACCGTGTCCTGGACATCCAGGTTGATGACATCCCCTTAAGGAGTTTATAAGTTTTATCGTATTAAACCCTGCAGGGGGAATTTATTCCGATACGATAATTATGTTGAGCGGGTACTACTTAAGGATTAAGATATTAATTAATTAATGCTGTCAGAGCTTTTAATTAATTAATGGATGTGCGGTTATCTTAAACACGGGGAATTAATTAAGTCAAATAAAAGCCCTGATTCACATCGGGATAGGATGGCAGTTGCAACATTAATTCTCTAGTGGAATGAATTAATGTTATAAGTTAAAATTATATTCTGGGCTGAATATATGTGTTTGAACTTATGGGAGGCCCAATCTTATACCTTCTAGAGATCCCTGGCCTGGCCCAACTAGAAACCCTAGAAGATGCCTATAAATAAGATCTTATAGTTTAGAGAAAAACCCTAGTTGTCTAGAAGTTGTCATTCTCCATAAGCTCATGTGTTGAGCGACGGCTAGGGTTTAGTTCTCTCAAACATTGTAGATCTAGTATTTTGGATTGGCATCTACGATTCGGAGGATTGCTGTCCACCCGGTATCCGATTGTGGTTCGTGGGACACACGCTAGAAGATCTCAAGTGGAATTGATCTTCAGATCTGTAAAGATCTATTGGTAATTATCGATCGTGGGGACGATCCGCCTTCACTGGCGTGTTCCTTCAACTATGTCTAAGGTGCTCCAGCAACAACATCAGCACTATGACAAAGCAGCTGAGATTATGGATAGTCTCACAATTACTTATGGGGAATCGGATAGAGTGGTCAGATTTAAGCTCTTGAAAGAGATCGTGAGTTTTAAAATGACTGATGGTAGCTCAATGAGGGAGCATGTTGTTTCCATGGCACACCTCATTGATGAACTGACATTGCATGAAGGAGGTATTGACGGGGAATCCCAGGTCGATATCATACTCAACTCACTTCCGAAGTCTTTTGAGAACTTTAGGCTGAATTTTGTCATGAGTAAAAAGGAGTACACTCTCAATGAGTTACTTAGTGACCTCATGGCGGCTGAATCAGTCATGCAACCTGAAAAGGCAGTCTTGGTTTCTTCCGGTAGTCGCCGTGCTTTATCGAAAGGTGCTAAAGGGGTGATTGGAAAGAAATTCAAGAAGACAACCTTTGGAAGCAAAAGTTCTGGGAAAAAGAAGATGTGACACCGGGGAAGAAGGGCACGTGTTTCTGTTGTGGCAAAATTGGTCACTGGAAGAAGGATTGTCTGACCAAGTGTGTTGGACAAGGTACGTCATTAGCATTTGTAATGGAAACATGTTTAGCATCTGTTTCTACCCATTCGTGGGTAGTGGATACTGGAGCTACTGATCATGTTTGTTACACTTTGCAGGGATTCAGGCCGACATTGCAGCTGAATGATGACGAGGTGATGATCTCCATGGGTAATGTTGCTCGTGTGTCTGCAGTAGCAGTTGGAGATGTTACATTGTGCTTTCAAGACAATGTTCTGATTTTAAGAGACTTTTTGTATGTGCCGGATTTTCGGCGGAACCTTTTTTATGTTTCCTGTTTAATTTAAGTTATTTTTTATGGCCATGTTACTATCAATGGCAATAACGGTGTTATCTATCGTGGGATACAGAAAGACTTTCTTTATATCATAACTTTTTTGCATAAATCTTCCGTGAATGCTGCATATAACTTATTTAATCATAAGAAGAGAAAGTTTTCATCTTCTGATGAGGATCTTACATATCTATGAGACTAGGTCACATCAATCTAAAGAGGATCAAGAGACTCGTGGATGATGGAGCGTTGGATTCAATCTCGGTAGTTCCACATCGAGTTTGTGAATCCTGTATAGAGGGAAAGATTAAGATCAGGCCTTTCAAGGCAAGTCACTCTTGAGCAAGTGATGTGTTGGAACTGATCAACTCTGATTTATGTGGACCGATTTCTACGCAAGCTCGTGGAGGATTTAAGTATTTCATCACTTTTATTGACGATTACTCGAGATATGGGTATGTTTACTTACTTCACTATAAGTCTGAATGCTTTGAGAAATTCAAGGAATTCAAGGCGGAAGTAGCAAAGAAGTTAAACAAGATCGTTAAGTCATTATGATCTGATCGTGGTTGTGAGTATCTCAGTGATGAGTTCTTGCAGTTTTTATCAGAGCATGGGATTACATCCCAATGGACCGCACCAAGCACTCCTAAGAAGAATGGTGTGGCGGAAAGAAGAAATAGGACTCTTCTAAAAATGGTTAGATCTATGATGAGTTATACGAACTTGCATATTTCGTTTTGGGGCCACGCGTTACTAACAGCGGCGTACCTGCTGAACCTGGTTCCTTCTAAGTCAGTTCCAAAAACACCATCGGAACTCTTGCATGGGCGAAAGCCCAGTGTGTCAAAGATAAGAGTGTGGGGTTGTCCGACATATGTTTTGTCGAAGGAACCTGATAAGTTAGAAGGTAGGTCCAAGCTAATGCTGTTTGTGGGATACCCCAGACAAACGAAAGGTGGTTATTTCTACTATCCTGAGGATCAGAAGATCGTTGTTAGCACCAACGCAAGATTCTTGGAGGACAAGTTTGTGAAAAAAACACAAATCCAAAATTGATATCATTCTCCAAGAAATTGGAGACGATGATGTACTTCCATTGGGAAAACCCCGTGGCAGATTGAGTGTACCTCTCGAAGGTATGGAACCAATTGCACGGTCGCCAGTGCAAGGATTTGATCCATAAGAAACTACACCAACTGCTGATGCAATACCAGTGCTCCGTCGTAGTGGGAGGGTACCTCACCAACCCGAGTGGTATATGTTTGTGGGAGAGTCTTTGGACTTGATCATGGAAGACAGACTAGACGATACCGACCCATGGATATACGACGAAGCAGTAAATGACAAAGATGCGGAAAAATGGCATAAAGCCATGGATTAAGAAATTGAATCAATTATCTCTATGGATGTATACCAGAAGTCTGCGCTACCAGATGGCTTTCAGGCCATAGGTTGTAAATGGGTATACAAATAGAAGAATGGTTCGAAAGGAGAAATAAAGGCTTTTAAAGCCTGGTTGGTGGCGAAGGGTTATAGTCAAAAGGAGGGCATTGACTATGACGAGACCTTCTCACCGGTAGTCATGCTCAAATCCATTCGAATTCTTCAATCCATAGCAGCACATATGTAGCAGCCAGAGGGTTATGTGAAGGATGCTGAAGAGCATCTGGTCTGGAAGCTAAGGAAGTCCTTGTATGGACTTAAACAAGCTTCACGGTCATGGAACAAACATTTCCATGATATGACTAAGTCCTATGGATTTTCACTGTGCGAAACCGAAAGTTGTGTGTACTGATTATACGTCAGCAGAAGCGTGGTATTCCTTGCACTTTATGTAGATGACATTCTTCTATTCGGCAACGATGTGAAGGTGTTGTCAGACATAAAGAGAATGTTATCCGAACAGTTTCAAATGATGGACCGAGGAGACGCTGGATATATTCTTGGGATTAAAGTCTTGCGTGATCGCAATAAGAGGATGTTAAGCTTTTCTCAGGCCGCTTATATTGATACTGTGATTGCCCGTGTTAGCATGCAAGATGCTAAGAACGGATTCGGATTTCCAGGCGGATTAGGATGAGAAGAGATCGACCTCGAGCTATGTGTACACCTTGGGAGGTGGAGCTGTATCATGGAGGAGTGCAAAACAGAAATGTATTCCGGACTCCACCATGGAAGCTGAGTATGTGGCAGCTTCAGAAGCTTCTAAAGAAACAGTATGGCTCTGGAACTACCACTAAGAGTTAGATATTATTCTGAGTTTGCCCAAGACTATCACAGTATATTCCGATAATGCTAGTGCAGTAGCAAACTCTAAGGAACCAAGAACTCACAAAGTACCACATCATACGAGAAATCGTAGAGAGGGGTGATGTGCTAATAGATTAGATAAACATTAAGGATAATCTAGCAGATCCATTTACAAAGGGCTTACCTCAGAAGACATACGAATGTCATGTTCGTAGCCTAGGTCTGAGGTAGATGCTGGCCACCTGGTGACCAAATGTAATAGCTAGATTAGAATAGACACATGTTATACACTTGAAAGTAATGGTAAAATTCTTTGAGCATAAGTGGGAGATTGTTGGAATTTTATACATAAAAGCAATATGATTGGTATATTGGGAAACGTTATGTTTGATATGCTGGTAATCATTAATGACTTGCAATAAACAACTTCTATCTGAATTAACAATCATACGATGCGAACAAACACATCCAATTATCTCGTCGATAGGGAGATCATATGGTGTGTAAGAGATCACAGAATATTGTATAGATCGTTCGACCTAGCGAGATATAAACAGTTATCAGCTGAGACAGTTTCTGGTTTGGCTGTCGGTTTAGGCTGCGGCATACAAGTCCATAAGTGGTTTATCTTGACTGTTTTGTGTGACTGGTACATCTCAATGTATTGATAGGATCAACAGTGTGATGAACCATTCTACTTGACATATTAATGAATAAAGATCTTGGTAACTTGGTCAGATCTAAAGTCTATTGAAAGCTGAGGGGCACACATGGATTGACTGTCACTTTGACTTGCTATGGTGGAGACTCTTACATGTACTCGTATATCTGCATCTTGGGTGATGGCAGTTTCTGTGGGGTTTCTTCAAGCTGGATTTAGATAACCATATCCATTTCAGGATGGTGACATTCCCTGGGAAGCTCACGAGGTTCGTTATGCTAAGTCCTGCAGGCTGAATCATTGATTCAAGCATAAGCGATAAAGGTTGAGTGCTACTACTCAGGACTAATAAGAGATTAATTAATTACAGCTAATTGTCATACGCTAAATTAATTAATGAATGTCTGAAACCTTAAATATGGGGATTAACGAAGTTAGTGCAACCCGTTCCTAATAACGTGGTAATAAAAGGGTAGATCAGCATTAATTTTCTGGTGGCATGAATTAATGTTTATTAATAATTATGTTTTTGGTTGAATATGGAATTAAACAATAGGAGGCCCACTTTATTATTTGCATTTGATCCCTGGTCCGGCCTAACATTGCTCCGAGCCCATAAGGGTAAATTAAAACCTAATAGCCCATTCTCCAGATCTATATAAATAGATAAATCTCTCATTTTCCCACAAAAATTTTGAAGTTTCAAAATTAGAAACCCTAGAGAGATTGAGAGAGAGTGGGCGGTTGTAGATCCGGTAGCGTATCATCACCAGATTTCCGGATCGAGCAAGGGAACTGATCAGAAGATCAGATCGGTTGGAACAAGTCTCCGTCATCGATCTAGATCTGTAGATCAGTCGCTGGAGTTAAGGTATTCCGTAGATCCATCCCTTTGCAATTAAGTTTGTAGTAACATGCTTAGGTTCGCCTAATTTATTTAATTTATATTTATTTTTGATATTCTAAAAATGATCCTTGGCAAATTAAAGTGGCAATTCGTGTTGTCTATTGTAGGCTCGAATCCTACATTGTTATAGTATATGCCTTTATTTTTTGGACTATAACCGTTTATATCTATTGATTTTTCACAAACCAAAGTCATCATTGTATTATTCTTTCTCTTGAACACCAATCCATTAGTTATAGTTGGAAAGCTATCTTGACAAGATTGATTCCTAGTATACAATTTTCACTATTACTAATTCATAACTGAATCAATGGCATGATTCTGTTCCATAGTATATTTGTTATTCAAATCTTTGTTGTTAGTCAATGTGTGGGTATTGTTTAGTTTGTTTTTCGAGGTGCCAGCCAAAATACTTTTCATGAACACATACTGATCAGGCCGCTTGAAAAATGCCCTCCTATTACCATTAGGTTCATTTCCTTACCCTGTTAGTTATTAGTGCAGTATCTTATGGTTCACCACTTATACGGAGGACTATGTAGTTGGTCCCATACCTACCCAGGTATGATCAATATTCCACGAGGTCCTCGTGATGGATTTGATTGTCATTTCTAATTACTAGGAAAATTACTTCACATTGGATTTAAGATTTGTTACTAATTTTTCCTTCTAGAATTTGACGTTGGTGACATGCCAAGCTTTACATATTCTTAAGGACAATAAAGAAAACTCCTTTTTCGATATACCTAGACCACCCCACAAAAAGATTTGATTAAGTCTCTCGCTCTAACTTATCATGTTCCTTTTATGCACAACTATTATCAACACTTTAAATCATGAAGAAACATGCTTTCACCATTTTTTAGAGTCTTTAAGAAGTGTATGGAACTGATTTAGAGGATATTAGATTTAAAAAAGTATACAGTTGTTTTTTGTGCTTTGTCTTAAACAAAAATGAGCAAGTTATGGTTCATTACTTTCAACATGATCATCCATAATAGAGTTCCATTTATTCTTATGCTCACACCTTTTTCTGAGAGATCTAGGCGCCTTTTAACGGAGCTTAATCTCTTATCACTCTGCTAGATACTTATTACTAAGATATTGTCTACTATAAAGTAATCATAGTGCTTTTACGATCGAGCTGTAAGATGTCCATATCTCTTTCTCATCGATGAAGATGATTAACTATCTATGCCTATTTAAAGGCTCGTGTACACCTAAGTGCACTCAGACTAGAGTGGATTATAGCCAACATATTTCTTACTCTAAGGTTAATCTCAAGCACCAAGAACATGTACGATCCTTTAGAAGATAACTATTTTAGATGATTACTTGATGAATTATATGCAAAGAATTTTTGAGTAATATGTCTTATTAAGAGAATCATTTAGTTATTAATGATAGAAAACAATTCTATCAAATTAAATATTCAATAACTGAAAAACGAAATATTTGCTAAAATGGCGAAAAACAGTAACATCTCTTAAAATGTTAAACACTAAAAAACATAAAGCTAAATCTCCAATAGCTTACTTATAAACATCTATCAGCTATGTCATGGAGATAGTGGCATTGTTATCTTCAAGCTTTAACTTGAGCTCAATACTTTGCTAAGATTAGCAAACATGAAAATTAGCATCAGTAACCACTAATCATAAAAGAGTAGAAATAATGTTGTAACATGTTTCTTTGTAACAGATAATGTGCCTTGACCATTGGAGCCTAGACCACAATATTTTGCTTTCTAGTGTCCTTTCATACCACAATGGTAACATTTTTCCTTTGCCACCTTCCAAGTCATTTTTAATAAAGGACTAGGGTAGAGATTTGAATATGATATCGTCATGGGCTTCCCCATCAATAACTCCTTCATGCAATGTTAGTTCCTCCATGCAATGTTAGTTCATCCATGAGGCGAGTCATGTCAACTACATGCTCTCTCACTGAACTTCCCTTGGTCATTTTCTTACCATAATCTCCATCATGAGATTAAATCTGATAGTTCTATATGTCTCCTCATTGGTAGCTTATGAGATAGTCCATGATCTCACTAGTCCTATCGTAGTGTTGATGTTGTTGTTGGAGTATCTTAGGCAAGGTCGTCATCATGTAGCACTTCATTATATTATTGGACTTGACCCATTTCTCATATAGATTTCTCTCCTCAACAATTGCGTCAACCTTTGGGACTGGCGAACGTAGCTCGGTAAGAATAAACTTATGCACCTAAAAATAAAGTAAAAAATTATGTGTCTACCGCCACACAAGAAACTTCAGTGTTAACCGACGCACGTGACGTTAATCGAAACAGAGAACAACACTTAACTCACGCACGCGATCAAGAAATAAAACTCAATCCTATAATTATCCAAACAATCGAATAACAAAATAGAATCTAACAAATCCCCAAAAATGGTGCCAAATTTATCGATGCTTAAATTACATAATAATTATAGCAAACTGAACAAATCAATGTTTGAGTGACTCCAAATAGAGAGTAGTTTTATTTTGTGTATATAATTTTTGAATTAAAATCAGATAAATAAAATCACATATCCTAGGATTCAACCAATCTAATTAACATGTATAAAAAATAATCCAAACCTAAATATATATCCATGGCGGGAAATCTAATAAGTTTGAATTAATTCCTTGTTTGACAATTAAAACCTAGATTACTAGCAAGTGAATTTTACATTTTGAGTCTCAATTATACAATTAATTAATCTCAATAAACATGCAGATTAAACTCTATAATTGAATCATCTTTTAGACAGAAAACAATCATATCCATTTCTCTCTTTCTATTGTTAATTATCTTCTCTCAGTCTCAAATTAACAACTAACAACCTAATATAATCTTCATCTCTCAATCCTTCAAGTGAATTCGATTTTAAAATCAAAACCAGAGAACTTGAACCAATTTAATCAGGGATTGAATTAATCGAATTACAACATGCAATAAATGGAAATAATCCCTAGAATCTGCTAGGGTTTCTAGCCAGACATGCTAAAAACAAAGAGACTATAACTAAAGTAAAAACTGAATTCTAAAGTGGATAATACGAATTATAATAAATCTAGACCTAATACATTATTAAATAAAGTTTTAGGATTAAGTCTTGAGGTCTTGAACTGTAGGAAAAAGTTGTAATTGATAAATTCCTCCCAAATCCTGTGTTGACTAATAAAATTGCACTTTCCTTCAAGACAACTCTGCATATCAATCAAAATGCCATACATCGATCAACATGCAAATCTTTATGTTGATAGATATCCCACTTGTCGGTCGAAACAGAGAGCCATCCTGTGGATTTCTTCATCTTTTGGTCAACTTTCCACCTTCTTGATCTTTTTACCTGCAATATCAAGCACTACAAGCATAATATACCCACCAAAATACTCTCATGCTCAAATATTAAACCAAATCTAATGAAAATGCTTGAAACAATTAAAATAATGCGATAAGAGAGTCAAAATAAGATTTATCAAAGATACACCTGAAGACGTTTACAACAAACCACTCATCCATGTCTTACTAGACCCTTCAATTTCTGGCCATGACGAATATTTTCTGGCAAAAGAATTGAACTTTGTAGTTATCTAAGACCATGTTTATCTCTCTTGAGTATGGACTTCACAATTGAGTTATACTCAGATAACATCTAAGCCAATTAACCACAATTTTAACTCCACACTAGAAACTGAACGATTTAGCATACATACTAGACTCATTCTACATGTGGAGGGATTTTTACTAGCAAAATGAATTGCATAATCTGAGTTGCCAAGGCACCGATTATAGGATATCAAAATAAATTTTTTGACTTATGTAATAATTCTAGCATCCTCCTATTAAAATTGTATGCAAAAGATAATTATGAGGAATACCTTGTATTAAATAAATCTTAACTTGTGCGCAATGATTAGGCATTTGAATCTTTCTTGTGAGTAAGATTCAATCCTGAAACAATAAGAATAAAATCACGATTTTATTAAGGAAGAAAATAAAATTTATTAACAAAAGAAGAAAGATCCTCCACATCTTATCTTCTAATTTGTATCCTTTGCTCGTATTCGGATATCTGGTGAAGATTCTCTCTGAATATTACACCGATGAAGAAGCAGAATTTCCTTCCCTTTCTAAGGTGTTGTCGCCTACTTTCAGCTTCTGATCAGCAACTTATGAACATTGATTATGGCGACCTGAGGGGGTATTTAATGGAGTAATCTGATGCTGAATGGACTTGAACTTTTCATGAGCCAGACCAGGGACCAATATGAATTTAACATAGAAGGCCTCTAAATTAATTATTTCTCATATTCAACTAAGAATATAGTTGATTCATACCACCAGAGAATCAATACTAACTTACCCCTTTGTCACCACGTTATGAGGTACGAGTTGAATGGACTCGGTATATCTCCATATTTTACAAACATTCATTAAATAATTAAGCTCTTACAAGCTCATAAATTAATTAATATCTTTTATTCCTATGTAATACCATTGAACCTTTCCATTTATGCTCGAACTAAATCAGCGTGCAGGACTTTAGCATAATGAACCTGCTGAGTTACTTAGGGGATGTCACAATCATATACTGGATATTGTTACATAACTACAAAACTAGATGTCATACACAAGTTGCTACTACCTAAGATGCAGATATTCAAGTGCATTAAAAACTCTCCACCATAGCTTCTCAAAGTGACACACAAACTTGTGTATACCTCTTGAACCTTCATTAAGCTTCTAATATCATCAAGCTACCGAGATCAAGATTCTTTTAATGTTATATAAAATAATCGATTTGAGTGAGGTCCTATAAATACGCACTAAACGTACCATCTTATTGATGGATTTTGTATACTGAAAGCATTTATTATAATGAGTATACAACGATTTATTTCTCCTATCTACTAACAATCGTACATGTATGAACAATGGTATCCTCTTGTCTCACCGATAGGGACGATCATACGGCGTGTTGTAGTTCGCAGAAGACAGTATGATCACTTGACCTAGTGAGGCATAAACCTGATCACAGCCGAGACAGCGTATGAGGATACGTATGTCCGGATGGCTGCGGCATTGTTGGAATAAGTAGTCTGTCTTGGTTACTTGACATGCTGGTACGCAGAGGTGGCGTATTGACGGACCACAGTGAGATGTATTCATCTGTCTGACAAGATCTCGTTATATTGATTAAGTCCAAACCCTAACGAAGGTTCAGGGGTTTGCACGGGTTGACTGTTGCTTTGACTTGCCATGGTGGAGAGCCTAAGTAACGTGCTCATATATCCGCATATTTGGTATCAGCAGTTCGTGTAATACCGCCTGAGACTGGGTTTAGGTAACCATATCCGAGTAATAGGTTGGGGACATTCCCTGAGGAGCTCAATAACATTCATCGTGCCAAAGTCCTGCAGGCTGATTAAGTTCAGGCACGAGTGATAAAGTTTGAGTGGTACTACTCAGGAATAATAAGATATTAATTAATTGTAGTAAGAGCTTGTCAGAGGCTCCGATTAATTAATGGATGTCCGGTAACCTTAAATATGGGGATTCTCAATTAATGCAGCCCGTTCTCATAACGTGGTAATAAAGGGGTAGGTCAGTATTAATTCTGTGGTGAAAAAGAATTAATATTAATTAATTAATTGTGTCCTGGGTTGTGGACATGGGAATTAATTAATTTATAGGCCCACTTTATAATTTGCATTAGGTCCCAGGTCTGGCCCAATTAAATATGCTGAATTGAGCCCAAAATGGCCCATTAAGGTTTACAACCCTAGGTCTATAAATAGACAGCTCTCTCTCATAAGTTGTAACATAGTTGAAACACACTAAACCCTAGTGAGAGAGAGGAGGCGCCGATTTTGGGTAGAAAGGAGGAGAATTCCAATTCTGGTCCTGCTCAGAATACATATCTACGGAGTCCTCACCAGTAGTAGATCTGAACAGCATTGGGACACAGCCCTGAAGATCTGATCTGGAGAACAGATTTCTTTCTTACCTCCCTCCTTATTTTTGATTTTATCTAGAAATGAGATTACTAATTTCTGTTTCCGCAGATTAAAATCGGATTGCGTGGTTGATTTCAAATTGGAAATTCAAACGCAAATGATTGGTTCAGACACGACGGAATAACGGTAATTCCTCAATCCACGATATGTATTAAATTCATAGGAGCATGCTAGGTTTTTGTGAATATTAATTATGAGCAATATCCATAAATCGATCCGGTTCATTTTAGTTTTGGTGATTCGGTTCACGATAAAACCCTACAATTGGTATTAGAGCGAGGTTCCTGATTTATGGCTCTGTTGTTCATAATTAAATTCGATATGCATGTAAGAATTTATTATTTTGTGGATGTTGGTTTTTGTTCCTCGTGGCAACCCGTTGATTCAGCCCGTGGTGGTTTATCCGTGTAGGGCTTAATTATTTTTGTAAAATCACGAGAAAATCCGTGATTAGTGTAGATTTCAAAAATTGTAATAGAATAGATTTCTGTAATTTTTTCTAATTTTTGGACGGGTCGAGGATGAAGAACGAAGACGGTGCCGATGGAGCACGACGGCGGAGCGGCACGCAGGCGCGCGCGCGGGCGGACGGCTGTGGTTGCGGCATGGCAGCTGTAGTGCACTGGGCGCGGCACTGGCCAGCGGCTGGCCTGGCGGCGGCGGGCGGCGGTGGCTGCAGCTATCGTCGGCTGCTGCTGTCCCGTCACGGTGGCTCATGTTTTGATGGTTTTTACAATCCTGTGTAAACCCTAGGGTTTGCATTAGGGTTAGGGGAAATCATCAGATCACAAAGGCCTGAATCCCAAAAGATTTGGTGTATCCAGATTTGAAGGCCCTTGAAGATTTGAAAAGATCTGGATTTATCCAAATTAATTCAAAATTCAAATTGTAATAGATAGAATTTATTTTTTCTATTTTTTTTCTATTTTTGGGGCCACGAGGAATTTTTGTTTGCCTTAATTGTCCTCGTATGATATGTGATTTATTTATGTGCGCAATTAAGCATGTGTAGATAATAGGAAAAGCATGATTTATCGCTTTTATTATTTACAGCTTTTCAAACATGCTTATGTGATTAATTTCTTTTGTTGGATTATATTTTGGTAATTTTTGGGCTTGTTTAATTACATGCAAAAATTTGGGAAATATAATGACAAAGAAATTATGTGTGCGCATAAAGAAACCTTTTAAAAGAAAAATACTAAGCAGATTTTTTAAAATCAATAGACCTCCACAAAGCGGTCCTAGGCTGTAAGTGTATCTCTTGTTCTAGTAAACGTCTACGAGTGTAGCTTGCCTGTTCCTAGAGGTGCATGGGTACGGTTGTTGGGATTTCTAGACAAACAATTTAAATCATGTGAATAGTGGGAGGGCTTTGCGTAAACGTCTACGAGTGTAGCTTGCGTAGACCTCTTTCACAAGTATTCTAGGATTGATTTAAATTATAGATAACAAAAAGCTTTAAGGGCTGTGCGGTATAGTTACGTGCCATACTAAACTGTCTCTTTTGGCCAGAGTTAAATTTGTGGTTAATTGCTTAGAAGTATCTTAGAATATAATGCAAGAATTGCATCCCTGTTCTTGAGAGATGGCTTGGTCTAAGGTCTTCAGTAATTATTAATTTCTAGTGTCAAAAGCATCCTGACATGGTAGTGAAAATAAATGGATTGGGGCTTAAAACCCGCAGTTCTGGTTGACATGGTACTAAACAACACATGTTTGTTCTTACTATGATGCCACTTGCCCCACGTTACCATAAAGTCTCTAGACGTGAGAAAGAGTACTATGACAGATGGGTGGCGTCTGAGGATTTTACTTAAAAGTTAATCTCAGATAACTAGTCTAGAGAACTCAAGTTCAAGTACATGGGCTCTTGTAGCTCTGTTGCGATCTGGATGGACCTAGTGGCCAGGTTTGGTGAAGTGGAACGAACTATCAATTGTGATTTCGTAAAAGACCTAGTTTGTAAGAGAATGGTTGATGGCAGTTCGGTGACACTGCATGTGATGATGATGGATAACACCATGAGACAATTTCACACGTATAGGTGGATGTATATCAGATCGGGCTAAGATTGATATAATCCTGAACTCCTTACCACTTTCATTCTATGACTTCAAGATGGATGTAGCTAAGAGAAGTGAGTACTCCTTCAAAGAGTTGCTCACTGATCTCATAGCAGGACAGTCCTTCGTACCTTCATGGGAGTCTGTGTTATCAAATCTTGAGCACAGCTTGGGCACATTGAAAGATGCGGTTCATAATGTGTGCAAGAATATGATTGATCGCAAATCACGTGAAAGGAAGTCAAATGAAATGAAGAGGGTTGGTGTCACTTCAAGTAAGAGCGCATGCGGAAGCAAGGGACAAGGTACGTCATTTGCATTTGTAACGGAAACATGTTTAGCATCGGTTTCTACTTATTCATGGGTAGTGGATACTGGAGCTACTGATCATGTTTGTTACATTTTGCAGGGGTTCACACAGAGGAGGGTGCTGAAGAATGACGAGGTTACCATGTCAATGGGGAACGCAACACAAATGAGTGCAGCTGCCATTGGAGATTTCACCTTGTACTTTGATGATTCTGTTTTAACTTTGAGAGATGTTTTGTACGTGCCGGATTTTCGGCGAAACCTTATTTCAGTTTCCAAACTTTATGTTGATGGATATTCAGTTATTTTTGATAGTGGTATTTCAATCATTGGTAATAACGGTGTTATCTGTTGTGGAATGCTGAATAATTCTCTCTATGTTATTAACAGTAATCATAAGTATTCCGCAAGTATTGCATGTAATTCATTCGTAATTGATAATCCTAGGAAGAGAAAACTTACTTCTGATGAGGATCTTACATATCTCTGGCACTCGAGACTGGGTCACATCCGCTTGAAGCGGATTCAAAGACTTGCAGATGACGGTACATTGGACCTAGTCCAGGCTGTACCTTATCAAATCTGCGAATCCTGCATCGAGGGCAAGATGTCAACTAGGCCTTTCAAGGCTAGTCAGTCTAGAGCAGAGGAAGTGTTGGAATTGATCCATTCTGACTTATGTGGACCGATGTCCACGCAGGCTCGTGGAGGGTACGAGTACTTCATCACTTTCATTGACGACTACTCAAGGTGCGGATACGTTTACCTGCTTCGCTACAAGTTTGAATGCTTTGAGAAATTCAAAGAGTTCAAGGCTGAAGTAGAAAAGAAGGTCGGGAAAACTATCAAGTCGCTGCGATCTGACCGCAGTGGCGAATACCTCGGTAACAAGTTCTTGCAGTATTTGTCAGAAAATAGGATTACATCCCAGTGGACTGCACCGGGTACTCCCCAGAAAAATGGTGTAGCTGAAAGAAGAAATATGACTCTTCTAGAGATGGTAAGATCAATGATGAGTTATGCAAACTTACCAATTTCGTTTTGGGGCAACGCATTGGAAACATCAACTTACGTGCTTAATGTGGTGCCTTCTAAATCAGTTCCTAAGACACCTTCTGAGCTCTTCCTTGGTCGCAAACCTAGTTTGTGCAAGTTTTGAGTATGGGGCTGTCCGGCACACGTACTGTCGAAGGAACCTGATAAGTTAGAAAGTAGGTCAAAAGTAATGTTGTTCATAGGGTATCCCAGGCAAACGAAAGGTGGTTACTTTTACTGTCCTGAGAGTCAAAGAGTCGTTGTTAGCACCAACGCTAGATTTTTGGAGGACGAGTATGTGAGTAATCACAGGTCATGGAGTGATATCGTTCTTCAAGAAATTGAGAACGAGAATGCAATTCCAAGGGAAGAGGAACGTGTAGATGTGGGTGCACCTATGAGAGGTACAGCACAACAGACACGTTCTTCAGTGCAAGGTGCAGGACCACAAGTCACTGCACCTACTACTGACACGGCACCGATGCCTCGTCGTAGTGGGAGAGTTATTTTCCAGCCGGAAAGGTACATGTTCGTGGGTGAGTCTTCGATCTTGAGCCCGGAAGACGGACATGAGGACTCTGACCCACTGACTTACAAAAAGGCAGTGCAGGACAAGGATGTTGCCAAATGGCGTGTCGCCATGGATTCTGAAATTGAATCCATAACTGCTATGGATGTATACTAGAAAACTGATTTGCCGGATGGCTTTAGGGCCATAGGGTGCAAATGGGTATACAAAAGAAAGAAAGGGGTGCATGGAAAGATCACGGATTTTAAAGCCAGGCTGGTGGCAAAGGGTTATAGACAGAAAGAGGGCATTGACTATGACGAAACCTTTTCACCCGTAGCCATGCTCAAATCTATCCAGATACTCCTTGCCATAGCTTTGCATATGGATATCGAGATCTGGCAGATGGATGTCAAAACCGCTTTTCTAAACGGTTACCTTGAAGAAGGTAGGGACATCTATATGCAGCAACCCGAGGGATACATAAGCAAGGGCAAAGAACATCTTGTCTGGAAGCTTAGGAAGTCTTTGTATGGACTTAAGCAAGCTTCAAGGTCGTGGAATTTATGTTTCAACGATGTGATTAAATCCTATTTGGAAAACGAAAGTTGTGTTTACCGATTTTGTGTCAGTGGGAGCGTGGTCTTCCTTGCACTATACGTTGATGACATACTCCTATTTGGAAACAACGAGGGAGTGATGTCCGAAATCAAGGTTTGGCTGTCCGAACAGTTCCAAATGAAGGATCTGGGAGAAGCTGGCTACATTCTTAGGATTAAGGTCTTACGAGATCGTAAGAGAAGAATGTTGAGCATATCCCAGGCATCCTATGTGGATACTGAGATTACCCGGTTCAGCATGCATCTTGCCAAGAAAGGCTTGCTACCTTTCAGACATGGCGTTCGTCTTTCTGGTGGGCAGTGTCCTCAGACACAGCGGAAGAAAGATGAGATGAGTCTTGTACCATACGCTTCGGCTGTAGGTAGTCTCATGTATGCGATGCTGTGTACAATGCCAGATATTTGTTATGTTGCTGGCATGGTAGCAAGATATCAGTCTAACGCTGGACAGGCGCACTGGACTACTGTAAAGCACATCCTCAAGTATTTGAAAAGAACTAGGAATTTCTGCCTAGTTTATCAAAGTGAGGATTTGTGCCCTGTGGGTTATACGGACTCGGATTTCCAAGGGGCCCAGGATGAGAAGAAATCAACCTCAGGATATGTGTTTACCCTGGGAGGTGGAGCAGTATCTTGGAGGAGCTCAAAGCAGAAATGCATTGCTGACTCGACCATGGAGGCGGAATATGTCGCCGCCTCCGATGCCTCAAAAGAGGGGGTATGGCTCAGGAACTACCTTTTAGAGTTGGGTGTGATCCCGAGTTTGCCGAGGAGCATCGCAATTTATTGTGATAACTCTGGTGCAGTGGCAAACTCAAACACATAGAGAGAAAGTACCATATCATACGAGAAATTGTATCGAGGGGCGATGTGCTAATTAAGAAGATTGACACTGCTGACAATCTTGCTGATCCGTTTACAAAGAGCTTGCTGCATAAAGTTTACGAAAGATATATTTGTGTGCTGGGTCTGAGATGGATGCCGACCACTGATAGTGATTAAAGTGACAGCAGACTAGATAGACGAACTCTATACTCTGTAATAGCTTAGTTATGCTTTGAGTATAAGTGGGAGATTGATGGGTTTTGTATACTGAAAGCATTTATTATAATGAGTATACAACGGTTTATTTCTCCTATCTGCTAACAATCGTACATGTATGAACAATGGTATCCTCTTGTCTCACCGATAGGGACGATCATACGGCGTGTTGTAGATCGCAGAAGACAGTATGATCACTTGACCTAGTGAGACATAAACCTGATCACAGCCGAGACAGCGTATGAGGATATGTCTGTCCGGATGGCTGCGATATTGTTGGAATAAGTAGTTTGTCTTGGTTACTTGACATGCTGGTACGCAGAGGTGGCGTATTGATGGACCGCAGTGAGATGTATTCGTCTGTCTGACATCAGCGAATACAAGATCTCGTTATATTGATTGAGTCCAAACCCTAACGAAGGTTCAGGGTTTTGCACGGGTTGATTGTTGCTTTGACTTGCCTTGGTGGAGAGCCTAAGTAACGTGCTCGTATATCCGCATCTTAGGTTACAGCAGTTCGTGCAGTACCGCCTGAGACTGGGTTTAGGTAACCATATCCGAGTAATAGGATGGGGACATTCCCTGAGGAGCTCAATAACATTCATCGTGCCAAAGTCCTGCAGGCTGATTAAGTTCAGGCACGAGTGATAAAGTTTGAGTGGTACTACTCAGGAATAATAAGATATTAATTAATTGTAGTTAGAGCTTGTCAGAGGCTCCGATTAATTAATGGATGTTCGGTAACCTTAAATATGGGGATTCTAAATTAATGCAGCCCGTTCTCATAACGTGGTAATAAAGGGGTAGGTCAGTATTAATTCTGTGATGAAAAAGAATTAATATTAATTAGTTAATTGTGTCCTGGGTTGTGGACATGGGAATTACTTAATTTATAGGCCCACTTTATTATTTGCATTAGGTCCCAGGACTGGCCCAATTAAATATGCTGAATTGAGCCCAAAATGGCCCATTAGAGTTATCAACCCTAGGTCTATAAATAGACAGCTCTCTCTCATAAGTTGTAACACAGTTGAAACACAGTAAACCGTAGTGAGAGAGAGGAGGCGCCGATTTTGGGTAGAAAGGAGGAGAATTCCGATTCTGGTCCTGCTCAGAATACAGATCTACGGAGTCCTCACCAGTAGTAGATTTGAACATCTTTGGAACACAGCCCTGAAGATCTGACCTGGAGAACATATTTCTTTCTTTCCTCCCTCCTTATTTTTGATTTTATCTATAAATTAGATCTCTTATTTCTGTTTCCGCAGATTAAAATAGGATTGCGTGGTTGATTTCAAATTGGAAATTCAAACGCAAAAGATCGGTTAAGACACGATGGAATATTGGTAATTCCTCAATCCACGATATTTATTAAATTCATAGGAGCATTCTAGGTTTTTTGTTAATATTAATTATGAGCAATATCCATAAATCGATCCGGTTTATTTTGGTTTTGGTGATTCGGTTCACGGTAAAACCCTACACTTATCTAATAGCCGAGATAAGCTACTAAATACTGAATGTGCTACAACATAAACCACGAGTCTATCCTGAAACTATCTCAGATGCGATAACTATTTATATCTCTCTAGGTCAAGTAATCCATATTATCTTATGTGATTTACAACACAACATATGATCTCCCTATCAACAAGATTAGAGGATAAAGTCGTTTGAGATAAATGCTTGTTAATTCAGATAGGAGATATGATTTTGTGATACAACAATAATGACTGCCAGTATATTAAAACTAATTGTTCATAATTTACTACTCATAATGCTTTTAGTACAAAAACCCATCATTCCCCCACATAAAGTCAAAAAAATTTAAGAGTTCATTCCAGAGTATACATAGTGTCGATTTTAATCTATCTATTATATTTATATGTGCGTAAAATGACCTATATTTTGATGTTTGTGCATGCATGTTTGCGTTCATTTTACTCCCATATCATATGCTCTTTGGACTGCGTAGGATAGGTTTTGGGCATAATTCAACATTTTTGGCTAAGTTTTGGTGGGAAATCGACCAATTTCAGGAGCAGCAGGTGTTGCTGTCCAGAGCCAGATCGATCGATCCAAATTTGGATCGACCGATCCAGAGCGAGACAGACCGATCCAGATTTAGATTGACCGATCCTAGCAGTTCAGAGGAGAATCTCGGCCGATCCTTCAGAGCTCGACCAATCTACCTATTTCAGAGGCAAATCTCGGTCGATCCTGATCCAGACCGAGCGATCCAGAAGAGGCTGCCTTGGCGATTTTTCAGCTTCAAGTCATACCTGTCGATCCGATCTCAGACGGGGCGATCCGGGGCTCTGCCAACTCATTTTAAAAAAGGAGAAACTCGCAATTGTGAGGGGGTTGGACACTTTGTACATAATTGTGACAGTTTTCACTCTCAAAACTCACTTCCTACTCACATCCATCCATCAAGTGAAGGGGATCTTCATCCAAATCTAGCCAATTGATGAAGAACATGAAGAATCAAGTGTAGATCAACGCCAAGAATCCAAATTGGGGAATTTGAAAATTTCAATCTATTTGTAATGGTTATGTTTTAGTTATATATTCAATTTCACCTGATTAAAGGTATGTATTGATAAATCCTTGAAGATGTTGGTGGATTGAAACATTGAATTGAGTTCTTGATGCTTGGATTGTTGTTTACCTCCATTTAATTGATTGCCCTCACTTGATCATTTTCCTAAGTCACATAGTGTAGGCATTAACCAGCTATGTGTGTGATAGACACCGAAATTGCAACCAATACGCAGATCTAGGTGTTGTGAAAAGTGTTGATGCATATAGGTTTTGATCCAATCCCTGTGCGGAGAATGCCTATAGGTCGATAACCTACGGTTTGGACTATAGTTAGATGCTATAACGTAACTGTTTGTGTATTTAATTTCATCAACTCTTATTTCACCGGTACTAAGGGGGATAGGAAGTGTAGGGCAGGTTGATCATCTTTGATTGGATTAAATGATTGTTGCATCATTCAAATCAATTTCAAAGATTCAATATGGATATATTACCAATGTCGTTTATTCTTAGATTGTTGAATTCAATACCTTGAGTTTATGCTACAATTGCTTAAGAGTGTGGAAGTGATTTGTTAAATGTTGAGAAGATGCATGTCTAGTTAAAGCTTTCCTAGTATCAGAGTCGTGTTAAGCAGCAGGAGACTATTTGCAGCGGAATATCTCAAATTATCTTGCACTTAGTTCCTTTCCAAAGGTTTAGCTTAAAGTT
Organism: Plectranthus barbatus; assembly: GCA_026898455.1. NCBI lineage: Eukaryota > Viridiplantae > Streptophyta > Magnoliopsida > Lamiales > Lamiaceae > Plectranthus > Plectranthus barbatus. The sequence continues at coordinate 464,516 of JAPKLW010000205.1, forward strand.
GAAGTTAAGATTGTTTCAGATATACACTAGCAACTTGAGGTTGCTAGGTTTTAAATCAATAGTAGAAACAATAAAACAATAACAAAGACACATGATTTATAGTGGTTCGATCCTTAAGATCTACGTCCACTCCTTAGTCGAACATTGAGAATTTCCACTAAAAAGATATATGAAAATACAAGGATTTGCCGGTCACTTGTAGCAGGTGGTAAGCTTTTGAGCCAGCCACTACAATGCTATCCTCCGTCCTTTATCTTTTGAAAGCTGTAGCTAAGTCAAGGGCGACACCATCCTAAAACTTATCCTCGCTGTCATGGAAGCTTTTAAGTTCCTTCCTGAACTCTTCTGTGGGTTTTTGGCAACAACTTGTCTTAGTCAATCTCTTTTCAGAGATATGACTGTTGGATGCTTCCTAGATTGGATGTTATCCCAATGATTGATTCTTGAACAAAATCAAGGAATCTCTTCTTGAATGAAGTGTCAGATATTCAATGTGTGACACTGTTGTTGAGAGCTTGAAATTCTTATTGTCTCTTTAACGTGCTCTCAACTGACTACTCTTTTGCTTTGCTTCATTTGTAAAAGTTATCTCTCAATAATTGTCTTTTTGAGAATCGTAGAAGCAATTGATGTTGTAGTAGTAGTAGTCCTTCTCTCTTGTTTGGACTTCTCGTTTATATCTGGAGATTCAAACTTTGAATCTCCAGACTCGATAGACACAATGTTCTCTTTGTCTAATAGAGCTACTTGCTTCTTCCATCCTCTCTGGCTTGGTACAGTGCTTTCACCTACTTATGAAAAGCTATGTGTCCTTGGTTGTACCCTTTGTCAGAACGGAAGTCTTAGCAGAAGTTGCTGGATATTTCCTTGCTTAGCATTCTTTCAGAGAATGCTGGGAAAAATTTGCTAAGTCCTTAGACCTTTTGATTGTATCCAACTGCTGACTCCTCAGCAGTTGCGTATTCAGCATTCTGAGTCTTGATTCATGATTGCTACAACTTCTAGCAATCTCCTTAGTATAAGTGAATGCTGACTGCTTCAGCATTCTGCTATCTTCTTAGTTCTGACTGCTGAGCTAGGATTCCTAGCAGTCGTTTCTTTAGTATATGACTACCAACTCCTTAGCAGTCATTCTTCTTAGCACTTGACTACTACCTCCTTAGCAGTCATTTCTGTCTGCTGACGTCTCTAGCAGCCAACATCTTCCTGGCTGCTGAGAACACTCCTAGCATCAAGAATTTCCCGAAGTTGCTTGGAATCTGATTTCCTTCGTCTCCATTGCTGAATCCTTCAGCAATATTCCACAAGCACTTCTAATCTATTACAACTCGATATATAGCCTAAACCGAACTTTACAAATGAGCTGCTAGACTATTCGAGACTTCAACAATGATCCACCAAAATAACTAAGGCTTTGATTCAACAAAACCTTTACAATTCGATCTAAAGGGAGATTTACAGCATAAATCCAGGAATAATTCCCAACAATTTCCCCCTTTTTGGTGCGATCAAAGCCTACTAGCAATTGCTGAATCTAAGAAGGAAAAATTTATGAGTTTACAAGAAATACTAATACAAGTATCAGATATAGTCTAGCCATCTAACTCAGAATTTAACCAACTTAATCCTAGCAAAGATTGGTTTCAATAAATTCCCCCTCAACAGAAGCTGGGAAATAATCTCGATTAAGCACAAGTAAATGCTCCTTAGGAATATGCTAGAGAATCTAGCACCCAATTGAACAACAAGTATTAACCACCAATCAAAAGATATATAACTCAACACACACATTCATACAACAATCCACATGCAATTTTGTTGAATACACGAATAGTGTATATCAACTAAGACACGCAAAAAGTCAGAAGTGGACAATGTGTAGTTGTCTAGTTCTGATTCAGTTTCATATATGATTTTAGAGTTATGAGTACAATGAAACTGAAAAAGCAAAAAGTTTACAAAAACTTGCTAACATTTTCAAATTTATCTTCAGTAGTCAGGAGCTGGATTCTTATCATATTCATCAAATTTACCCATAGCCATCTGCACAAATTTGTCATAATACGCCTTGTTTGCCTCTCTCTCAGCAGCCTCCCTCTCTAACTTCTTAGCAAGTTTTTCATTCTCCATCTCAAGTTTTCTGAGCTTGAGTTCTATTTCAATTTTCTTCAACTCTTCCTCAGCTAGCCTTCGCTCTTCTTCCTGAGCAGCGATCTCCTCTTCTTCTTTCTTCCTCCTAGCAGCCTCAACAATTCTTCCTTCTTCCCCCTCTTTGATCGCCGCCAAAAAGGTTGAGGAAAAAGAGTTAACAATTGACACCAACTGCTTCTGGGATTCTGCTACTTCTACCTTCATAACCTCCATGTCTTGCTTCATTCCAGACACTTCTCCTCTCACATTCGCAACCTCTACAACAACTTTTTGAAGAACAAATTGGATAGCAGCATCAACATAGGAGTGAAAATCATTGGAACTGTAGACAGTGCATGTAACAAAGATTTGGCTAGCACCAACTCTCTGCTTTCAGCAGACTCGTGAGTTTCTACAAGTATCTCAGCATCCATATCGGCCTCGTGTTGTACACCTTCTTCAATTGCCATAGATGTTTCTTCTTGTGCCTCTATGTACTTGGCTTCTGCCTCTATTCGCTCAGCCTCCTCCATTCTCCAGGCCTCTTACTCGGCCTTAGCAAGTTCGGCTGCCCGTGCTTCTTCTACTTCAGCAGCTTGCGAAGCCTTTAACTCTTCAAAGATTTCATCCTCCAGAAAATGTAGAAGCATTTTCTCCTCGGTGTTATGGCATATGATAAACTCACGGCTCTTGTTCTTTTTCCAATTCTTCCTGCTCTCGATCAGCAGCCAACCTAGCCAACGGCCTCTCTCTCTTTTGAGCCTCATATTTAGCCTGTCGTCGTCTATATTCAACAGCAGCCTTCGCTTGGCGCTTAGAAAGCTGAATTCAAGTTTCAGAGTTGCCATCTGGATCAAAATTGGATTTTAGAAGTTATTAGGAGTCGGAGAACATGCGATGGATGCGAATCGTCTGAAGTTGATCTATGACTTGCTTATCTGTGAACTGCTTGGTGCCAGGCACCTGATCTATCCAGTCATTCGCCCACTACTCTTCTTTGTGCCAATAGTTAAGTCCCCTCCTGGTGATTAACAACATCCTCTCTTCGAAGCACAGCTCGTGCATGACGTAGGCATACACCTTCCATCTCATCCGCTCACATCCTAAAACCTTTCTTTCTTTGGTGTCCTCTTCCAACTCCACAGAAAATATAGAGGCAATATCTCTCTCGACCTCAGCAGATACAAACTTTTAAATTTCTGAAGTCATTTCAAAAAGGTCAGAGTTTACCGTGTCATCGACGGAGACCGGAGCACACCATTGGGCTATTCTCCTGGTCTTGAATCTTTTTCCAGGAAGTCCATTAAAGGGAATTCTCAGCGTCTGGTTGATTCCTGTTGGGATCTTCCAGAAAAATCTAGAATCAAATACATCTTCTGACTCTCCATCTGAATCAAAGTCTGAATAGCATGTGCCCATAAAGCCTTGGTCTTCGTCCTCCTCATGCATCTTTTCTGTCTCAGCAGTTGAAGGAATGTCAGTGCTAGGCCTCTCCTTAGCATGCGAACCCCCAGCTGACTCAAAAATGCTAGCCGCCTGCTCAGCTTTCAATCCTGACCCAGAACTCCCAGCATTCACAACTCTCTGAGGCCATCCCTGAGCAGGTTGTTGAAAACCGAAAATGTTGTCTTCCTTCAGATTGAGCACTACTGCTATCACCATGCACATCAGTAGGCTCCCTAAAGAAAACTCCTCTTTGGCTGTGAGAACGTTCAGGAGCGTCAAACCCTCCTGACCTCAACAATTTGCTAACGTCCTTATCGGACATAGCATCTTTATCCAGTAGAGGGGTGGGAACTTCTGTAGTTTGTTCCCTTTCCGTAGCTTAGCAGCCTCCCTAGCTACATGCTCTTCAGCAGCTTGCTTCGTCTGCTCAAAATTCCTATCCCTCGCCTCAAAGTTTATCCTCTCCATTTCCTTCATGTATGTCTTTTTCTTCTGGTCCTTCTTGTTTCTCTTCCTCTTTCTAGCATTCTCCCTTATAACTTTTAATCGTTTAGAAAGCGGCTGAGCTGAGAGTGGACTTACTTTCTCAAGTTCCTCAGCAGATGAGAGTTTTTAAGAGGCTTTGATAAGTTTCTTCTGCTTCTTCTTCTTCTCAGGTGTATCAACATTTGATCTCTTCCTCTTGGGTATCTCAGCAGGAATCTGACTCAGTTTCTCAGCAGGAAGCTCTCCTAGCTTCTCAATATAGGCATGGTCTTGGAAGCACATTTCTGTCTCACCTGCCTTCCTTGCAGCAGCAATCTCTTCAAGAGTTAAAGGGATTGCATGCTCCAACTGTTGAGTGGCTAATGTTGCTGGATCAACTCATCTTCAGACGTGGGTTTTTTGGGGTCGACATTTGATTTTCCCTTTAGAACTCGTGGGCAAGAAGTATCCACAGGAGCTGGTCTCTTCTTGGTTTGCGAAATGTAATCAGTATGAGACATTGGCTCACCCTTGTCGAGTTTTGATTTGTCGAAGTAAGTCTCAATAAACTTGTTGACCTTTAGCCCGAAGTTTACATTGGACAAGAAGGTCCCCTCCTCCTTAATCTTCACGTTCTTCTTTGCATGATCCAACCATTACTTGAAGAAGAACTTAACCCACTTCCCTTGAATTCAATCTACCAATGCCATCATCACGGCATACTTTTTGGCAGAAAGTTCAGAATATGACCCAGCATCGCAATGGAACATCTTGATCACAAGATTAGCGAGGAGTCTGTAATCCTCCGGGAACTGATTGATTGGCGTTGCCACCTTCCAAGTGATAGCCTTCCCTTGACTATCTTTCTTCAATTCAGGCTTCTTCCACAGCTTCCACCTAGCCTCCATTTTGTCCGTTTTGGTGACTTTGTAGCTTGCGATATGTGGCCCTGAGTTGCGAAGCCCAAACTTCTTCGCAAGTACCTCAGCACTCACCGTTATGATTGTTCCAAAAACTTCTAACTCTATGAGGCCCAACTTCAGACATAGTTCCTTGAATTTGGCCTCAGCAAGCGGTTTGGTGAAGATGTCTGCAAGCTGATCTTCTGTGCATATCAATGTGCTTTGTCCTGGAGTGATAATCACTTATGAAATTATGTCGAATATCATTTTTCTCTTGATGATCTCTTATGAAATGATGCCGAATATTGATGTGCTTTGTCCTTGAGTGATGAACAGGATTCTTCGTGATGCACTTAGCACTATTATTGTCGCAGTAGATTGACACACATTCTGAAGGAATGTCATAATCTTGGAGTTGCTGCCGAATCCACAATACTTGAGCACAAAAACTTGTGGCTGTAACATATTCGGCTTCTATTGTAGATGTCGCCACCGAGTGTTGCTTCTTGCTAAAGTAGCTTATTAGCTTGTGTCTTAGGAATTGGCAGGTGCTACTCGTGCTTTTCTGATCGATCTTACATCCTCCAAAATCTGAGTCTGAATACCCGCTGAGTGCTAGCCCATCAGAACATGGATACAAAATTCCTAGACCTTCTGTGCACTTGAGGTTTTGGATTATCCACTTAGCAGTCTCCAGATGTGACTTTATGGGATTTGCTTGATATCTCGCGCAAACTCCTACATCATAGGAAATATCTGGCCTGCTAGCTGTTAGAAAAAACAAAGAACTGATAATACCACTATAAAGCGTATGATTCACATTTTCCCATCCTTTATCAAGGGCAATTTGGCAGCTCGTGCTCATAGGAATCCTTAAGCTCTTTGTCTTTTCTGGGCAATACTTAGCAATGAGATCTCTTGTGTATTTCCTCTAATGTACGAAGATCCCTTCACTTGATTGATGAACTCGGAGTCCGAGAAAGTAGGATATCTTTCACATCATACTCATCTAGAAGTTACTTTGGATTAGCTCAGAAAACTTTTCACACAAGGTTTGATTCTTAGAGCCAAAAATAATGTCATCGACATATATTTGCACAAGTAATATACTTCCTTCATCCTTAATTCGAAAAAGAGTTTGATCAATCTTCCCTTTCTTGAAGCCATTCTCCAAAGGAAACTTGGACAAAGTTCCATACCATGCGCGTGGTGCCTGCTTCAATCCATATAAGGCTTTCCTGAGCCTATAGACTTAGTTTCCCTGTTCGAAGCCCGGTGGTTGCTCAACATATACCTCTTCCTTGAGCTCACTGTTAAGAAAAGCACTTTTCACGTCCATCTGCAAGACTGAAAATTCATTATGAGCAGCATATGCGAGAAATAACCTTATTGCTTCTAGTTGGGCTACTGGAGCAAACGTTTCATCATAATCGATTCCCTCGCATTGTCTGTATCCTTTGGAAACTAGACGTGCCTTATTTCTGATGACCATTCCTGATTTGTCCTTCTTATTCTTGAAGACCCACTTCGTTCCAATGACGTTTTGATGCTCGGGTCTGTCTACTAGATCCCAGACATGATTGCGCGTGAATTCAGCTACCTCCTCTTGCATATCATTCACCCAATCTATAGATTGTAATGCATCTTCAATCTTCGTAGGTTCTTATTGTGATATGTAGCATGCTAGCACTGTATTTCCTTGTCTCGTCCTTATTGGATCGTTGATGTCGTCATTGATAGCATCTAGAGGATGATCATGTAGCCATCTTGGTTTTGAGTTGTTGGGTGCTGGGGTTTCAATGCTTGCATCGTCTGCTGGATTGTTACCTGCTCGATCATTTTCCTCAGCAATCACCGACGGTTCAACATTTTGTATCTCAACATTCTAAATCACAACATCTTGAATCTCGGCATTCTGAATCTGAGCATCTTGAATCTTAGCATCTTCCTTGGCAGTGTCCTCAGCGGAGCCGATCCTTCTTCAGCATCTTGTGTTGGATTTTGGATTTCTTCATCATCTTCATAGATTGATCCCATAATTTCCAAATATCATTAAGATAAATTTATTTGGAGGCCTCAACATGATCGTTAGCATCACAGGCCGATTCAGCAGTTTGGTCACCTGCTGAATGCGTATGTGTTGGATTACAATCATTCATCGACTTAGTCGAATCAATCTGCATATTTTTGAAAGAATTCAAGCTAGATTGACCATGGGCATCATTAGTCTCATGATTGTCATCTTTTTCTCTCTTATAATCCTGCGCACTAAAGTAGACTTATAAAAAATAACATTGCATGTTATTTTCACAACTTGAGTCATCCTGTTTAACACTCTATAACATTTTTGAGAAGGATGTCAATATCCAAGGAACACACCTTCATCAGACTTAGGCGAGAAAGTGTTAAGCTTCAACTTCCCATTGTTACAAATATAACATGTCAAACCAAAAGCACGAAGATGAGTTAGAGAAGGCTTACAATCATTATACACTTCGTATGGAGTTTTGTTGAATCTTCCATTGATCGCGCTCCTATTTTGAGTGTAGCAGGCAGTCATGACTGCTTCGCCCCAATACTTCCCACTCAGCTCAGAGTCGGCTAGTATCGACTGCACTGCATCCTTCAAGGTCCTATTCCTTCTCTCTGCTGGACCATTCTGCTGGGGAGTCCTAGCAGTGGAATTATCATGCCCGATTTCAGCTTCGGTGCAAAAATCCATTAGAATGCCATTGTAAAATTCAGTCAAGTTGTCTGATATTATCCTCTTAACGGTGACTTCTTTGCTGTTTTGCTCCTTTTAGATCAACTCTGGTAGGACGAGTTTTACTTCATCCTTTGTCCTTAGCAGTTTGACCCACATAAACCTGGAGAAATCATCAACAACCACAAGAGTGTAAATCATTTTACTTACAGTGGCTGGAGTGACTGGGCCAAATAGATCCATGTGCAATAGCTAAAGGATTCTCTCAAAAGTGGCCTTCTTCGGACTAGCTTTGAAGGATGCCTTCGTTTGCTTCCCTTGCTGGCAAGCTTTGCATATGCCGTCCTTTCTGAAGGTCTCCTCAGGCAATCCCACGACAAGTTTGTGCTTGGCTAGGTAGTTGATGGTTTTTAAGTTCAAATGAGTCAACCTCTTGTGCCATAGCCAGTTTGTTTCTTCCTTGTTGAATGCTACGAAACAGGAATGTTGTTGGCCGCTTTGCCAATCAACAATGTATAGGCCACCCTTGCGGATGCCTCTTAGCTTCACTTCACCTGTAGCATTGTCAACAATTTCACACCCAGTGTTAATGAAAGAAACATTGTACCCATTTTCGCTCAATTGGCTGATGCTCTACAAATTGTGTTTGAGGTTGGAGACGAGAGCAACGTTGATGATCCTTATTCAATTTTGCTCGATGCATCCTCTCCCAATCACTCTTCCTTTGCTATTATCTCCAAACATGACTGTTGGGCCATGAACTCTTTGAAGTTCTGAAAATAATTCTTCTCGCCCCGTCATGTGCGCTGAGCAGCCACTATCTAGGATCCACTCATTTGACACGCATGACGTCTTAGCTCTTGGACCTTGTTCCTGTAAAAAGAAATCAACATGTTTGTTTAGGTACCCGCTTAGCATCGGGTCCTGCAGGATTAGCATAGGTCATGGTTCCTTTTGGAACCCACGTCTTAGTGATCTTCTAGATTTGCTTCTTAACATCAATTTTAGCAACTATCTCCACCTTAGTTGGATAAACAAGTTTTGCATAATTTGAACAAAGTGGAGTGGTGTGCTTAGCCGTCATAGTCCTTTTAAAAGGAAAACGATTGGACCTAGGCCTCACATAGGTGTTCCTCCTATGTGGTGTGAACAGCTGATACGGTGGTCTTACAGCATGGTATTCAACCACCTGTTTTCCCCTACTGAAGGTAGGATTTGTTGTCCTAGCATTAGATGCACAATGCTCAGCATTCATCCTAGACACTGCTAAGTGTGGCTTAGCATGCATTCTTTGGGTCCTCTCCTGAGATCCTGGAGATGCATTCTATTTACGCCAGTCCTTCTGCTTAGCATTTGACGACTCAGCAATTGCCTTTTCCTTACCTATTCCTTTAGCATTGAATTTTATAGCAGAAACGAATGTAATCCTTTTATGCTTAGAAGATTCAGCATTTCCAATCAAAACCTTCTTAGCGGGTTTTCCCACGACTTCAACACATCCAAACCCCACTCAAGATCTATCAGAATGATTTCTCCATTGGCTAACAACGGTATTTAGAACTGCCTTGCTTGTTGTGTAAGCACAAATGCAATCCTCATTAGTTTTATTCTTCAAAACTAGATTCTCCTTTTCAATATTTTGAAAGTTTTCAGCAAGTTTCAAGTAATCAGCTTTGAGTTTTAAAAATTCCTCACCATCAGACCTTAGTCTTTCGACTTCCTCGGTCAGAGATATAACTTTTGTTTTCAGTGAGTAGTTTTCTTCCACAATAGCATCTTTCAAAGCGTACATTTTTTAGAATTCTAATGAGAGCTTATTGACATAATCATTTGCTTGAGTTTCTGTTAATCTAGGTGTTTGTTAGATTGTTTTTTTATTTGTTAATTGTTTTTGTTTTGGTTTGAGATTGGAGTTTGTTGAACTATTGTACGATTGCACGACCATGAGAACAAAGGAGCACTCAAGCTTAAAAGTAGGGGAAGTAGAAATAGAGAATTAAAGAGGAGACGCCAAGGAGAGACTTGATAAATTACAAAGACAGATGGAGGAAAGGAGGCCAAAATGCTAGCGAGAAATAGGCCACAAAGGACACTCCGAAGCGTGTATGAAAAGATGTGGGAAAATGATTACCAATGGTCGGGAAATGAAAGAGAGTACCAAACGGTGAAAACCGTGAAAGAGACTTGCAAAGATTATTGTTTGAGAAATCAAATGGATTTAATGCAAGAACAACTTAGGTTGTTAAGGAGTTCAAGTAGAACGAGTGAGGGAGTCAAGGAAAGAACTTGTGAAGAAAATGATGAGATACTTGAGGAGACTTCGATGCAAGAATCAATCATCACAAATCAATGGAGTGAGGCAAAGCAAGAGGAGAAACCATCGAAAGAAGTGTTTTCTCAAGAAGACGAAGAGGATGAGAGCACGAAGGTTGAGATGTTAGTCATAGTAAATGAGGAGAACGATGTTATTGAGAAACCTTCAATTAAGGACATGCAAAACGTTCCGGCCTTGGCATGACTTTATGAAGAAATAAATGAGGAGGAAACTATGTTGGAAGGTCCATGTCAAAATATGGTGTCGATGATAAATCCAAACAAGGAACAAGTCAAGTCTTATGTAATTTGGATTAGGTTGGATGATGACTTGGAGGTCAAATCAAAGAAGGAATCGCAACCTTTTATAGTCAAGTTTGTCAAGACATGCAGTCTTCCTTGGAAGGATTAGAGGGGTGCAAGGAAGATCTCCATTGACAAGTTGCTTCCGACTAAATACCAAAAAAGGGACACAGGTATCTTAAAAATCCACAAGATTTTTGACAATGGATGATATGGTAAGGTTGTCTAGCTACCGACGTAAATGGAAGCACTTGTTGGGAGGCAACCCAACCAATTTTTCTTTCTTTTGTTTTAATTCTTGCCTAGGTAATTTTCTTAATATTTCTTGTTGATATGTGCTAGGGGGAGAGTTTGGAGCATGGGGAATGACGAGCACCGTCTAGCTATTTTCAAACTTAGTCTCACTTGACTAAGTTTGGGGGGATGTGTCGATCGCCAGTGTTCCGGTTTACTCTTCTCCTCTTTTACCTCCTTCATCTACATTAGTTTGTTGAATAGTTTTCTCCTTTCATGATGAATATAGAAATTGATCTCATTTGATACGATATGATTGATATTTTTAGCTTGGATTTGGTTGTTGATGAATGATTGATTAATGGCTTGTGGAATGTTTGGTGGTGCTAGTGGAACAATGCTTGATATATATAGATTTTGGATCGTGGAATGTTTGGTGGAAAGATGGTTGGATGATTTGATGTTGCATAGAATTCTTGATAAGTTGGTATGAATTTATACTTCCTATCTTGTTAGTTTGTGGATGTTGATGATTAGGTAATGGTTTGAATGGTGGTGCTAGTGGAGTAATGTCTTATGCATTTGGATTTTTTGGTTTGTGGAATGTTGGTGGTAATGAGATCCTCATGGAAGTGAATTATGCTCGATTGGTGGTGTTTGTGTTTGTTTAGTAGGTACGATAAGGCGATGAGAGAAGGGGTTCGATCGTGGACACCGATGGGTAACACATTCTATCGTTCTCCTCTTTTAGGATTGTGTGTGTGTGAAGAACCTAAACTTGTCTTGAGATTTACTCATGATTTACTCGTGAAGTTTGAAGTTTACCTCAACCTATGATAGGGCAGAATCTTGTTATTGAAGCATGTTTGAGTTTAACTTTTGATTTGCCGAGTTTTGCGTTTGGTTAATGCATTGGCCTTGACAAAAAGCTATGAGATTTGAGCTTTGATATTGTCATATCTATTTCATTTGAGAGAGGCAAGATTGAGAGCAAGAAATCTCGAACTTGCATCTATTCTCGATCTATTATCATGAGTATGTGACTACAAAATGATATTAGACTGTCGATTCCAAGTCCTACCTTACACATCGGGAGTATAAGGTGTTTACTTTGATCATTGTTTGCCTTCCATATCTTTGACCCCCGTGATTGAGCTTTATTGGAGAATTTTCTTTGATATTTTTAGGACAAAGTTTGGGGGGGGAATGAGAGTATAAGGGTGAATACGGTGTTGTGAGTTTGGGTTGGGAATTGATTGATTTGATGATATTTTGTATTGCATTTGATGAGGCAATGAGAGAAGAAAGGTGCAAATCTTTGGCAAATAGGCACCTACAAAAGATAGTTGGTAAAGGAGATGGTGCAAGTCTTGAAAAATGTGCACCCACGAGAAAAAATGAAGGATGGTGCCAATCAAAAGAAACAATGGAAAAAATGAAGGAAAAATAAAAAGAAAGAAAAATTTTAGAAAGGAATAAGCCTTGGGTTTAGTGGTTTGATGATGATAAGTTGGGGGGTTCTTGGGAAATTGAGGAATTTAGCTACTTTGGCCCAAAATCACCTACCTTTTAGTTAACCACATTATAACAAAAGCAAAGACCTTCATGATTCTAGGAGCATACTCATTGTAGTATAGTGTTGAGAATGGATGCAAGCCTATGGAAATCGAGCTCGATATCTTGTGTTTGAGTGATTCTCATCGCCCCTAAACACGTGAGGGAGTGATTTCATTTTTTGAATCATATTTCATGAGCGGTTTGAGTCCTTAACATTAACCATGTCACAAAGTTAGGTGATAATCTAGTATAACAAGGACATGCTAAGATAAACAAGATGACCTATGAGGTATTGCAAGAGGTAGAATGATTGCTTTATTTAGTTTTGATTTAGGACAATCAAAGGTTTAAGTTTGGGGGATTATGATATGTGCGTAAAATGACCTATATTCAATGTTTGTGCATGCATGTTTGTGTTTATTTTACTCCCATATGTTATTCTTTTTACTTCTTTTCGTTGTGTTTTCGTGTTTTGTGTGATTTTGATTGTGTAGGATAGGTTTTCCGCATAATTCAGCATTTTTGGCTAAGTTTTGGTGGGAAATCGACCAATTTGAGGACTAACAGGTGTTGCTGCCCAGAGCCAGACAGATCGATTCAGATTCGGATCGACCAATACTGGCAGTTCAGAGGAGAATCTCGGCCGATCCTGCAGAGCTCGACCGATCTGCCCTTTTTGGAGGCAAATCTCGATCGATCCTGATCCAGACCGAGCGATTCAGAACGGGCTGCCTTGGCGGTTTTATAGTTTCAAGTCATCCCGGTCGATCCGATATCAGACGGGGCGATCCGGGGCTCTACCAACTCATCATAAAAAGGGGAAAACTCGCATTTGTGAGGGGGTTGGACACTTTGTACATACTTTTGGCGGTTTTCACTCTCAAAAATCACTTCCTACTCACATCCATCGGGGGATCTTCATCCAAAATCTATCTAATTTATGAAGAATATGAAGAATCAAGTGTAGATCAAGGCCAAGGATCTAAATTGGGGAATTTGCTTTTTTCAATCTATTTCAAATGGCTAAGTTTTACTTTTCTATTCAATTACACTTGATCAAAGGTATGTATAGATAAATCCTTGAGGATTTTGGTGGATTGAAACATCGAATTAAGTTTTTGATGCTTGGATTGTTGTTTACCTCCATTCAATTGATAGCACTCACTTGATCCTTTACCTAAATCACATAGTGTAGGCAATAACAAGCTATTTGTGTGATAGACACCGTAATTGCAGCTCATACACAGATCTAGGTGTTGTGAAAAGTGTTGATGCATATAGGTTTTGATCCAATCCTTGTGCGGAGATTGCCTATAGGTCGATAACCTACGGTCTATTTGGAGTGGAATTAGATGCTATAACATAATTGTTTGTGTATTTAATTTCATCAACTCTTATTTCACCGGTACTAAGGGAGATAGGAAGTGTAGGTTTGGTTGATCTTCTTTGATTAGATTAAATGATTGTTTGCATCATTCAAGTCAATTTCATAGATTCAATGTGGATATCTTACCAATGTCCTTCATTCTTAGATTTTTGAATTCAATACCTTGAGTTTATTCTAAAATTTCTTAAGAGTGTGGAAGTGATTTGTTAAATGTTGAGAAGATGCATGTCTAGTTAAAGCTTTCCTAGTTAGATTTACTTTTAGCCTAGGATAAATCAGCACTCAACGACTTATTTCATAACTAGATACAATCGCGAATCTTTACTACCTAGTACTCCAGCAGGCGAAGGAAGAAGGACCTGGATTTGATAAATTTTATTCCTGGGTGGCTAGGAGTTTAATTTGATTGAACTTTTAGCGCACCATATATCGAATACCATGTGGCTGTCTACAACCTTAGTCCAAGGTTACGAACAAGCTCCTCGTAAACCATCTGTGGTAGTACATTTATGAATGGATCTTCTAGATTATCCTTCGTGTCTAACTTCTCTATCAGCACATCACCCTTTTCTATATTTTCTTCTATGAAATGATACTTCCTCTCAATGTGTTTTGTTTCCCTGTGAGTTCGTGGTTCCTTCGAGTTTTCCATTGCACAATAGTTATTACAAAACTATGATTATCTTAAGCAAAGAAGGATTCACGTCCAACACCAACAGGATGTTATGGAGCCACGCTGCTTCTTTCAAAGCTTCCATAGTGGAGTCCACAATGCATTTCTTCTTTGCATTCCTCCATGATATGGGTCCACTTCCTAAGGTAAACACATACTCAGATGTAGATTTCTTCACGTCCTAATCAACCTAGAAATTCGAATCTGTGTGACCCATAAGACTGATTCTCACACTGAAAAATGAGACTATAGTCTCGTGTCCTTTTTAGACACTTCAGAATGTGCTTTACCGCATTCGAGTGTGCCTATCTAGGATTTAGACTAATATCTTGCTACCATGGTTATGGAAAAGCAGATATTTGGTTTCGTGCATAGCATAGCATACATGAGAATTTTGACTGCAAAAGCATATCAAACCTTACTTATTTCACATTTCTCCTAATGTCTCATTGGACACTGATTCTTAGAGAGATAAATGTCGTGTCTGAGAGGTAGTAAGTCTTTCTATGCACTTTGCTAGCTAAACTGAGCAATCATAATAACCACATATGAAATTTTAGATAATGCCAACATCGTGTTCTTGCAATCCCGAATATTTTAATACTGATGATGTATTCGGCTTCTCCAAGATCCTTAATCTAGAATTGTTTGGATAACCACCGTTTTATGTCTGATAATACCGCCACATTGTCGCCAAATAAGAGAATATAATCTACGTCTAGTGAAAGGAACACTAGGCTCCCACTGAAAAATAATCGGTACACTCTGCTCCTATTTGGACATTGTGAACATCCATTGGATTTAATCACTTCATCTTAACATAAGTTCCATGACCTTAAACTTCCTAAAGTTCGTACAAGAACTTCTTGAGCTTTCAGACAAGATGTTCTTCGCCATCTTGCACATATCTAGCTGTTTCATATAGATATCACGACTGTCCTCAAGTTACCCATTCAAAAATACGGTTTAGAAATCCATTACAAGATTTATAGGTTCATATGTGCTACTATGGTAAGGAGTATCCAAATGGATTTAACCATGGCAACCGGTGAGAAATTTTCGTCCTTGTCTATGTACTCTTTCTGACTATAACCCTTTGCCACCAACCTAGCTTAAAAAGCTGTAATTTCTTTACCAGCTCATTTCTTTCCCTTGTATACCCACGTACATCATGTGGCTCAAGAGCTACCTGGTAGTTTGGTTTTCTAGTATATGTCTAGAACAGTTATAGATTCTATTTCAAAATCTATGGCAACACGCCATTTATCTTTGTTGGATACAGCCTCATCATATGTTCATGGGTCGGTATCATTCAGTCCCTTTTGTGGGACCAAGTTAAAAGACTCTCCAAGGAACATGTACTTCTTTGGTTGTGTAATCCCTCCCACTACGATAAGGCATCTATATTGTATCAGTAGTTGTTGTAATAACCTTGCCCTAGTGGTCGTGTAGGTTGTCCGTCACCAGCACTAGGTGAATCTACCTCTAAACGGGTTTTTCTAATGTAATCGCTTCATCTCGTCAGAGTTCATGGAGAATTATGTCATACTTAGGTTTATGGTTTCGTACAAATTCATCCTCCAAGAATCTCGCATTGGTACTCACAACGACTTTCTAATTCTCAGGAAAATAGAAGTAACCACCTTTTCTTTGCTTGGGGTATTCTAAAACAACATTAGTTTTACACCTACTTTCTAATTTATCCGGTTCCTTTGTGAGCACATAGGCTGGACAACCCATAACCCTCATTCTGGTAAAATTGGGATTTCACCTATACTAGAATTCTAGATGAGTTTTTGGAAATGAATTAGAAGGTACCATGTTGTTGGTCCCCGATCAGAGTTTAACTAAGTGCATCATAAATTTACAAAGTATTTGCACTCTAAAACTGGAGGTTCAGTTTTCCAGTTCCTGATTTATAAAAAATTGTGTTAGCCGAT
The DNA here is from genome assembly GCA_026898455.1 of Plectranthus barbatus. Taxonomy (NCBI): domain Eukaryota; kingdom Viridiplantae; phylum Streptophyta; class Magnoliopsida; order Lamiales; family Lamiaceae; genus Plectranthus; species Plectranthus barbatus. Next base: position 480,570 of record JAPKLW010000205.1, read on the forward strand.
AGTTTAAGTATTCAGTTTATAGTTATACACTTTGTTGGGAATTATTCTTGAATTATTCCAAGATTTATATTTAAATCTCCCTTTAGGATCAAATGGTAAAGGTTTTGTTGAATAAAATCCTTAGTTAGTTTGGTCGATCATTGATGAAGTCTAGATAGTCTAGCACCTCTGTGTAAAGTCCTGTTTAGGAAATATTTCGAGTTGTAATAGATTAGAAGTACTTGCAGAAGATTGCTGAAGGATTCAGCAATTGAAACAAAGACTTTGGAAATTATGGATGCTAGGAATGTTCTCAGCAGTCAAGCCGATTGCTAGAGAAGTCAACAGACTGAAACGACTGCTAAGGAGATAACAGACAAGTGCTAGAAGAATGACGGCTAAGGTGTTAGTAGTCATATGCTGAAGATATGACTGCTAGGAGTATTTACTCAGCAGTCGGAAGAAAAGAGATAGCAGAATGCTGATTGAGTTTGCATCCACTGTTTACTCAGAAGATTTCTAGAAGTAATAGCAATAAGGGATCACGACCCATAGCAATAAGGGATCACGACCCATGTGCTGAATACGCAATTGCTGAGAAGTCAGCAGATTGGATACAAAGCAGACTACTAGAAGTGCTCAGTAGTCAAAAGGTCGAAATACTTAGCACAATGCTCCCAGCATTCTCCGAGAGAATGCTAAGCATGAAGATATTCAACAAATACTTGCTAATACTATCGTTCTAACAAAAGGTACAACCAAGGACCACGCCGGAAAGGAGGAAAAACAAGTAGCTCTTTTGGACAAAGGAGACGTTGTGTCTAACGGGTCTGGAGATTTAAAGTTTGAATGTCCGGATATTAAAGAGAAGTCTAAACAAGAGTGAGCCCCCCTTACGACTACACTGAGATTCCTCTAAGATAACAAACACTTCAACCACATTAGCAAAGGCAATTATTGAGAGATACCTTTAACACGCGAAGTAAAGTAGTCGGTTGAAAACACATTAAAGAGACAAGGATAAATCTCTAGACTTCGATACAGCTGATGCGGCTAAAAGTTCAATCAAATTAAACCTCTAACTACACAAGAATAATATTTGTCAAATCCAGGTCCTTCCCCGCTTCGCCCACTAGAATACAGAGATACTATAGCAAAGTCCTATAACTAGGCATGATACAATCGTTGAGTAGTTTCTATCAATCTAAGCATTCAATTTAAACCTATGCTAGCAATATATGACAGACATTGAATTAAACAAACAATTATCAATTGATCAATCCTTTCCCAAATCGGTAAACCAAGACAATCAAATTCTCAAATTAGGAAGATAGGATGTTGAGATGAGTGTAGATGCAATCAAATTAGGTTAATCATTGATGTAAACACATTTTAATTCCTAGGAGATTGAGCAATTGACCCTACACTCGTTAACCCCTTGTCACGGCGAGCTAACGGTTGATGATCTAAGACTTGCAAACCATCACATTATTAAGCCCTAGACCACTCCAAATAGTTCGTCAATTATTGCCCTACGACCTAGCACCGCACATGGATTGGAACTAAAATCGTATGAATCTACACTATTCACGACGATTCCGCCCGCGTATTGGCTGCAGCGTTCACATCAACTACCTCCTACGCTGGCTATTACCTACACCTAGGAGGTAAGGAACAAGTTCTAGTGCAATTAAAGCTCTCAAAGGAAAGTAAACAAACAATTCTCAAACCAAATGATCATGCATCCTTGCTCAAATCAACATCCAAAAGGAATTAGAACATCATACCTTTCAATTGTACAAATACAAAGTTGAATTCAATTAAATCCATTACAATTTGAAAAGTAGAGATTGGAATATTCCCCAATTGGATTTGTATGCCTTGATCTACCACCTTGAATCTTCACTTCTCTTCCAAGGATTGGTGAATTGAGCTCTTAGATACTCTAGAATTTGGATGAATCGTGATAGAAATTGGAATCTAGGATAAATCCTAACTACATTTATGAAAAATGACAAAAAGCTCCTCAAATAACTGACTTCTCCCCTTTTATAGACAAGCAAACAGGGCCTCGGATCGCCCGGTCGAAGTATGGCTCGCCCGGTCGAAGCTGGAAACGGCCAAAAATCTGGAGAAAACCGTCCAGGCTCGCCCGGTCGAAGTGGCTCGACCGAGCCACCTCTCTGTGGCCTGGCTCGGCCGGTTCAGCCCTCTGTCCGTGGCCTGGCTCGGCCGGTCGAGCCCTCTGTCTGCCCTGCTCGGCCGGTCGACGCCTCAAAACTCCAAACACGTGCGATTTTCCTCCAAAACTCCACCAAAAATGCTCGTTTATGCCCAAAACCTATCCTACACAAATCAAACACACAAAACACGAAAACACAACCAAAATACGACAAAAACATATGATACGGGAGTAAAATAACCACAAACAAGCATGCACACATATCGAAATATGGGTCATTTTACGCACGTATCATAATCCCCCAAACTTAAACCTTTGATTGTCCTCAATCAAAACAAAGTAAAGTTATTAATCTACCTCATGCAATACCTCATAGCTCATCAAAGTTATCTTAGCATGTTCAAGTAAAACGAGATTATCACCTAACTTTGTAACAA
>JAPKLW010000205.1:483177-525124 GCA_026898455.1 Plectranthus barbatus
AAATAACTGACTTCTCCCCTTTTATAGACAAGCAAACAGGGCCTCGGCTCGCCCGGTCGAAGCTGGAAACCGCCAAAAATCTGGAGAAAACTATCCAGGCTCGCCCGGTCGAAGTGGCTCGACCGAACCACCTCTCTGTGGCCTGGCTCGGCCGGTCCATCCTGGCTCGGCCGGTCGAGCCCTCTGTCCGTGGCCTGGCTCGGCCGGTCCACCCTAGCTCGGCCGGTCGAGCCCTCTGTCTGCCCTGCTCGGCCAGTCCTGCTTCGCTCGGCTGGTCGACGCCTTAAAACTCCAAACACGTGCGATTTTCCTCCAAAACTCCACCAAAAATGCTCGTTTATGCCCAAAACCTATCCTACACAAATCAAACACACAAAACACGAAAACACAACCAAAATACGACAAAAACATATGATACAGGAGTAAAATAGCCACAAACAAGCATGCACACACATCGAAATATGGGTCATTTTACGCACGTATCAACAGCTAAGGAGATGTGGGACTATGTGTGCGCATCTTCCCAGGAGACAGAATAGATGAAGAGAAATAAACTCCAGGTAGTTGTTGATAAATATGAGTATTTCTCTATGCTTGCAGGTGATTCCATTCAAGCAATGGAAGAAAGATTCAACACTATCCTGGGAGAGCTCAGAAACTTAGGAAAGACGTATGACAATGGAGAAATGAACACTAAAATCATCTCCAAACTCTTTCCAATGAGCGATTGGTTCGTGAAGATGACGAGTCTTAGTGAGAAAGACCTTAGCAAAATGTCTACATCTGAGGCATTTGCTCAACTTAAAGCTCACGAGTTTATAATACAGCAATCCAAAAAGAATGAAAAGTTGTTGCTCAAACTTCCTCAACAAGTGCTGTAAACCCATAGGACTTAGCGTTCTTTGCTAAGAAAGATGCTGGAAAGTGGAAGCCAAGGAAGCCTTTCCGCACCAATGACAGATCTGCACTAGCCTCTCCAACAAAGGAGGTTGCTACAAGCTCAAGCTCAAAGCTAGAAGATCTCAAGATTAGTGAGCTTGAAGAACAGATGAGAAAGTTTCAAAAGCTCATCCTGGAAGCCAAAGAAGAAAAGGAAACCAAAGAAGCTAAACTCACATCCTCTTCCCGATCAGCTGAGAGAAAACCAAGGACGTGCTTCAAATGTAATTCGCCAGATCACTTAAAGCACTAATGTCCTAGGGTGAGCCAAGAGGAAAGGGAGCACCTCAAGCAAAGGTTTGAGAGGAGAGTTGTCAAAGCAGTCACCAGAGCGAAGGTTTGAGAGGAGAGTTGTCGAAGCAGTCACCAGAGCGTTGCTGACCCGGACAGAAGTACCCGATATTCCTGACAATGATGAGGAATGTTATTCATCAGAAGAGAATGATGAGGAGACCATGCTGGTCCTTATAGCAAATATCATTGATGATCAGGATGTTGAAGTTGAGCAGAATGCTGAGTTGGCTCTAGCAGTCGATTCTCAGGAGGTAAATTCTATTAGCATTTCTAGTTCAGCAATCATGCATCAATTGGAGGATTCTTCTTTAGATTCCGAGGATGATTATCGCACTAAGCTTTCAATAGAGTTTTAAAAATGTACGAGATAAAAAATGCTTATTGTGGGAGAGAATAACTCGCTGAAACTCAAAGTTACATCTTTGACCGAGGAAGTGGAAAGACTAAGGTCTGGTAGTGAGGAACTTTTGAAACTCAAAGCTGATTACTCCAAGCTTACTGAAAATTTTCAAAATATTGAAAAAGAGAATTTAGCTTTGAGAAATAAACCTAAGGAGGATTGCATGTGTGCTTACACATCCAACAAGGCAGTTCTAAGTGTCATTGTTAGCCAACAAATAAAACATTTTGATAAATCAGGATTGGGTCTTGGTTGTGTTGAAGCCGTTGGAAAATCCTCTAAGGAAGCTTTGAGTAGAAATGCTGAATTTTCTAAGCAGAAAAAGATTTTATTCGTTTCCGCTGGAAAAGTCAATGCTGAAATATGTAAGGGAAAGACAATTGTTGAGTCGTCAACTGCTAAGCAGAAAGATTAGCGCAACAAGCATGCATCTCCTGAATCTCAGCACAGTACCCATAGAATGCCTGCGCAGCAAGCATGCATCTCCTGGATCTCAGCAAAGTACCTAGAGAATGCCTGCTAAGCAAGCATCTGCTGGATCTTACCAGAGTACCCAGAGGATGCCTGCTAGGCCACACTCAGCAGTGTCTAGGAGGAATGCTGAGCATTGTGCATTCCTTCACTAGGGCCAAGATGTTTGCATACCATGTTGTAAGACCACAGTATCATCAGTTCATACCACATAGGAGGAACACCTATGTGAGGCCTGATTCCATCCTTTTTCCTTTCAAAAGGACTAGGAAGGCTAAGCACACTACTCCACCTCATTCAAATTATGCAAAATTTGCTTATCCAACGAAGGTCGAGAAGATTTCTAAGAGTGATGTCAAGAAGAAAATCTTGAAGATCAATAAGATGTGGGTTCCAAAAGGGACCATGATCTCTACTAATCCTACAGGACCCGATGCTAAGTGGGTACCTGAACAAAATTGTTGATTTTTGCAGGAACAGGATCCAAGAGCCAAGACATCAGGCATGTCAAATGAATGGATCCTAGATAGTTGCTGCTCAGGACACATGATGGGGAGAGAAGAATTATTCTCAGAACATCAAAGAGTTTATGGTCCCACAGTCATGTTTAGTGATAATAGCAAAGGACGAGTGATTGGAAGAGGATGCATCGAGCAAGATGGAATGAGAATCATCAACGTTGCTCTCGTATCCAACCTCAAACACAATCTACTGAGCATCAGCCAACTGTGCGAGAATGGGTATAATGTTTATTTCATTAACACTGGATGTGATATTATTAACAATGCTACAGGTGAAGTGAAGCTAAGAGGCAACCGCAAGGGTGGCCTATACACTGTTGATTGGCAAAGTGGCCAACAGCATTCATGCTTCGCAGCATTCAACAAGGAAGAGACAAATTGGCTATGGAACAAGAGGTTAACTCATCTGAACTTTAAAACCATGAACTACCTAGCCAAGCATCAACTTGTTGTAGGATTGCCCAAGGCAACCTTCTAAATGGAAGGCGTATGCAAAGCTTGCCAGCAACAGAAGCAGACAAAGGCATCCTTCAAGACACACCCGGAGAAGGCCACTTCTGAAAGAATCCATGAGCTATTGCACATGGATCTATTTGGCCCAGTCTCTCCAGCCACTTTAAATAAAAAGTTTTACACTCTTGTGGTTGTTGATGACTTTTCCTGGTACACGTGGGTTAGACTGCTAAGGACCAAGGATGAAGTAAAGCTCATCCTTCCATAGATGATCCTCATGGAGCAGAATATAAAAGAGGTCACTGTTAAGAGGATAAGATCGGACAATGGGACTGAATTTTACGATGGCATTCTAATGGATTTTTGCGCCGAAGCTGAAATCGGGCATGATAAATCCACTGCTAGGACTCCCCAACGGAAAGGTCTAGCAAAGAGAAGGAATAGGACTTGAAGGAAGCAGTGCGGTCGATGCTAGCCGACTTTGAGCTAAGTGGAAATTATTGGGGCGAAGCAGTAATGACTTCCTGCTACACTCAAAATAGGAGTTCAATCAATGGAAGATTCAACAATACTCCTTATGAAGTTTATAACGGTCGTAAGTCTTCTCTGACTCATCTTCGTGCATTCGGTTCAACATGTTATATTCATAAAAAGGGAAGTCGAAGCTTAACACTTTTTTGCCTAAGTCTGATGAAGGTGTGTTCCTTGGATATGGAAATCCTTCTCACAAAAGTTATAGAGTGTTAAACAAGACGACTCAAGTTGTGGAAATAACATGCAATATTATTTTTATGAGTCTATTCTAGTGCACAGGATCATGAGAGAGAAAAAAGGATGATAATCATGAGACTAACGATGTCCATGGTCAATCTATCTTGAATTCATTCGAAAATATGCAGATTGATCCGACTAAATGATCATGCTGAGGCCACCAACCAAATTTATCTCAATGATAATTTGGAGATTATGGGATCAATCGATGAAGAAGATGAAGATATCCCAAATCCAAGACAAGATGATGAAGGAAGATTGGGCATTGCTGAGGAGATTGCCAAGGAAGATGCTGAGATTCCAGATGCTGAATTTCAGAATGCTGAGGTCCAGAATGTTGAGATTCCTGTTGCTGAGATGCCGAATGCTGAGGTACAAAATGTTGAGCCTCAGGTGATTGCTGAGGAGAATGGTCTAGCAGACAACAATCCAACAGGCGACGCAAGAATGCAACCCCAGCAACCAACAACCCAAGACCGATATAGCTACGTGATCACCCCCTAGATGCTACCATTGATGACGTCAATGATCCAATAAGGACGCGACAAGGAAATGCCATGCCAGCATGCTACATATCGCATGAAGATCCTACTAAGATTGAAGATGCTCTACAATCTCAAGATTAGGTGAATGCTATGCAGGAGGAGCTAGCTGAGTTCACACGCAATCATGTCTGGGATCTTGTAGACAGACCCGAGCATCAAAACATTATAGGAACGAAATGGGTCTTCAAGAATAAGAAGGAGAATAAAGAACGGTCTTCCGAAATAAAGTGCGTCTAGTAGGACACAGACAATTGATGTGTGTAAAATGACCTATATTTCGATGTGTGAGCTTGCATGTTTGCGTTCATTTTACCCTCATATCATATGTTTTCGTTGTTCTTTTGTCGTGTTTTCGTGTTTTGAATGTTGTAGGATACGTTTTGAGCATATTATAGCACTATTGGGTGAGTTTTGGAGGTAAATCATCCGAGCTGAAGGTTAAAAGGAAGTTGGATCGATCGAGCGGAGCAAAGGAGTGAAGAAACCGGATTTTAGAGGAAATTCTCGGCCGAGCCATTGGACAGAGGCTTGGCTCGGCCGACCCTGCAGTGCTCGACCAAGCCTGCTCTTCAGAGTGTTCTCTCAGCTGATCCATTGCGGGTTTCGTGGTCTACGGTTTCCAGCTTGCTCGGGCGAGCCATAGGTGGCTCGGGCCATCCGAGGCCCTGGAAGCTCGTCTATAAAAGGGGGATTTTTGCATTTTAAAAGAACTTTTGGTTAGATTTTCAATAACCGTCACGAGAGTTCTCTCTAGATTCATCTCCAAACCATTTCCCATCCACATTCAAGGACATTCAAGCTAAATTCTGCCAATTTGGTGAAGATCTAGAAGGAATGAAGGTAGATCAGGTCCAAGGAAGGCAATCAAAGGAGATCATACTTAGACCTTGACATTTTGTAATGGATTCTCTCATTTCTCTTATTGATTAGTACTCAATTCAAGGTATGAAGAACTATATTCAATTGTGAGTGTTGTAGAATGGATATTGTGATGATTTGATATCAAATTTGCTTGTTTACTTTCCTTAGAGGGATTGAATTGCACTTGAGCCTATTTCTTATCTCTTACGTGTAGGTAATAGCCAACCTTAGAGGTAGTTGATGTGAACGTTGCAGCCAACACGCGGTCGGAATCATCGTGATAAGTGTAAATTCTTACGATTTTAGTTCCAATCCCTGTGCGGGGCTTGGTCGTAGGGCGATAATTGACGGTCGATTGGGAGTGATCTAGGGGTTAATTACGTAGCTGTTTGCAATTCGTAGTATCATCTACCGCTAGTTTTCCTTAGAAAGTGGCTAGCGAATGTAGGGTCGATTGCTCAACCTCCTAGGGATTAAAACTTGGTTTACAACATAGTTTGTTTCAACTTGGAACAATAGAAATTCAATCAACACTCACTATCTTCTTATTGTTGAACTTGAGATTTTGATCTACCTAAGCAAGTTATTCAATTGTCTTGGCTTGTGATGTTCAATTACATATTTTGTTAATGCTTTGTTGCTTGTATGTTTGATTACATTCTAGTTTGCCTAGTTAAACAAAAACCAACGACTATGTTTTGCCTAGCTATTAAACCTTCAAACAAGTAAATAGTTTTCACTTGAGCGAATTGAAAAGTACTCAGATTGATAAAATTTAACGTGAAGATAGTGTTGCATTTCACCGTCGTCAATAATGCGAGGGAATTGATTATGATGAGACATTTGCTCCAGTAGCCCGACTAGAAGCAATATGGTTGTTTCTCACATATGCTCCCCATAATGAGTTTTCAATCCTGCAGATGGACATGAAAAGTGTCTTTCTTAATGGTGAGCTCAAAGAAGAAGTGTATGTTGAGCAACCACCAGGTTTCGAACAAGAAAACCAAGTTTATAGGCTCAGGAAAGCCTTATATGGTTTGAAGCAGGCACCAAGGGCATGGTATAGAACCTTGTTTAAGTTCGTGCTGGATAATGGCTTCAAGAAAAGGAAGATTGATCAGACTCTCTTTCGCATCAAGGATGAAGGAAGCATACTACATGTGCAGATATATGTCGATGACATTATCTTTGGCACTAAGAATCTAATCTTGTGTGAAAAGTTTTCAGAGCTAATGCAAAGTAATTTCCAGATGAGCATGATGGGGAATATGTCCTATTTTCTCGGAGTCCAAGTTCAGCAATCGAGTGAAAGGATCTTTATACATCAGAGGAAGTATACAAGAGATCTCATTGCTAAGTATAGTCCAGAGAAGACGAAGAGCCTGAGGATTCCCATAAGCATGAGCTGCCAGATTTCCCTTGATGAAGGAGGAGAACCTGTGAATCCTACGTTGTACAGAGGTATTATCGGGTCCTTGCTTTATCTAACAGCTAGCAGACCAGACATTTCCTATGTCGTACGAGTTTGTGCAAGATATCAAGCAAATCCTAAGAAGTCTCATCTGGATACTGCTAAGAGGATAATCTGATACCTCAAGTGTACCGAAGGTCTAGGAATTTGGTATCCAAGGTCTGATGGGCTTGCACTCAGTGGTTATTCAGACTTGGACTTTGGAGGGTGCAAGATTGATCAGAAGATCACGAGTGGCACCTGCCAATTCCTTGGCCATAAGCTCATAAGTTGGTTTAGGAAGAAGCAGCACTCTGTGGCGACGTCTACAACAGAAGTAGAATATGTAGCAGCCGCAAGTTGTTGTGCGCAAGTGTTGTGGATTCGGCAGCAACTTCAAGATTATGATATCGCTCCAGAATGCGTGTCAATCTACTGCGACAACAACAATGCTAGGTGCATTACTAAGAATCTTGTTCATCATTCCAGGACGAAGAACATTGACATTCGACATCACTTCATAAGAGATCATCAAGAGAAGAAGGATATCGATGTTCAATATATATGCACAGAAGATTAGCTTGCAGATACCTTCACTAAGCCACTTGCGGAGGCCAGATTTAAAGAATTATGTCTGAAAATAGGCCTTAGGGAGTTAGAAAAGGATGGGGATGAATGAGTTCAAACTATCATTCTTTCTGGATTTCTTGGATATTTCTGGAGAAACGTATCCCAGCTTACGTTTTTGAAGTGCTAAAATTTTATTGTTGAGATATGGTTGCTAAGCTAAGCAAGTGGATGCTGAGTCCAAGCTCTCAATAGTTCCTAAGGAGTGTAATATTATAACAAGTGGATCAGACGTTTGCTAGAGTGTGAATGCTGAGTCCAAGCTCTCTGCATTTCGTCAGAATGCTACTACTTCCGTCCCGTCTGAATAGGCCCTTTTCATTTTGACACATTAATTTTGGAGCTAGTGTTTAGTAGCTAATTGTGGTTAATAATAAAATTGACAATCGTAATTAATTTATTTAAGTCTTAAATAAGTTAATTATGATTGCCAATTTTATTATTAACCACAATTAGCTACTAAATACTAGCTCCGAAAAGAATGTGTCAAAATGAAAAGGGTCTATTCTAACGGGACGGAGGGAGTGCTTTATAATATTTAACAAGTAGCAATAAGTGGTACAGACGGTTGCTAGAGATTGATTGCTGAGTCCATGTCGTCAGCAGTCAATATATGGATGCTAGTTGATTGCTGAGTCCAAGCTCTCAACAATCTCGGACTCTTGCTCAGAAAGTCAAAGCGCTAAGTTTTTTAATTTCAAATCCTCTAAGTGTATTTGACACGATGCATTTAATGTGTGCAACAAGCAGCAACGAACCAGGAGGTGACACGTCAAAAGCACTCGAGCATTTTGGGGCTTGGGACACCATACGAAGAGTCTCGGATCTCCTGAACCGTCGATTTGATTTCAAGCGGTGCTACCCCAACCGTCGGATCCATTACTCAGAAGGTATTTAAACGTCAAATTTGTAAACATTCTACACTTTCAATCTTTGAATCCCTAGATTTCTAAGCACTCATACATCCAAACTCTCTCAATATTCTCCCAAATCTCTCAAATATTAGTACCAACCCTGAATCCCCTGCTCAATCCCATATGTCTGATTCCTCTACTGAATCCCCCACTCATTCCCAAGCTTCTATTGTTGCTGCACCCCTTCATGAATAACATTTGCCTGAATTTACTTGGATTGTTAAGAAGGAAGATGTTGAGGATGAGATTCCTTATGCTCAACTGGTTGCGCTCGCGAGGAAAGAGGAGCAGTCCGTCCTTACAAACTCTCAGAGGAGGGCCGCACAGATTATGAAGGATCGTATTCTTTATACGCCACTTGGCGCTTCTCAATTTCCAATCTGGGTGATGGACTGCAAAGGAACAGGTAGTCGAATACCTGTCTGTTGAACAGTTGAGGTTTCACCCTCACATGGTTTTGGAGTTTTATGCGAGGGCTGTTATAGCCGAGGAAAATTAGAAGTCTTTTAAGACTTCTTTTTTTAGCACAATCATCAAGGTGAGTGCCAAGGTTCTGGCAAAGAAGTTGGGACTTTGCAACTCAGGAGAGCGTGTCGCATAAAGGCTCGATGGAATTTGTGGAGGAAGCCCGACCTAAGTAAGGACATTCCCTAGAAGGTAGCCACACCGATTAATCAGTTTCAGGAGGAGTACCGACTCCTGGCTGAACTTGTGATTAAAATGTTCCAATGCAACGCAGGGTCGTATTCAGAACTGTCTCCCAAGAAATACACTGTTATTAGTGTGTTGGTTGATGGGATCAAAGGAAATAGGGCGAAATTTTTCTTTGAACGGTGGTTGGATCACGCCAAGAAAAACATGAAGATCAAGAAGGAGGGGATCTTCACATCGAATGTGAACTTTGGGCTAAAGATAAGCAAGTTCATTAAGATGTACTTCAATAAGTCGAAGCTTGACAGGGGAGAGTCACTACTCCCTAATGATTTTATCTCGCAGACAAGGAAGAAGCCAGCTCCGAAGACCTTTATTGCCCACTCATGCTATAGGGGAAATCAAACATCGACCCCTATATCCCTACATCTCCTGATGATGTTCATCCAGCTGAGTTGGCAGTCCAATAGTTGGAGCATGCGATTACTCTAACTCCAGAGGAGATTGCTGTTGCTAGGAAGGCCGCAAAAACAGCAAGGTGCTTCCAGGACCTAGCTGATATAGAGAAGCTCGGAGAGCTTCCCACTGAGCAAATGGGTCCACTGGCTGCTGAGGTACAAAAAACAAAGAGATCAGATGACGCTGCACCTGAGAAGCCGCAGAGGAGAAGGCAACTTGTCAAGACCGCTGAGAAAGAAGCCTCTGAGAAAGCTGCCTCTGATAAGCCTTCATTTGCTGAAGCAACTGCTGAGGAACGAGAGCAAGTAACTCCTCTCTCTACTAAGCCATTTTCTGAAAGATTGAAGGTTGTAAGGGAGAAGAACAAGAAGAGAAAGAGGAATCAAAAGGAGAAAGAGAAGAAGGAATACAAGAAAGTGATGGTGAAGATCACTTTTAAGGCACGGGACGGAAATTTTTAGCAAGTGAAGGCCAGTGCTGACGAGCTAGCGGAGAAGAAGGTTGCTGACGAGCTAGCAGTAAAGGAAGCTGCTAAGTTGCTAGAGCGTGCAGCTCAGGAGGCTACTATGTTAGCAACAGAGCATGAAGCTCGTGAGGCTGCTAAACAGAAAGGGAAACAAGTTGTTCAAGTTCCCACCACCACCCATTTGCCAGAACACGATGCCTTGTCCGACAAGGACTTAAACACATTGTTGGAGGCAGGAGTATTTGACGCGCCAGAACGTCCTGAAGGATAGGGAAGCTTTGTCATCAGGGAGCCTGCTGTTGTGCAAGGCGTTAGCAATAGTGCTCCGCCTGAGGGACGTCAGGATATGGATATTGGAACTTCCAGATCAGGATAGAATGTTGAGCAAATTGCTAGCATTTCACAGAATACTGAGGAGAGGGCCAGCAGTGGAAGAGCAGAGGGTCCAAGTGCTGACGAGGAGCCTAGCACTTCTATTCCCTCATCTGCTGAGGCAATGCAAGCAGATGAACCAGATGAAGGTTTCTTGGCCTCATGCTATTCCGAGTCTGATTCCGATAGAGAATCTGAAGATGTTTATGATGCTAGATTCCTTAGGAAGATTCCAACAGGCACCAATGAGACGCTGCGAGTTCCCTTCAAATGACTCCCAGGGTGCAAATTCAAGACAAGGAGAGTAGCACAATGGTGTTCTCCCGTCTTTCTCGAGGAAGAGGTAAATTCAGACCTATTTTCTATGTTTTCTGAGATTGAGGAATTTGTTTTGGCTGAGGTAGAGCGACATATTGCAAACATCTTCAATGCTGAGTTGGATGAGACCACGAAGGAAGGAAAGGTGTTAGTAAGTGATTTCAGGCGATGGAAATTTTTTGATTACATTATGCACCAACTATGTTTTGAGGAGAGAATGCTGGTGATAACGACGAAGGGCCTCAACTTCTGGAGGAAGGAAGAGCAATGGGCAAATGATTGGATCGATCAGGTGCCAGGCACTAAGCAATTCTCTGATAAACAAGTCCTTGCTCGACTTCAAGCTATATGAGTCCTCCAGATTTTCTCTACTTCCCAATCTCTGCCGAAATCATCTTTTGCTCAAGATGGTCATTCGGATTCTCGAATTGAGCTCTCTAAGCGCCAGGCCAGAGCCGCTGCTCAATATCGCAGGCGTCAAGTAGAATATGAAAGTTAGAAGAAAGAGCGATTGCTGGCTAGGATGGCTGCTGCGCGAGAACAGAAGGAGCTAGAAAAGAATCAGTGCCGAGAGCTGACCACACTTTTTGACAACCAAGAGCAGATGATTTTCAATTTCCTAGAAGAAGACATTTTGGAAGTGACAAGAGCTGCACAAGCTGCTGAAATGCACGAAGCAAAGGCCACCCAACTTGCTAAGGCCTTGGAGGAGGTCTGGAACATGGAGTAGGCAGAGCGATTTGCAGAAGCAGTTCAGTACTTGGCGGCACAAATTGAAGAAGCAAATACTGCCGAACTTGCTAAGGCTCAGAACGAAGCCTGGAGCATAGAGGAGGCCGAGCTCATACACGAAGAAGCTATGTACATGGCGGCCCAAGGCAAAGTTGATATTCAAATGGAAGGAGCTGAGTTTGTTACAGGCGGCGAATTGGTGCTAGCAACTTCTTCCTTGGATGCCCTGCCTGTAAGTTTCGTAAGTTCAAATGAATTTCACTCATGTGTTCATGCCGCTGTTCAAGAACGGAGAAGAGGAAGCAAGAAGAAGATGAAATAGTAGCCAAAGAAGAAGAACGAAGACTAGCAGAAGAAGAATTTAAGAAGAAGGAGGTCGAACTCAAGTTGAGGAAACTTGAGATGGAGAATGATATGTCCGTAAAATGACCTTCATTTCGGTATGTGAATGTGCATGTTTGTGGTCATTTACTCTCATATCATATGTTTTCATTGTTCTTTTGTTGTGTTTTCGTGTTTTTGTGTTTGGAAAGGTGAAGGTTGAGTTTTGAGCATAAAACGACACTTTTGGTTGAGTTTTGGAGGCAAATCATCCGAGTTTGGAGTCAAAAAAGGATAGGCTTGCCTGAGCGGAGCAAAAAAGGGAATTTTCTGGAGTTCAAAGGTAGTGCTCGGCCGAGCCATGTGGACAGAGGGCTAGCTCGGCTGAGCAAAGCAGGGTCGATCACGATTCCCGACAGTTTTAATGGTTATTTAGCCATCCCGGGCGAGCCGTCTGAGGCTTAGGCAAGCCAAGGCCCTGTTTGCTCGCCTATAAAAGGGGGATTTTCGAGATTGAAGAGAACTTTTGCCCATTTTTCAAATAAACACTAGAGAAATTCTCTTCCAATCCATCTTCCATCCACTTCTCAACCACATTCAAGGAGATCTAGGCCACATTCCTCCACATTGTTGGAATTGTATACATAAAAGCATTATGATTGGTATATTGGGAAACATTATGTTTGATATACTGGTAATCATTAATGACTTACAATAAACAAATCCTATCTAAATTAACAATCATACGATGTGAACAAACACATCCAGTTATCTCGTCGATAGGGAGATCATACGGTGTCTAAGAGATTGATCACTGTAATTTCTACAGATTAATTATAGAAATAGTGGCAAATAAATTTGTAAACCCTAAGGTTATCGATCCAGGGGAATGAAGCAACGAAAAATCCTAAATACTAAATCAGACGTTCTTAAAATACAGGTTAGGAAAAGCAATTAAAAAGTTTTGGTTGTTTTGAAAATTGTAATACTTGCTAATGAAAATTAAACAGGAAATTATAAAGCTTTTGGATTCAAATAAGAGAAGCACAGATTCCAGCGATATCTACCTATCAAGTATGACATGGATGAATGAATTGATTAATTCCCAATTTTAATTCCTCTTCATAGTGAAACATCAGAAAAATATTATGAACTTCTTTGTTTGACAATTCATAAAGTAGATTAATTAATTACCTATCTCAGCTCGGTCTCAAGATAAATTAACTAACTCCAAAGATCTACAGATTTATCCCTACAATCAATCTCCTTCAGTTACGACAAGAAATCAGATTATATTGTGAAAATCTCTTTCCATTGAAAACTATCACAGTTACGTCTCAAGTAATCAACTAGATAATCCTAAGATGTGGCCAACAAACTCAAGATTAGGGATTAAGAACAGATTTCACAAACTACGAAGGGAAAGAGAAAATAATTCAATTAATCAAACATGTATACATTGATAATTCGAAACCCTAGAATCTGAGGAAGAGATTAGTTACACATATTCAGAGGAATATTCATCATAGAAAAATACAACCTGAATTGCATAGAAACTTGTATCTGAATGTCTTCCCACAAACTTCTGTCTTCAAACATAAACTCTAAAATTCTTGGAAATCTCTCTAAAAATTGAAATCTGGAATGAAGTATGATAAAAAGGTCAAAAGGTACGATTGGGTCCTCTGAAAAATTGAATTTACAAAGTTATATATAGAGGTGGAGGTGTATCAAATCAAATCTAGGGCTAAAGATATGGAAAATCTCGAATTCAGCCAATTTCCCGCGCCAGCAGGTCCACGTCGATCGTGGCATTTCGGCGTCGATCGCTGCTCCTGAAACATCTTCGTCGATCTACGAGCATTGGCAGCGATCGACGCGGCCTTTGCTTCCGTCGATCTTCCTTTTCCCCTCGTCGAGCACTGTGCCCTTCTTTGCCTCGTCTGCGCGGTCTCACGGTTTTGGCCATAACTTCCTCTTCCGAACTCCGATTGACCCGATTCCAGTTGCGTTGGAGAGCTAACTCAAAGCATCATCCATTTCCATGCGCCAATAGCCCGAATTCCTCTTGTGGAAAAACTCTTCACTGCTACTCTTACACGTCACTGCTTTCGGAACGGTTTTCTCGTGAGTTTAGGCCTAAAAACCTGCATAAACATCAAAACACACCTGAAACCACCTAATATTGACATCATGCATAAAATATATATATAAACTCAATAAAACTACATAAAATAGTATAAAAATAATATAGATAAGTGAGTGAAATAATTAACTTATCAAAGATCACAGAAGATCGTATAGATCGTTCGACCTAGCGAGATATAATCAGTTATCACAGCTGAGATAGTTTCTGGTTTGACTATCGGTTTTGCCTGCGGAACACAAGTCCATAAGTGGTTTATCTTAACTGCTTTGTGTGACGGGTACATCTCAATGTATTGATAGGATCAACAGTGAGATGAACCATTCTACTTGACATATGAATAATTAAAGATCTCGGTAACTTGCCTGTTTCATTTTGGGGCCATGCGTTACTAACAGCAGCGTACCTGCTGAACCTGTTACCTTCTAAGTTAGTTCCTAAGACACCTTCGGAACTCTAGCATGGGCGAAAGCCCAGTGTGTCAAAGATAAGAGTGTAGGGGTGTCCGACATATGTTTTGTCGATGAAACCTGATAAGTTAGAAGGTAGGTCCAAGCTAATGTTGTTCGGGGATACCCCAGACAAACGAAAGGTGGTTTCTGTCCTGAGGATCAGAAGATCGTTGTTAGCACCAACTCAAGATTCTTGGAGGACGAGTTTGTGAAAATCAACAAATCCAAAAGTGATATCATTCTCCAAGAAATTGGAGACGATGATACGCTTCCATTGGGAAAACCCCATGGCAGATTGAGTGTACCTCTCGAAGGTATGTGATATGTGTGTAAAATGACCTATTTTTTGATGTGTGAGCGTGCATGTTTGTGGCCATTTTACCCTCATATCTTATGTTTTCGTTATTCTTTTGTCTTGTTTTCGTTTTTTCGTGTTTAAAATGATGTAGGATACATTTTGAGCATAATATAACGTGTTTTGGGAAGTTTTGGAGGAGAATCGCCCGAGTTTGGAGTCCGAGGAGGTTAGGCTCGCCCGAGCGGAACAAAAGGAGGGTTTGAGAAGCTTGGAGGACTCGCCCGGCCGAGCAAAGCAGGCTCGGCCGAGCTGAGCCGGGCAGAGGCCTCGCTCGGCCAAGCAGTGCAGGATCGACCGAGCCTGGCTGACAGAGAGCAAGCTCGGTCGAGCGGTTCCGGCTCGGCCGAGCCAATGCACGCTTTCCAGATTGTTGTGGTTCCCAGGATGGCTCGGGCGAGCTTTGGTTGGCTCGGGCAATTCGAGGCCCTGCTAGCTCGTCTATAAAAGGGGGAAAATCTATTAAATGGAGGACATTTTGCCAAATTGAAGAATAACCGTCACTAACTTCCATCTAGATTCATCTCTACACTTTCTTCCCCACTTGAATCAAGGAGAACCAAGGATCATTCCATCAACTTGGTGACAATTGAAGAGGGAGATTAGGTGGATTGGATTCAACGAAGGCAATCATAGAAGATCAATTTTGACCTTGAAGCTTTGTAATGTCAATTCTTATCTTTCAACTTGTATTGCTTCAAGTTCAAGGTATGAGGAGCTAAATTCCTAAGTGAGTGTTGTAATATGGATATTGAGATGGATTAAACCTTCTATGCTTGTTTACTTTTCTATGAAGTCTTGATTTGCACTTGAGCTTGTTCATACCTAAAAGATGTAGGTAATAGCCAATCTATAGGTAGTTGATGTGACCATTGCAGCCAATATGCGGACAGAAACGTCGTGATAAGTGCTTAATCATATAGTTTTAGTTCCAATCCATGTGCGGAGCTAGGATTATGGGGCAATAATCTACGGTCGGTTAGGAGTGAGTTAGGGATCGATAACGTAGCTGTTTGAGATCTCTAATTTCATCAACGGACAATTCACCGGTACAAAGGGTATTGACTAGGATAGTGTCGATTGCTCAACCTAATAGAGATTAAAATTGTTTACAACATAGCTCAGTTTAATTTGGCTCAATTGAAGTTTACAAACACTCACTTCATTCTAAGATTGTTGGACTTGTTACTCTAATCTACCCAAACATTTGATAGAAGTGAGTGATTGGTGAATTTATCAAATTATTGAATGATTGATTGTATGCATTGTGTAGTTTAGTTTGCAATTTATAACTAGATAGATAAAGAAAACCAACGGCAATTATATTGCCTTGCTATTGATACATCTTTTTACGAGTAAATAGTTTCCACGAGAGCGAATAGAAAAGATCTCGGATTGATAATTTGATGTGAAAATTGTGTGTCACTTCATACGACGGTCACGTTTTTTGGCGTCGTTGTCGGGGAATCTTTTAGTAGGTTTTGTGGAATTATTGAAAGTTGAAGTGTGGTATGCTAGGTGTTTGAGGAAATGCTTGTGTGAATATTCTTACTAACATTGTTTTGTTGTTATTTGTGTTTGTTTGTTTTTGTTAGATTGTTTACTTGTAATTGGTTTTGTTGATTTTTCTTAGGTAGTTTATGATCACTCGATCAAAGGCTAGAGAGCTTGAGGCAAGGAAACTACAAGAAAGAAGAGCACATATTCAAATTGATTTTGAGATGGCTAATCATGGGGAAGACACGGTTAGGATAGAAGAGTTGGAAAGGCAATTCAAGTTGATGAAAGCCATGATCAATGAGAGGAATGGTCCGAGGAGACCATTACAAAATCTTTTTCGACCTCAAGGTGAACCGTTAACAGGAGATTTTGGGTTAGGAGTAAATGCTACGCAATTTGAGATAAAGCCACAGTTGGTCCAAATGATACAAAACAATCAATTTTAGGGGCATGTAACTGAGGATCCAAATGTTCATATATCTCGATTTTTGGAGATTACGGATACTATAAAGATCAACCAAGTGCCTCAAGATCAAATACGGCTGCGATTATTCTCATTCTCTTTGAGAGATGGTGCTAGAAAATTGTTGAATGTTTGATTGAATGCAATTTGTAGTTTAGTTTGCAAATCATAGCTAGATAGATTAAGAAAATCAACTACTATTGTATTGCCTAGCTATTGATGCATCTTCTTACGAGTAAATAGTTTCCACGATAGAGAATAGAAAAGATCTCGGATTGATAATTTGACGTGAGAATTGTGTGTCACTTCACACGACGGTCAGTATGGAACCAATTGCACGGTCGCCAGTGCAAGGATTTTATCCACAAGTAACTGCACCAACTGCTGACGCAGTACTAGTGCTCCGTCGTAGTGGGAGGGTACCTCACCTACCCGAGCGGTATATGTTCGTGGGACAGTCTTTGGACTTGATCCTAGAAGACTGACTAGATGATACCGACCCATGGACATACGACGAAGCAGTAAATGACAAAGATGCGGAAAAATGGCATAAAGCCATGGATACAGAAATTGAATCAATTACCTCTATGGATGTATACCAGAAGTCTGCGCTACCAGATGGCTTTCGGGCCCTAGTTTGCAAATGGGTATACAAACGGAAGAAATGTTCGAAAGGAGAAATAACAGCTTTTAAAGCAAGGTTGTGGCAAAGGGTTATAGTCAAAAGGAGGGCATTGACTATGACGAGACCTTCTCACCGTTAGCCATGCTCAAATCCATTCGAATTCTTCTATCCATAACAGCACATATGGACCTAGAGATTTGGCAGATGGATGTCAAAACTGCGTTTTTAAACGGGTACCTTGAGGAAGGTCGTGACATCTATATGCAGCAGCCAGAGGGTTATGTGAAGGATGGTGAAGAGCATCTTGTCTGGAAGCTAAAGAAGTCCTTGTATGGACTTAAACAAGCTTCACGGTCATGGAACAAATATTTTGATGATGTGATTAAATTCTAAGGATTTTCACATTGCGAAACCGAAAGTTGTGTGTACCGATTATACGTCAGCAGAAGCGTGGTATTTCTTGCACTTTATGTAGATGTCATTCTTCTACTCGGCAACGATGTGAAGGTGTTGTCAGACATAAAGAGATGGTTATCCGAACAGTTTCAAATGAAGGACCTAGGAGATGCTGCATACATCTTTGGGATTAAAGTCTTGCGTGATCGGAAGAAGAGGATGTTAAGCTTGTCTCAGGCCGCTTATATTGATACTGTAATTGCTCATTTTAGCATGCAAAACGCAAAGAAAGGATTGCTACCTTTCAGACATGGTGTTCCTCTGTCTAAGGCACAATGCCCTGCAACAGAAAAGGAGAAGAATGAGATGGTTAAAGTACCATTTGCTTTGGCAGTGAGAAGTCTCATGTATGCAATGCTATGTACGAGGTCAGATATCTGTTATGCCGTGGGCATGGTGTCTAGATATCAATCTAACCCTGGACAGGCGCACTGGACTGTTGTCAAACATATTCTCAAGTATCTGAAAAGAACTCGAGACTATTGTCTTGTTTATCAATGTGAGAATTTGTACCTTATGGGTTATACGGATTCGGATTTCCAGGCGGATCAGGATAAGAAGAGATCGACCTCGGGCTATGTGTTCACCTTGGGAGGTTGAGCTGTATCATAGAGGAGTGCGAAACAGAAATCTATTGCGGACTCCACCATGGAAGCTGAGTATGTGTCAGCTTCAGAAGCTTCTAAAGAAGCAGCATGGCTCCGGAACTACCTCCAAGAGTTAGATATTGTTCTGAGTTTGCCCAAGACTATCACGGTATATTGTGATAATGTTGGTGCAGTAGCAAACTCTAAGTAACCAAGAACTCACAAGGCATCAAAGCACATAGAGAGAAAGTACCACATCATGCGAGAAATCGTAGCGAGGGGCGATGTACTAATAGAGAAGATTGACACGAAGGATAATCTAGCAGATCCATTTACAAAGGGCTTACCACAGAAGGCATACGAGGGTCACGTTCGTAGCCTAGGACTGAGGTAGATGCCAGCCACCTAATGACCAAATGTAATAGCTAGATTAAAATAGACAAGTGTTATACTCTGGAGAGTAATGGTATAATACTTTGAATATAAGTGGGAGATTGTTGGAATTGTATACATAAAAGCATTATGATTGGTATATTGGGAAACGTTATGTTTGATATACTGGTAATCAATAATGACTAACAATAAACAACTCCTGCCTGAATTACCAATCATACGATGCGAACAAACACATCCAGTTATCTCGTCGATAGGGAGATCATAGGGTGTGTGAGAGATCATAGAAGATCGTATAGATCGTTCGACCTAGCGAGATATAAACAGTTATCACAGCTGAGACAGTTTCTGGTTTGGTTGTCGGTTTAAGCTGCAGCACACAAGTGCATAAGTGGTTTATCTTGACTGCTTTGTGTGACCAGTACATCTCAATGTATTAATAGGATCAACAGTGAGATGAACCATTCTACTTGACATATGAATTAGTAAAGATCTCGGTTACTTGGTCGGATCTAAAGTCTATTGAAAGTTGAGGGGCACACTTGGGTTGACTGTCACTTTGACTTGCTATGGTGGAGAGTCTTACATGTACTCGTATATCTGCATCTTGGGTGATGGCAGTTTGTGTGGGGTTTCCTCAGGCTGGATTTAGATAACCATATCCATTTCAGGATGGTGACATTCCCTGAGAAGCTCACGAGGTTCGTTATGCTACGTCCTGCAGGCTGAATCATTGATTCAAGAATAACCGATAAGGGTTGAGTGGTACTACTCAGGAATAATAAGAGATTAATTAATTATAGCTAATTGTCATACGCTGAATTAATTAATCAATGTATGAAACCTTAAATATGGGGATTAACCAAGTCAATGCAACCCGTTCCTAATAACGTGGTAATAAAGGGGTAGGTCAGCATTAATTCTCTGGTGGCATGAATTAATGTTTATTAATTAATTATGTTCTGGGTTGAACATGGAATTAATTAATAGGTGGCCAACTTTATTATTTGCATTTGATCCCTGGTCTGGCCCAACATTGCTCAGGGCCTATTAGGGTTTATTAAACCCTAATAGCCCATTCTCCAGATCT
This sequence comes from Plectranthus barbatus, assembly GCA_026898455.1. Lineage (NCBI taxonomy): Eukaryota > Viridiplantae > Streptophyta > Magnoliopsida > Lamiales > Lamiaceae > Plectranthus > Plectranthus barbatus. The sequence continues at coordinate 502,810 of JAPKLW010000205.1, forward strand.
ATATGAACAGATAAATCTCTCATTTTCCCACATAAGTTTGAAGTTTCAAAATCGGAAACCCTAGAGAGATTGAGAGAAAGTGGGCGGCTGTAGATCCGGTAACGTATCCTCTCCAGATTTCTGGATCGAGCAAGGGAACAGATCAGAAGATCAGATCTGTTGGAACAAGTCTCTGTCATCGATCTAGATCTGTAGATCAGCCGCTGGAGTTAAGGTATTTCGTAGATCCATCGCTTTGCAATTAATTTTGCAGGAGCATGCTTAGGTTCGCCTGATTTATTTAATTTATATTTATTTTCAATCCTAAGAACGATCCTTGGCAAATTAAAGTGGCAATTCGTGTTGTCTATTGTAGACTCAAATCCTACAAACATTTGGTGAAGATCAAGGAAGACCAACGGATAGATTGAGGACAAGGAATACAATTGAGGAAGATCTATATTTTACCTTTATTTTGTAATGGATTCTCTTACTCTTTCTATTATATTGAACGATATTGAAGGTATGAGGAGCTAAACCTTTATGTGAGTGTTGTTTGAATGGATGATTTGTGATATTGAGATTGAATGTTGATTGTTTACTTTTCTTTTAAAGCTTGAATTGCACTAGATCTTAATCCTTACCATCTATGTGTAGGTAATAGCCAACCTAGGAGGTATTTGATGTGAACACTGCAGCCAACACACGGGTGGAATCATCGTCAATAGTCTATATTCATACGATTCAAGATCCAATCCCTGTGCAGAGATAGATCGTAGGGCAATAATCTACGTTCTCGAAGGAGTGGTCTAGGATTTGATAACGTGATTGTTTGATAGTTCTAGTATCATCAATGGTTGGCTCACCGTGACAAGGGGTTGACCAATTGAGGGTGGATTGCTTAATCTTCTAGGGATTAAATAGGTTTACAACACGATTTGATCTCAATTGAGCACCTTAGACATTCTTACAACACTCAGACTTGTCTCATTGTTGCACTTGATACTCTTTCTACAAAAGTTGAGAGAATTATTTGATTTGGTTATTGAATTAGTTTGAACATGATTGGAAATGTGCTTTATTTCATTTATGTTTAGTTTAGCTATGATTTTGCGTAGATAATTGACAAATAACGACAAAAGCCTTGCCTAGCTATAAACTTCTAAGCAAGTAAATGGTAGTCTATAAGGGCGAATCAAAAGGACCTTGGATTGAAAATTTGACTTGGTTTGTGTGTTGAATTACACGTGCATCAAGTTTTTGGTGTCGTTGCCGAGGATTCTCTTGAGTAGGGTTATAGATATTGTTGAAAGTTTGGAGAGTTGTATGCTAGGTGTTTGATTAATTGCTTGTGTGAATATTGTTTTTAGCTCTTGTTTGAATATTGTTCTTATTTTGTTTGTTTGATTTGTGTTGGTTTGGTAATTGGTTCTTGTGGAAGTTGTAGGTCTAAAGCTCGGGAGCTTAAAGAAAGGAAGTTTCGTCAAAGAAGAGATAATATTGAAGTTGAGTTTGAGATGGATCACCGTGGTGAGGATACGGTTAGAATAGAAAAGTTGGAGAGGCAGCTTGAATTAATGAAAGCAATGATGAATGAGAGGAACGGACCATAGAGACCATTACAAAACTTGTTTTGACCGCAAGGGGGACCGACAACCGAAGCATTCTGGTTAGGAGTGATTGCCACGCAGTTTGAAATCAAGCCATAGTTGGTACAAATGATTCAAAATAACCAATTCGGTGGGCATATAACCGAGGATCCTAATATCCACATCTCTATGTTCTTGGAGTTCACGGATATGATCAAAATCAATCAAGTGCCCCAAGATCAAATTAGATTGCGGTTATTTTCATTTTCCTTGGGAGATGGAGCTCAAAGTTGGTTTGAAGGGTTAGATAAATCCAACATTGATACATGGGAGGAACTTCGAGAGAAGTTCTTGTTCAAGTTCTTTCCATCAAGTTTAACGATGAAGAGAAGAACCGATATAACGTCTTTTGGGCAAAGATATGATGAACCGCTCTATGAAGCATGGAATCGGTTCCGTGAGCTTCTTCGAAAATGTCCTACGCATGGTCTCTCCCGTGGTCAACAAATTTTCCAATTTTGTGGAGGTTTAGACTATGAGTCGAAGATGTTGTTGGATGCATCATCGTGAGGAGTGTTTCTTGATTTAGAAGAAGAGGAAGCATGGAGATTGATTAGTGGATAGCTGCTAATAGTAGTCAAAGGTCAAGAGGAAGAATGGAATATAAGACAGTGAAGATGGTGAGAGAAAGGAGTGAGATAGAAATCTTACGAGATCAAATGGTTTCAATGCAAGAAAAAATGGAGAGGTTAACGTGTGAGCTAGAAAGAAAGAAAGGATGCCGGAAGTAAAAGAAGACATCGAGAGGAAGTGTGAGGAAAATGAGGACTTATTGGAAGACATCAAGTCACATGTATCTTGTATAGTACATCAGTTGAAAAGAAAGGAAGAAAATATGTGTGAAGGGGCATGTGGAGCCATAACAACTAGAAGTGGGTATGCATATGAAGGACCAAAGCAAGGGGCACATGAAGGTGAAAAGGAGAAGACCAATGGAGGAAGTAGGAAGAATATTACATTCAAAGAAAAAGAAGAAGTTATACCAAAGGTAGTAAAGGAACAAGAAGTAACGGTGGATAAGCCTTCGGGGAAAGAATCTATTCCTCCTATTCCCTACCCTCAACGGTTTGAGAAGAGTAGGAAGAATAAGAAATTTGCTCGATTTCTTGAACACATGAGCAAGACACAAATAAATCTTCCTTTATTAGAGGTTCTACAAGAGATGCCGGGGTATATTAAGATGTTGAAAGAAATGTTTACTCAAAAGAGGAAATACGACATTGGAGATTATGAGATGGTTACTCTTTTTTAGGAATGTAGTGTTGTGATTCAAAGGAAGATTCCATTCAAAAGGCAAGATCCGGGAAGCTTCACTATTTTATATATAATTTGTGGAACTGAAGTAACACGGGCTTTGTGTGATTCGGGAGCTAGCATTAATTTAATGTCTTTATCCTTGTTCAAGAAGTTGGAAATAGGGGAGATTAAGCCAACATAGATGACACTTTAAATGGCAGACCGATCTTTATCTTACCCAAAAGGAATTGTGGAAGATGTTTTGGTCAAAGTGCGAGACTTTATATTTCCGGCTGATTTTGTAGTACTTGACATGGAAGATGATGGAGATGTCCCTTTGATTTTAGGATGAACGTTCTTGTATACTGGTGGAGCATTGTTTAACATGAAACATGGTCAGTTAACTTTTCAGTTTGGTGGATGAAAGATTACTTTCTCTTTCCCGGAAGCTATGAAGAGAAGTATGGAGGACGAGAACGAGGAGAATTGTAATTTGGTGAAAATTGTGCAACGTCCGAATCTTGAGAAAGGAGAAGGACGTGAGCCATTAGAAGATGTATTACAACACTCTTACTATATGGAGAATTTGGTTGAAGACAAAAGAAGAGGAAGATGAAGCTAAACAAAAGAAGTTAGAGATGAAGAATAAAGCACCGGAGGTGGAATTGAAGAAGCTACCGGATCATTTAAAGAACGCTTTCTTAGGTGAAAATGAGACATATGAGGCAATTATTTCAACCAGATTATCGAGGTGTGAAGTTGAGAAATTGTTTCAGGTGTTGAGGATTCATAGGTCGGCCATTGGGTGGCAACTTTCCGACATTAAAGGAATAAGCCCAGCCATTTGCATGCACAAGATACTTTTGGAAGAAACATGCAAGCCTAAACGACAACCTCAAAGGAGGTTGAATCCCAAGATGCAAGAGGTGGTAAAGAAAGAGGTGCTCAAATTGCTTGATAATAATATCATCTATGCTCCGAGTGATAGTGAGTTGGTAAGTCCCACACACATGGTGCCAAAGAAAGGGGGATTCGAAAAGGTAGTAAAGGAAAATGGAGAAGAAGTAATGGTGAGACCAACAAAAGGGTGGCGGTTTTGTATTGATTATCGTGCTTTGAACTTAGCTACTGGCAAAGATCATTTTCCTTTACCATTTATTGACCAAGTGCTTGATCGACTTTCAGGGCATTCTCACTATTGTTTCTTGGATGGATGTAGACCTGCTCCTCTGCCTTTTCTGAATCACTACCATGCTTGCAGGGGTAGTTTGCACTTGTGTCAGACGCCAAAGAACGTTGTACTCCATTCATAACTGAGTGTATCTTCATCTCTTATCATTGACTCTTTAATGTTCTTTTATGACTGATCGGCATCTTGATTTTCGCATTGAAAAACTGTCTGCACAGTTTTTTGTGTCCATTATTTTGCACAGTTTTGCTTGTCCATTATCCTTTGCAGTTTTCTGATCTGGGACGGCTTCCACTTCAAAAACTGTTCCACAGTTTTTGACAATTTTCTTCTCCTAGACTATTACAACTCGATAATCCTATAAAAAGATTACATGAGGTAATAACTCTAAGGCCTAGACTTTGGTATACAGTTTTGACGCATCAAAACAACAATTTAAAGGAGGGATTTCTAAATTCATACCTAACAATTTTCCCCTTTTTGATGTTGTCAAAACCATACCTTCTAAGTTGGAAATAAGATGCAGTTGCTCTGATTTTACAAACATTTAAAATCTAATCACTACACAGAATTGTGCTTCATCTATACTCGATCTACTCTAATTGATCTTCCCCCTGAATGGGATAGATATTTCTCGATTAACTTAATCAGTTTAGAGCAATAGAAAATGCTGATCACACTGGAATATGTGAATTCAGCTCAATATAAAGGTAAGAGACAATGAGTAGTTGTCTTCAAACCAACAATTTTAGTCCTTTCATTATATGTGATCGTTACAGGTACATGAAAATTTAAAAGCTATAGTAAAGGAAGATTCAAAACAATTCAGAACAGGCTAGTTACGCCTGAGATTTGTCCTTGTCCTTGTCCTTATCTTTGTTTGAAGAGTATGCGTCTTTTGGCTTTGAAATAGCAGCAGAGGTCGAGGGTCCAACTTGCGTGGCAAAGCTCTTAGCTATATCCATCATACTTTCATTTCCTGCTCTCTGGGCAGCTGCATTCTCTCCATTTGCAATCTGATCTACTCGTTTTGTCTCTCCATCAATTGTAACTGCAACTTCACTAGCTCAACTCTCCTCTCTTCCCCCTTTTTGACAAAATCAAAATTGTAAGGATCTGTTGATTCATTTCTTGTCTCAAAACATCAGGGGTTAGATGAGGTGCAGTCACAGAGATGGGGTTGGGAGACAATGGTCTTTCAGACACGATGAGTGCCCCAGAATCTCCGCCGGTTTGGCTCTGAGGTGTAACAGTAATCAGCTCTAGTTGAAGATGAGCTCTGCTGGTTGCTTCATCTTCCTCTTTTTGCTTTGATGCTGCTGCTGCTGGCTCATTTCTTGCCTTCTCGGCAGCGTTCTCTTCTTCCCTTCTTTTTCTCTCAGCAGTTGTTGCTTCTTCTTCTTTCCTTCTCAGTTCAGCTGTTGCTGCTTCTTCTTGTCTCTTTTGTTCTGCCTCAAGTCTTCTTTGCTCATCTACGCGGTGTAACCTTTGAATTTCTTCCTCTTCTTCGCGAAATTTCTAAGCTTTTGTGACGGAATACTCTTGAGAAGATTTGATTCGGATTAAATGCTGAAACTATTGTTGGAGAAGAAATTTCACTTGTAATTTAGGAACGAGCTGGACTACTTTCTCGGTAGTTTCTGCAAGAGTTATCGCACAAGAGAGTAAGATTTCTTGAGCGAGGGCCTCGTCATCGACTTTTCTTAACTATTTTCGGTCTTCTTTTCCAATATCTCAAGCTCCCCGCTCTTCTGCTTCCTTCAACTGAGATAGAATCATTTTGTATTATTTATCTTTGACAGCTGCATTAAGTTGCACAAGTCGTGATGCATCCAAATTTCAACTTTTTCTAAAAAACTTTTCTTGTACAATTTTTGTTGATGTACTATACTCCTTTTTGAATAAAATTGAATTGTTCCTTCTTTCCAATCTTGAGTTAGTTCCTGATAACGCAACTTTCTTAACTGTACATGTCATACAGTTTGTCATGGCGCAGTTTTGTGAACTCTCAGCGTCTGAACTCCTTCCCAAGGAATTGATGTGGGATTTGGGAGATCGTAACCGTACATCCGCGGTTTTACTATTCACTGAGTCTACACCCTAAGCCTTCTGTCTTCTTTGCTTTCATGTTCATTCAGGAGTGGTGCGATCCAGTAGTTGGCATGTAATTTTGACTCATCTGTTTTTGGCTCTAAGCTGCGAGGAGTCGTGTCCTTCATTAAATTGATTTGCCACCTTTTCGATTGCCGCACAGAAATCTCCTATTAATACCTTTTTCACGAAGCAATATATGTCACCTCATATTAGCATTTGCTTCTTCGCTTCATGCATTATCTTTGAATAAAATGAATTCTTCACCTAACATTGTGGAAGAATTTGCAAGGATCTCAATCCAAAGGAACAAGATTCTTGATTTATGTGGGTTCCATCAACAAAACTGGAGAACTCCTATCGTCTTTGAGGAGGTGATGGAAAAACTGCAGGCCAACGGTCTTGAATCCTTTGTGATCAAGGAGCCCCATTCCTTCCACAATGATCTATTGAAGGTGTTTCCCTACAATTCCACTGTCACAGAGAAAGAGATCTACTTCAATCTTAATGGGGAGGAATTCTTTTTGTCTACTGACTATCTCGTTGTCAAATTCGGGCTTAGACGTAATGGCATCCCGATTATGGACTATCTCAAGGATGAAATGGCGCCTGAGTAGTCGGCGTGGCAGCAGTGGAGGGTAGCAAATATCGGGATCCATCCAACTATAACTAGCGAGTTCCTCAAGCCGCGCTATAGAGCGACTTTTGACATCATTAACCAAATGGTGGTTTGCAACACCCTTCTGGATACAGACTTTTCGCCGCTAGTCTCGAAAGCAATGATGGAATTTTAGGACCCGACTGAAGTAGACTGGGCAGCTTTCATCTTTGACTGCCTGATGAAGGCCTTTCAGAGTCTGCTTGAGGTCACCTTCCCATATGGCATGCAACAGAGCTGGCTCATTGAGAAGAGGGTCCTCCTCTTTACTGAAGTTAGACAGAACCTTGTTTCCATTGACTACTATCCATCAAGGTGTATTCCACCCGCTTGTTGTAAATGTAGATTCCTTTTGCTTTGCTTTGACATTGTATCGTCATCATTTTCTGATGAATGTGAATAGTTCTCCTTTGTGGTTTTACTAATAAGCAAACTGTCTTTATAATAGACTGCAACTGACTTAATTAATTAGATAAATAGTATTGCACGCTCAGTTTTATAGAATTGCACCGATCAATTCCTGTGTCCTTTCTTTCATCCCTCTGTAGAAGATATGGGCTTGCTCTTCAGTGTCAACTCCATGGCCCGGGCAACTCATCAAAAGCTCATAAATCTGCTCCATGCCTCGAACAAGGACTCATCTACCTTCTGGTTGAATTGCATGGTCTCCATCTTTTTCTGTATGATTACCGAAGGTGGGAAGAAAGCTGCAAGGAACTCTGCTAAGAAATGTGCCCATGTGCTGATGCATCTGCAGTATAGGGTTGTAAACTACGTCCTTGCCTGATCCCGAAGTGAGAAAGGGAACAGATGCCGACGAATCACATCCTGGGTCACTCCATTCTTCTTCACGGTCTCGCACACCTCCACAAACATCCTGAGGTGTGTGTAGGGATCTTCCACTGCTAGGCCACCAAATTGGTTCTGTTGAACCATCTGAATCAGACCCGTTTTGAGTTCAAAGTTATTGGCATTGATACCAATAACCAATCCCTCATTATCGGGTTGTGGTATATACCTCCTTGCCATGGCGTTTGGATCCTCATCGTCGGAGTTCTCTTTCCCACTCTCTTTCTCTTCTTTGAGCCCCAAGCCTGTCTACTTCTCTTTCAACCATCAATTGCTGGATGGCTTCCTTCATGAGGGCATTTTGTTGAGTTATGAGTTATGTATCGGGATCCTCCAAGGGCGGCATAGAATGGTCCTCCTCATCACTTGGGTTGTTGTGTTGAGCCATGTTGGTGGGTGTGCTTTGTTTTTCTTTGCTTCTCCTCCTCCGGACTGTGGCCTCAATTTTTGGATAAAAAACTTCAAGTGGTTTTCCCCGAGTCCTTGTGTTCATGAACCTTGAGAAAAGAAAACAGGTCTAGAGATTAACCTTTGTGTCGATCGACAAGGGCTCTATCGATTTACACAAGTGCTGCGGCTGTGTCGATTGATACAGACACCGAACCCTGAAAACTCACACACACACGAAACAAAAAAATTAAAACAAAAATAAAAAAACTCAATCCAACAAATTTAAAAAAACTAATGTCAAGATAGAATCTAACAGTCCCTGGCAACGGCGCCAATTTGATGACTGTAAAATACAGCGGCAAATAAATTTGTAATTTTCACCCAAAGGTCGTCGAACCCACAGGGACTGTGTAATGAAACTACCTCAACTACTAGCTATAGTTCTTAAACTATAGTAGTTTGAGTAAAATTGAAAAGGGATTTTTTATTTTGAAAAGTAAAGAAAATAGTGTATAAAATTAAATGTTTGATTGAAAAAGCAATATATAAAGATACAAATTCTAAGGCAGATAATCTAATCATCAGCATGCAAATTCATCAACTCAGCATTGGGGAAAATCAGATTTTGGTGAATTAAATTCCTTGGTCAAGTAATTAAACCCTAGATTACTAAATTGTGACTATCTCCTCTTGGTGTCAAGAACACAAAATTAGTCAATATCAATAATTATCTAATTAAACCCCACACTTGATTCTTTTTTTTGAGACAGAAAACAAATATATATTTAATTTCCTCTTCCTATTACCAATTTTCAACTCTCGGTCTTTCAATTGATAACTACAAACCTAGATTCAAATTCATCACTCGATCCTTCTTTAAATCTAGATTTGATTAATTAAGCTCAGGAAATTAAACCAAGTTATTAAATTGATATATTCAAACATGCATCAGAAAAGAATATTGAAAGCCCTAGAACCTGCTAGGGTTTTCTAGCCACAATTATTAATTACCTAACAAGAACAATAGGAACCTTGTAAAAAATCCAGTGTTATAAAATCCTCATGTAAAACAAAGACTATTTTCGTGCACTAATGAGTTCTCTATTTATAGAGGATCCAAAATATCTAAACTAGGTATTGGGCTAAACTAACAAATGTAACCAAAACAGGCCAATTTTCCATCTCACGTTTCTCTGTCGATCGACACAGAGTGTGTCGATCGACACACCTGCAAGTTGACATCCAAACAATTGTCTTCATTTCGATCCACCTACTTGGCCTTCATGTCGGTCGATATAGAGGTCCTGCTTTAGGATTTCGGCACGTCTTCCAACTTGGTCGACTTCCCGTGTGTCAATCGAAGTAGCAACTCTGTTCTTGACGGCTCTTTTTATCATTTGACCGCTTTTAAGCCTAAAATACCTGCAAAACTCTCCATCAAGAGCATTGTATCATCTAAAGTAGACTCATGCACAGAAATAACTAAAAACCTAAACTAGTTAAAATAGAACAATAGAGAAAAACATGGATAAGTGAGTACAAATATGAGCTTATCAGAAGACTCACCTTTTTACTTAAGATATGAGTTTTGGCATCAAAATCAGTCATTTCATTTAGGGATTCATCCCCAAGGAGAAGCTATACAAAAGAGAGGGTTTGCTGCGAACAGACAACATGCCACCCACCCGAAAACAACAACCTCCGAAGGATACTAAGAGACCAAGGTTTTCCCACTGTTATTCCGCTGACGGGATAGGAGATCGAGGAAGAGAGAAAGAAGTCTGAGGCAGAGTCCTTATTCATGGAGATGAAGAATCTGTTGGAGCTTACGATGTTTGATCCTGCAATGAAGCCACTTCCGAAGAAAAAACCAACTTTGGTGAACCTGCAGCAAAGGAAAAGATAGAAGGTTGCTGGTGCTGAGGGAGAAGCAAAGTAGAAGAGCAAGAGTGATATTTTCTTAGGATCAACCATTCAGGTCCAGGTGCCAATTGTTGATACAATCCTCCCAATCCCTGACGTTGTTGCAAATCCACAAGGCCCTCCTGTTGGCACAATGATATGTGCGTAAAATGACCTATATTTCGATGTGTGAGCGTGCATGTTTGTGGCCATTTTACTCTCATATCATATGTTTTTGTTGTTCTTTTGTTATGTTTTCGTGTTTTTGTGTTATGGATGGTGTAGGTTAAGTTTTGAGCATAAAGCAGCATTTTTGGCTTAGTTTTGGAGGAAAATCGCCCGAGCAAGAAATCAAAGGAGGCCAGGCTCGACCACGCAGAGCACAAAACAGAGCAATCCGGTCTTCAAAGGGCAGGCTAGGCCAAGCTGAGCCTGGCTCGGTCGAGCCATGACGGACAGAGAGCTTGCTGGGTTGGTCCTGCAGTGCTCGGTCGAGCCAAAGTGGGATTTTTGGCGGTTTGGCGGTTTTCAAGCTATCCCGAGCGAGCCGATTTTGGCTCGGGCGATCCGAGGCTCTGTTTGCTCGTCTATAAAAGGGGGAATTTCGAGTTTTTAGAGAACTTTTGCAAAAATTTTATTAGATCAAGTTAGAAATTCTCCTAAATTCCATCTTCCATCCTCATTCCATTCTAATCCTAGTAAATCAAGAGGAAGATCTACAACAAATTGGTGGAGATTAGAGAAGAGCAAGGGTAGATCAAGTGCAAGGGCAACAATTGGGGAAGAAATCAATTTACCTTTCAAGTTTGTAATGGATTATCTTTCATTTTATCTTGTATTGAACAAATTGGAAGGTATGGAGAACTAAATTCCTTGTGAGTGTTGTTTTGATTGATAATGTGTAAAATTGAGATTGAATGTTGAATGTTTACCTTCTTATGAGAGATTGAATCACACTAGATCTTATTCCCAATCACCTAGGTGTAGGTAATGATGGGTTTTGTATACTGAAAGCATTTATTACAATGAGTATACAACGGTTTATTTCTCCTATCTATCAAACAAGCTTACATGTATGTAACAATGGTATACTCTTGTCTCACCGGTAGGGACGATCATACGGCATGTAGTAGATCACGAAAGACAGTATGATCACTTGACCTAGTGAGAGATAAACCTGATCACAACCGAGACAGCGTATGAGGATATGTCTGTCCGGATGGCTGCGACATTGTTGGAATAAGTAGTCTTTCTTGGTTACTTGACATGCTGGTACGCAAGGGTGGCATATTGATGGACCGAGTGAGATGTATTCGACTATCTGACATCAGTGAATACAAGATCTCGTTCTTGATTGAGTCCAAACCCTAACGAAGGTTCAGGGGTTTGCACGGATTAATTGTTGCTTTGAATTGTCATAGTGGAGAGCCTAAGTAACGTGCTCGTATATCTGCATCTTAGGTAACAGCAGTTCGTGTAGTACAACCTAAGACTGGGTTTGGGTAACCATATCCGAGTAATAGGATGGGGACATTCCCTGAGGAGCTCAATGACATTCATCGTGCCAAAGTCCTGCAGGCTGATTAAGTTCAGGCACGAGTGATAAGGATTGAGTGGTGCTACTCCGGAATAATAAGATATTAATTAATTTTAGATAGAGCTTGTCAAAAGCTCCGATTAATTAATGAATGTTCGGTAACCTTAAATAAGGGGATTCTCAATTAATGCAGCCCGTTCTCATAATGTGGTAATAAAGGGGTAGGTCAGTATTAATTCTGTGGTGAAAAAGAATTAATATTAATTAATTAATTGTGTCCTGGTTTGTGGACATGGGAATTAATTAATTTATAGGCCCACTTTATTATTTGCATTAGGTCCCATGTCTGGCCAATTTATATATGCTGAAAAAGGCCCAGTAGCCCTTTAGGGTTAAAATCCTAGGTTTATAAATAGACAGCTCTATCTCTGAAACCCTAGCCACTTCATAACATTCAAATCAGTTGAAACCCTAGGGAGAGAGAGAGCAGGGGCAGCGCCAGTGAGAGGGGAGGAGAAGGAATTTCAACTCCGGTCTACACTCTACAGATCTGTGGAATCCTCACCAGTAGCAGATCTGAACAACATTGGGATACAGCCCTGAAGATCTGATCTGGAGAACAGAAATATTTCTTCTTCTTTTTCTTTATTTTCGATTGAATCTATAAATTAGTTTTCTAATTTCTGTTTTCGTAATTTTAATCGAATCCCGTGGTTGAATTAAAATTGGATATTCAAACGCGAAAGATCGGATCGGACTCTATGGAATAACGATAATTATTCTTAGCCACACATTAAATTCATAGGAGCATGCTAAGGTTTTGTGAAATGGTATTGTGAACAATAAACCATAAATCGGTCCGGCTTATTTAGATTTTTGTGATTCGGTTCACGGATAAATCCCTACAAGTAATAGCCAACGTAGGTGGTTTTTTACGTAAACACTGCAGCCAACATGCGGGTGGAATCGTCGTGAATAGTGTGAATTTATATGATTCTAAATCCAATCCATGTGCAGAAATAGGTCATAGGGCAATAGTCAACGTTCTAGAAGGAGTGGAATAGGAATTGATAATGTGACAATTTGAGATTACTAGGATTATCTATGGTTAACTCGTCGTGACAAGGGGTTAGCTACCTTAGAGTGGATTGCTCAATCTCATATGAATTAAATTGAGTTTAAATCACAATTCGATCTAAATTGAACACATTAGATTTCCACACAACACTCACTCTTATCTCATTTGATTGAAATTGTTACTTTTTCTACCTAGTTTGGAAAGCTTGATTGGTTGTTTTAAAAAGTTTCTATTCAATATGATAGCTATTGTGTTTACTTCATTTATGTTTAGCTTAGTTATTGTTTTTTCCTAGCTATTAGAAAAAAAACTCAACGATTTAAGTTTTGCCCAACTACAAACATTCCATACAAGTAGGGAGTATTCTATCAGGCGAAGTTGAAAAGAACCTTGGATTGATAAAATTTAATTTGACTAAGTGTTGTTTTTACACGACATCAAGTTTTTTGCGCCATTGCCGGGGATTTTTTTAGTAGGTCTATAGATATTGTTGCAAGTATGGATATTGTATGTTAGGTGTTTGATCATTTGTTTGTATGAAATTTAGTTCTTGTGTAATATTTGATCTTGCTTTGTTTGTTTGTAGATTTGTATTGGTTTTGTAATTGGCTCTTGTGGAATTTGTTGGTAGTATATGATAACTAGATCCAAAGCTCGTGAGTTTGATAAGAGTAAGTTTTGGCAAAGGAGAGATAATATTGAATTTGAGTTTGAAATGGATAACCGTGGTGAGGATACGGTTAGAATTGATGAATTGGAGAGGCAACTTGAACTTATGAAAGCAATGATGAATGAGAGAAATGGACCACGAAGACCGCTCCAAAATTTGTTTAGACCGCAAGGGGGACCGACAACCGAAGGATTCTGGTTGGGAGTTAATTCAACTCAGTTTGAGATCAAACCGCAGCTGGTACAGATTATCCAAAATAACCAATTTGGGGGGCATGTTACGAAGGATCCAAACATCCACATATCAAGGTTCTTGGAGATTACGGATACGATAAAAATTAATCAAGTTCCCCAAGATCAAATAAGGTTGCGACTGTTTTCATTTTCCTTGCACGATGGAGCAAGAAATTGGTTAGAAGGGTTGGATAAGTCGAACATTGCTACATGGGATGAACTCCGAGAAAAATTCTTGTTCAAGTTCTTCCCGCCTAGCTTGACAATGAAGAGGCGAGCCGACATAACATCTTTTGGGCAGAGATATGACGCACCTCTTTATGAAGCATGGGATCGATTTCGTGAGCTTCTTTTTAAATGTCCTAGGCATGGCCTTTCCCGAAGTCAGCAAATTTACGAATTTTATGGAGGATTGGATTATGAGTCGAAGATGTTGTTGGATGCATCATCGGGAGGAGTATTTCTTAATTTAGAAGAAGAGGGAGCATAGAGATTGATTGAGCGGATAGCTGCTAATAATAGTCAATGGCCAAGAGGAAGGATGGAATATAAGGCAGTAAAGACGGTGAGAGAAAGGAGTGAGATAGAAATCTTACGAGATCAAATGGCTTCGAATCAGGAAAAAATGGAGAGGTTGAGGTGTGAGCTCGAAAGAAAGGGTGATGAGTACGGAAGAGAATTTTATACTATGGACAATAATTGGATAAGACATCGAGAGATTGAGTGTGAGCCATATAGTGGGGAATCTCCATATAATACATGGCAAGGGCCAACTTTATCATCACAACCTTGGTGGAATGAACCAAATAGTTTGTATTTGGAGGAGAAAGAGAGGATACCGGAAGCAAAGGGAGACATAGAGCGGAACTGTGAGGAAAATGAGGAATTATTGGAAGATATAAAGTCATAGGTATCTTGTATAGTGCATCCATTGAATAGAAAGGAAGAAAACCTTCTTAAACGGGCATGTGGAGCCATAACAAGTAGAAGTGGGTTTTCATATGAAGGACCGAAGCGAGGAGCACATGAAGGTGATAAGGTGAAGAACAATGGAGGAAGTAGGAAGAAGGTTACATTCCAAGAGGAAGAAGAAGTCATGCCAAGTAAGTAAAGGAACAAGAAGTAACCGTGGATAAACCTTCGGAGAAAGAATTCATTCCTCCTATGTCATGTCCTCAACGGTTTGAGAAGAGTAGGAAGAACAAGAAATTTGCTCAATTTCTTGAGCACATGAACAAGATCCAGATAAATCTTCTTTTATTAGAGGTTTTACAAGAGATGTCGGGGTATATTAAGATGTTGAAAGAAATGTCTACTCAGAAGAGTAAATATGGCTTTGGAGATTATGAGACGGTGAACCTTTTTTAGGAATGTAGTGTAGTGATTCAAAGGAAGATGCCATTCAAAAGGCAAGATCCAGGAAGCTTAACTATTTCATGTATAATTTATGGAATTGAAGTAACTCGAGCTTTGTGTGATTCGGGAGCTAGCATCAACTTAATGCTTTTATCTTTGTTCAAGAAATTGGAAATAAGGGAGATTAAGCTAACAACGATCACAATCCAAATGGCGGACCAGTCTTTATCATACCCAAAGGGAATTGTAGAAGATTTTATTGTCAAAGTGCGAGACTTTATATTTCCGGCTGATTTTGTGGTACTTGATATGGAAGATGATGGAGATGTTCCTTTGATTTTGGGACGATCGTTCTTGTCTACCGGGCGAGCATTATTCAATATGAAACATGGTCAGTTAATCTTTCAATTTGATGGAACAAAGATCAGTTTCTCTTTTCCGGAAGCTATGAAGAGAAGTATGGAGGACGAGAACGAGGAGAATTGCAATTTGGTAAAAGTTGTGCAACACTCGAACCATGAGCAAGGAGAAGGACAGAAGCTATTAAAAGAAGTTTTACAAAACTCTTATTATATGGAGAATATGGTTGAGAACAAAGATGAAGTAAGGGAAGACATGGTGGAGTATGTCCGAGTTTTGGATAATTTTCTTATAGACCCATTACATGGGGAGGTATGATTCTTAGAATTAAGAACAATAGAAGAGGAGGATGAAGCTAAACAAAGGAAGATAGAGATGAATAATAAAGCACCGGAGTTGGAATTGAAGAAGTTACCGAATCATTTAAAGTATGCATTCTTGGGTGAAAATGAGACATATTCGATAATCATCTCAACCGGACTTTTGAGGTGTGAAGTCGAGAAATTCCTACGTGTTTTGAGGATTCATCGGTCAGCCATTGGTTGGAAATTTTCCGACATCAAAGGAAGAAGCCCCGCCATTTGCAAGAATAAGATACTTCTAGAGGAAACGTGCAAGCCTAAACGACAACCTCAAAGGAGGTTGAATCCTATGATGCAAGAGGTGGTGACGAAAGAGGTGCTCAAGTTGCTTGATAATAATATCATCTATGCTCCAAGTGATAGTGAGTGGGTAAGACCCACACATATGGTGCCAAAGAAAGGGGGATTCGAAAAGGTAGTAGAGGAAAATGGAGAAGAAGTAATGGAGAGACCAACAAAAAGGGTGGCGGTTTTGTATTAATTATCGTGCTTTGAACTTAGCTACTCACAAAGATCATTTTCCTTTAACATTCATTGACCAAATGCTTGATCGACTTGCAGGGCATTCTCACTATTGTTTCCTGGATGGCTATTCGAGTTATAATCAAATCATGGTGGCGCCAGAGGATCAACACAAAACAACTTTTACATGCCCTTATGGAATTTTTGCCTACCGGCGGATGCCATTTGGTCTTTGTAACGCTCCGGCTACGTTCCAACGTTGCATGATGGCTATATTCCATGGGCTCATCGAGGAGATTATGTAGGTATTCATGGATTATTTTTCAGTTTTTGGTAATTCCTTTGATGCATGTTTAAAAAACCTAGAAATTGTTCTTGCTAGATATGAAGAGACAAACTTTGTACTTAATTGAGAAAAGTGTCATTTTATGGTTTGTGAAGGAATTGTGTTAGGCCATAAAATTTCTAGTAGAGGTTTAGAAGTAAATAAGGCCAAGATTTGTGCTATTGAACAACTACCAATTCCGAAGTTCGTGAAAGGTGTGAGGAGTTTTTTAGGACATGCTGGATTTTATTGGAGGTTTATTAAAGATTTCTCTAAAATAACTAAAACGTTGTGTTGTTTTCTTGAAAAAGACGTGCCATTTGTTTTTGATGAATCATGTGTATGTGCTTTTGAAAAGTTGAAAAAGGCTCTTGTGACTTCCTCGGCTCTTATTTCACCTAATTGGCATGAAGATTTTGTGTTGATGTGTGATGCAAGTGATGTTGCACTTGGAGTGGCATTAGGACAAATTAGTGAAAAAGTGTTTAGAATAATTGCCTACGCTAGTAATACGTTGAACCCGGCTCAATGAAATTACACCGTCACTAAGAAAGAATTTCTAGTTGTGGTTTATGCATATGATAAATTTCATGCTTATTTGGTTGGAGCTAGGTCGATTGTATATACGGGTCATGCTGCTATTCGATATTTGTTTAAGAAACCTGATGCCAAACCTAGACTCATTAGGTGGATTTTATTATTGTAGGAGTTTTACATAGAAATTAGGGATATGAAAGGATGTGAGAATGTGATTGCTGATCATTTGTCCCGATTAGAGGAGTCAGTTAGGGGAGATGAAAATGACCAGTGCATTAATAATAATTTCCCGGATGAGCATGTCTTATATGTGGCGTATAACACTCCATGGTATGCTGAGTTTTCCAATTTTTTTATTGTCGGAGTGTTTCCCCCTGATTTGAAACCCCATCAAAGGAAGAAATTCCTTAAAGATGTGCGATTTTATTTTTGGGAGAAGTCTTTCTTGTTTCGTAGATGTGCAGATGGAGTCATTTGGAGATGCGTGCACCAAGGAGGGTGGAGACGGATAATGGAGGAATGTCATGCCTCAGAAAGTGGAGGGCATTTTGCTTCCAATAGAACGGCATTGAATTTACTTTCTTGTGGTTTCTATTGGCCTTCCATTTACCGTGATTGTATGAATTTTGTCAAGGCTTGTGATAGGTGTCAAAAAATGAGGTCGATAACCCGTAGGGATGAGATGCCTTCTCAAATTTTTATTGAGGTAGATTTGTTTGATGTGTGGGGGATTGACTTTATGGGGCCATTTCCTTCTTCTTGTGGGTATCAGTATATATTGCTTTGTGTTGAATATGTGTCCCGTTGGGTGGAGGCTTGTCCGACCGTTACTAACAATGCTAGGGTTGTGTTGAAATTTTTACAAGGTTTAGTTACACGTTTTGGAATTACAAGAGCCTTAGTAAGTGATGGGGGAAGTAACTTTTGTAACAAAATGTTTGAAATTTTATTAGCAAGGTATGGAGTTAAGCATCGCATAACTACCCCGTATCATCCTCAAGCTAATGGTCAAACAGAGTTTGCTAATAGACAACTCAAAGCTATTTTAGAAATGACGGTGGTTTCCCGGAAAGATTGGTCCAGGCGGTTGGATGATGCCTTATGGTTGTATCGTACGGCTTTTAAAACTCCGATTGGTATGTCACCATACCAATTGGTATTTGGGAAATCGTGCCATTTGCCGGTTGAGTTGGAGCACAAGGCATATTGGGCTTTGAAAATGGTTAATGTTTATTGGAGGAAGGCTCAAGTGGAGCGAGCTATGCATTTGAATGCGATGGATGAATTCCGGAATGAGGCTTATGAAAATTCCAAGATTTACAAAAAGCGTACAAAGAAGTTCCGTGATTTGCACATTAGAGGTAAATCCTTTGTTCCTGGTGATTTGGTGCTTCTTTTCAATTCTCAGTTATAGTTTATGCAAGGTAAGTTCCGTTCGAAATGGTCGGGTCCTTTCATTGTGAAGCAAGTTTTTGAAAATGGTACGTTGGAGTTAGCACGTGAGAATGGTCCCTATTTCACCGTGAATGGTCATCGGGTTAAACCATATTATGTTAATAATGGACCCTGTATGGTTTTGGATGTTTCTTATTGAGAGGTGAAGTCGAGCTATGGACTTTAAAAAGCGCTTGATGGGAGGCAACCCATCCGGAGTTATGGTAATTTTTCTTTCTTGTATAGTTCAACTTATGTTTGGGTTGATTTTCTTTGTAGGGACATTTGAAGGATCGAGAGGAGTGATGACACATCGCCTACCTTTTACAAACTTAGTCTCACTTGACTAAGTTTGGGGGGAAGTGCCAGTAGTCGGTGCCTTGGTTCATTTTCCTCCTCTATCTTTTTACCTTGCTGATTAGTTTAGTTGTTGTTTGAATGATTTCTATCTTTGATTGGGTTGTATAATGATTGATGAGATTTAACTTGGAAGTTTGGATTTGGAATATGGATGTTTGATGTTAATGATTGAATGTTATGTTTTGATGGAATTATTAGCGAGCTTGCATGATTTTATACTTTCTATATTGCTTGGTTTGTGGATATGTTGAATGGTTTGGTTTTTATGGTGGAGCTAGTAGATATTGTCTTATTATTGTTGATTATTGGTTTGTGGAAAGTTTGGTGGAAATGAGAGCATTATTGGTTTGTTTTATGCTCAATAGTTTGGTGGTGTTTGTGTGACTTTGAGTACGTAGAAATAAGGCATAGGAGAAGCGGTTTTATCATGGCTACCAATGGGTAATGCATTTTTATCGCTCTCTTGCCAATTAGATTTATTGCATTGCATGTTGTCTTTGTTTTGTGAAATGTTTATGTGTTTGTGTGTGTGTGATGTGTAGGGTTTTCCCGTGAACCGAATCATCAAAACCAAACTAAACCAGATCGATTTATGGATATTGTGCATAATTAAAATCATAATAAACCCTAGCATGCTCCTATGAATTTAATACTGAGATTTGTGGATTTAGGGTTTACCGTAACTCCGTCGGGTCTGATCCGATCTTTTACGTTTGAATTTCCACTTTCAATTCAACCACGCAATTCGATTGTTATTTGCGGAAGTAGAAATTAGATATCTAATTTCTAGAATAAAAATCAAAAATCAAAGAGGAAGAAAGAAATTTGTTCTCCAGATTAGATCTTCAGATCTGCATCCCGGTGCTGATCAGATCTACTACTGGTGAGGACTCCGTAGATCTGTGGCTTGAGCAGGACCAGAATTCGAAAATTCTCCTCCTTCCTTCTTCAGAACGGCACCCACTCTCTCTCTCTCTAGGTTTAGGGTTTTTCAACTGTGTTATAACTTATGAGAGAGAGCTGTCTATTTATAGACATAGGGTTGTAAACCCTAATGGGCTCCTGGGCTCAATTCAGCACATTTATTTGGGCCAGACCTGGGACCTAATGCAAATAATAAAGTGGGCCTATAAATTAATTAATTCCCATGTCCACAACCCAGGATACAATTAATTAATTAATATTAATTCTTTTTCACCATAGAATTAATACTGACCAACCCCTTTATTACCACGTTATGAGAACGTGCTGCATTAATTAAGAATCCCCATATTTAAGCTTACCGGACATCCATTAAATAATCGGAGCCTCTGACAAGCTCTAACTACGATTAATTAATATCTTATAATTCCTGAGTAGTACCACTCAAACCTTATCACTCGTGCCTGAAATTAATCAGCCTCCAAGACTTTGGCACGATGAATGTTATTGAGCTCCTCAGGGAATGTCCCCATCTTATTACTCGGATATGGTTACCTAAACACAGTCTCAGACTGTACTACACGAACTGTTGTTACCCAAGATGCGGATATACGAGCACGTTACTTAGGCTCTCCACCATGGAAAGTCAAAGCAGCAGTCAACCCGTGCAAACCCCTAAATCTTCATTAGGGTTTGGACTTAATCAATATAACGAGATCCTATATTCGCTGATGTCAGACAGACGAATACATCTCACTGCGGTCCATCAATACGCCACCTCTGCGTACCAGCATGTCAAGTAACCAAGACAAATTACTTATTCAGACAATGTCGTAGCCATCCGGGCAGACGTATCCTCATACGATGTCTCGGCTGTGATCAGGTTTATGTCCCACTTATACTCAAAGCATAACTAAGCTATTACAGAGTATACAGTTCATCTATCTAGTCTGTTGTCTCTTTAACCACTCTCAGTGGTCGGCATCCACCTCAGACCCAGCTCACGAATATGTCTTTCGTAAACTTTCTGCGGCAAGCTCTTTGTAAATGGATCAGCAAGATTATCAGCAGTGTCAATCTTCTTAATCAGCACATCGCCCCTCGATACGATTTCTCGTATGATATGGTACTTTCTCTCTATATGTTTGCTTGCCCTGTGAAACCGTTGTTCCTTTGAGTTTGCCACTGCACCAGAGTTATCACAATAAATTGTGATGCTCCTCGGCAAACTCGGGATCACGCCCAACTCTAAAAGGTAGTTCCGGAGCCACACCCCCTCTTTCGAGGCATCAGAGGCGGCAACATATTCCGCCTCCATGGTGGAGTTAGCAATGCATTTCTGCTT
Source organism: Plectranthus barbatus (assembly GCA_026898455.1). Taxonomy (NCBI): domain Eukaryota; kingdom Viridiplantae; phylum Streptophyta; class Magnoliopsida; order Lamiales; family Lamiaceae; genus Plectranthus; species Plectranthus barbatus. The sequence goes on from JAPKLW010000205.1 coordinate 523,733, forward strand.
TGAGCTCCTCCAAGATATAGCTCCACCTCCCAGGGTAAACACATATCCTGAGGTCGATTTTTTCTCATCCTGGTCTCTTTGGAAATCCGAGTTCGTATAACCCACAGGGCACAAATCCTCACTTTGATAAACTAGGCAGAAATTCCTAGTTCTTTTCAAATACTTGAGGATGTGCTTCACAGCAGTCCAGTGCGCCTGTCCAGGGTTAGACTGATATCTTGCTACCATGTCAAAGGCATAATAGATATCTGGCCTGGTACACAGCATCGCATACATGAGGCTACCCACTGCCGAAGCATATGGTACAAGACTCATCTCATCTTTCTCCCGCTGTGTCTGAGGACACTGCCCACTAGAAAGATGAACGCCATGTCTGAAAGGTAGCAAACCTTTCTTGGCGAGTTGCATCCTGAACCGGGCAATCACAGTATCCACATAGGATGCCTGGGATAAGCTAAACATTCTTCTCTTACGATCTCGTAAAACCTTAATCCCAAGAATGTAGCCAGCTTCTCCCAGATCCTTCATTTGGAACTGTTCAGATAACCAAGCCTTGATTTCCGACATCACTCCCACTGAAGACCACGCTCCCACTGACACAATGTCGGTAAACACAACTTTCGTTTTCCAACTGTGCAAATCCATTAGATTTAATCACATCGTTAAAACGTAAGTTCCACGACCTTGAAGCTTGTTTAAGTCCATACAAGGACTTCCTATGCTTCCAGATAAGATGTTCTTCGCCCTTGCTTATGTAACCCTCGGGTTCCTGCATATACATGTCCCTTTCTTCTTCAAGGTAACCGTTTAGAAAAGCAGTTTTGACATCCATCTGCCAGATCTCGAGGTCCATATGCGCAGCTATGGCAAGGAGTATCCGGATGGATTTGAGCATGGCTACGGGTGAAAAGGTTTCGTCATAGTCAATGCCCTCTTTCTGACTATAACCCTTTGCCACCAGCCTTGCTTTAAAAGTCGTGATCTTTCCATCCGACCCTTTCTTTCTCTTGTATACCCATTTGCACCCTATGGCCCTAAAGCCATCCGGCAAATCAGTTTTCTGGTATACATCCATAACAGTTATGGATTCAATTTCAGAATCCATGGCGACACGCCATTTGGCAACATCCTTGTCCCGCACTGCCTCTTCGTAAGTCAGTGGGTCAGAGTCCTCATGTCCGTCTTCTGGGCTCAAGTCCGAAGACTCACCCACGAACATGTACCTTTCCGGCTGGAAAATAACTCTCCCACTACGACGAGGCATTGGTGCCCTGTCAGTAGTAGGTGCAGTGACTTGTGGTCCTGCACCTTGCACTGAAGAACGTGTATGTGGTGTTGTACCTCTCACAGGTGCACCCACATCTACACGTTCCCCTTCCCTTGGAATTGCAT